>JAWWEM010000054.1:9033959-9063195 GCA_035582935.1 Ormyrus thymus | reverse complement strand
TATATTGGGCCATGCTAAATTGTGTACAATGTTTACGTGTACGATTCTTATGTGTATAAAACGCACCTTACCTTTAATGTGCAGTGATTACTTTAAATATGCTACTAAAAATTTCTAATTTATTTTGTATTGAAAGTACAAAAAGTTGTATTATAACATTATTATTTATGTTGAAATTTACATAAGTATAAAATAAGTAAATAAGTAAATATTTGCCAGCGTATTAGTATTCATTCAAAACAAGATATAATGATTATTAGTTTTTATAAAACTTACGTGACATGCACCCTCGCCAGCCTTAGTTAAAGTACAGATATGTGAATTGGTGAGGGTCATCTGCAATTTCTTCTTGCATAAGTCTTGACTGATAACTTTAAGGTTGATCTCTTGTAAGTTATTTGGAGCGGAGCTTCCCAGCTAGAATTATATATTATTTATAAAGAAAAACAAATTTCGATATTATAATCATATTTTGTTCTAAACTTGTACGTTATATTTCTTTTCTCGTAATATTTGAAACTTAAGTTTATTATTTAGAACAATATTCTTATAAAATTTGATATCGCATACCGAAGTCGAACCCCAACCAGTAAGAACTACAGGATAGTCAACTTTGCTGAAGTCTTCGTTTGGAAGAGCGATGGGCTGGACTTTCTCGTTGAAATCAATGTCACGATCAACCCGAATTATTCCAACATCATTAGTCAATTCCCAAGAGTTGAATTTCACGTGCCAGGCAACGTATTCAGATTGGTAAACCTGTTCTTTACCACCTCTCAGTAAATGGGTACCAGCTACAACTTTTACTGATTTATGCCCCTTACTGGAAGAATTATTAGTCAATGTATAATTTATTACTTAATGATTTTAATCTATAAAAGTTAAGATAGACAATTCAACAGCTCGTAAACTTACTGTTGCACGCAGTGAGCAGCGGTGAGAATCCATCGCTTATTCAGAATTGAACCTCCGCAAAAGTGAGATGAACTTCTGAGAGATACTTGGTAAGGATATTTACCATCTGGAGCATCCGAGCCTCCCACTATTCTTGGAGCAGCTAAAATAGAAACGCAATCATTTTTCACAAACTAATAACTTTGAGACGCATTAAGTATTTATTATACGTTGATTTATACAAGGATAGTAAAAATTACTACAATATATGGACTGCTAAAACAAAAAATGTAGTACATTTTTCAATAAATTCTAAATCAAATATTCTGAAATCATCGCGCGTTTGTCTATGTTTTCAGTAAAGCTTCCTTTTGAAATCTAACTTTATGTTAATATATTAAATGAAACTGTTAATATACCGTAAGCTGCTATCGCAAAACTTAATAGTAATGCCCCAACGAAAAGTTTCATCTTTCTTGAAATTCGTGCTGACACTTAATTGTACACCTTTTGACTAATAATATTGTTGCTTGGTTATTAGTGCTTATATTTATACTTCATTGTTTATCTTATGCATTGCTTAACTAGATTTGCATTGACTAAGCTGAATGTGTACATTGATAAGAAATGATTAAAAACGAAACAGTTTTTTCAGGAAGTGATTGCTCTTTAATCGATCGATAAGTGAATCGGTTTTGATTGATTTCAAGGATTATTAGAATAATAATAACAGCAGACTACAGCTGCACTCGTTATTTCGTTGCAATAATAGTTCCCGACTTAAGGAGTTATTCTTAATTGTAATTCTTTTATGTGAATTAGTTCATTCCTGAACGTGCAAATTGTTCTGATTAATTTTGTCCCCGAAGAAGAATAATGACGCAATTCTGAGTGGAAATTACAATTATATTTTTTGCTTCTATTTTAATATCTTTTTAATTCTGAATACAACGCAACTGATCAATTATATAGATTATCGAGAACATCTCCTTCAAGCGCAAATTTTTTCCTTTTTAGAATAAAGATGAAAATGTGCATCCTTAAGATTATTTAATAAGTAAATTTTGAGAAAGGATTAATGGATATTTTACACTATATGTATGTTGTTTATCTTGAAAAAAAAAACATTTTAAAAATAGTGATCAATCAGATTTTTAGTGTTCCGCACCGTTTAACATTGGCATGCACATTCTAAGGCAACAATATTTATCTTTCAACAAAACCGATATTTGTAATGTTAAACTAATTATTGATAAAAATAATAAATAAAGTAAATTATTTAGAAATAATTAACGCTTCGAATTATTTTCAAAAACAAAAATAAACTGCATGCGTATAATAAAATTTAGATTTTTTATGTGTACTATACGACTCAATGAATCTGATGATCGATTATTTATTTTACAAACGCTTAAAGTCTATACACATTTCTTCATTACGATTGACATTGGCAACAAAAATGATATCGTAAAGATTGTAGCGATTGAAATCCTGAACTGATAAAGAAAATTTTAATTAACAGGAAAGTTCTTTTATCACGAATGCCAATTAATTGATTAGAATGATAGAATATAAAAAGTTTCGTACAATCAAGATCGATCTACCGCGTGCTACCGATCAACGTCACCTTATACTAATTTCATTTTTATTTAGTATTTATAGTGCAGCATACTCATTCACTGATTGACGCGGTCAATTCCGCAAACTTTTGTGAGTTCTTTTCAGGACAGTTTTTTTGCGAATGTTTATAAATCTATTTAATCAATGATTAGTTACACCTCCTTTCGAACGTGTATCTACTGTTTGTTAAGAGTCAACATATTTCAAAGCAGAGTTTTATGAAATATAAAAATCATTTTGCAATTTCAAAAATTGAGATTTAAGCAAAAGGACTAAATGCAATATTGTTCAACTCTGGTAATTTGAAAGTAATAGCTTATTTTGGATCCAATGATCGGTGATTTTCTTGAAAAAGGCGAATGAAACAATATAGTCATTTAATTAATTAAGTGCTATAGTCATGTAGAAGATTAACAAAAAAACACGAAAAACGTGAATCTATAGCGGTACTTCTTGTAATGGTCGACAATGGATCAACCTTGCGGTTATAGTTATCCTAGTTTTCGATCGTTGTACGTATAAACTCCCCGTTTACAGGAAGATGTCTCCTAGCACGTCGCTGTATAAAGATATTCTATCATGGATCTCCATGTAGTGCGCTTCGCAAATTCTGGTGTCTTATGCAGTTCATCTGTATAGGGAACCATTTCCAAGCACGTTAAAAAGCACACCTGCCGTACCTGATGATCAGCTACCCCGTGCTTAGCGGAAACAATATCATTCTCCATCAGAATTCTTCAAAACCACTGGGCGTGCCACATGCGGACTGTCCTAGACCTTGTCAATTTCGGGTTCACGGACTTCTTTCTAAAGAATTTATCGAAATAAATAAATTAACTGAATTTATCGAAAATACAGTGCACCCCACTTAATCCCATCAATGAAAAGATTATAAAAATAATAAAAAGATCGACGAGTACCGCAGCTCGCCTGCTGTATAGTTATTATAGTCTGGAACTCGGAAAATGTTTGATTCAAGGTGAATTACCTATTCTCGTTTAAATGTCAGAAATGCTGCATGGAAATCGATTAACTTTATGGCAGATTTAAAATTGCGGAAGTCGAGAAATCAAGTTTCTACTCTATGAGCTTCTACGCTTTGAGTTTCATGCATAACGCGACTCGACCAGTGATACGCATACGCACCTAGGCAAACTAATTCGTATTTCTATTTTTGGCAATTAATGTATCCCTTGCGCGTTATTTATGTCTGGACAATAAAATATATTAAGCAAGATTACTTATTCCTTTCTTACTTATATCCTTTCTAAATCCAAACGCCGTTTCAACTTCCAATTAAATGGAAAATAACGTATATCAACTACATACATTCTCCGAAATACTACCTTTAGCTTATTCATGATGAGTTTTAGAGTACAAAGCTAAGCGACACAAAGTAATTTGAAACAGACCGGCATCGCATGTAAATAGATTTAAAAAGTTCAGCTAGAGAACTGGAAAGGGCAGCTGTAAAAAGCACAGAACGTGTAAACTGCAAAGTCGCAGACTAAAGAATGACGGCAAGAATTTCCAGTTCCGCGAAATATCAGGACCGCCAGCGCCATCTTACATGTTAAGATGGCTGCCACTTGTTAGGTGTTTTTCTTCCGTTCACGTCAACGTCCGCCTCCCGCGGCTCCCCTCCGACATTTGCACACATGCCCAGCACATACGCGTACGCGCTCGGTCAACATCAACCGGAGCGCACTGCGAGCGCCGCTATATACCAAAGCACACTGCAGCGTAAAAGAGAAAGACAGACAAAGCGAGAGAGAATCAACTAAAAACACGCGTATACATACGTGACGTGTACGGGTATATATGCCGCTCATAGAAAGCGAGAGAGACGGAAACAGGCGATAGGATCGCGGCTGCTCTGACTCTCTCTCCCTCGTTCGCGATGTAACAGAGAGCGCAAAGGAAGAACAGAGACGGAGCCACGGAGCAGCGCGCATAGCTGTATCTGTATTGCACGTACAACGGCGCTGCATACACGCATGTGGATATACGTACGTACAGGCAGGCAGCTTGGAGAGTCGCGCGCGCGGTCGCTAGCTCGCGGCTTTTCTCAGGCGGAACGCGCGGTGAGACGAAGAAGGAGAGATGCGAGCGACGCGAGAGAGAGCGAGATCATAGGAAATTATGTGTGTGTAAGGGAGCTCCGCTCCGTGTCTAGAGCGCAGAGAGAAAGAGAGAGAGAGAGAAAAAGATCAACACCGTCGACGCCCGCGAAAGAGAAAATCGTCGTGTCCTCTCTCTCTCGTGTGTGAGGCAGAGAGAGAGGGAGAGAAAGAGAATATCCATCGTGTGTGCCTTCGCAGAAAGCAGGATCACGAGGATATCGTTGACGAGGCAGAAACCAGGGCCTAAGACGTGGCCTATCAACGACGCAGCGTCTACGCCGTCGCTCTGTATAGAAAGCAGCGCAACCGCTGCTGGAGAAAGAGAGAGAGCAGCCAGCCCTGTGAGTCTGCGCGTGTGTATGTTGTTTTTTTTTAAAAAGGAGGCTTCGGAGATGAGGCCCGGGCTTCAACGACGCCGAAATATGCTGCCGTGAAAGTGTCGTTCAAGAAAAGAGAGAAGCAAGGAGAGAGAGAGAGAGAGAGAAGAAAAGAGAGGCGGCGGCTGTACATACAGCACACACAAACAGCCGGAGAGTAACAATAATTGCTCGCCCGTGGTCCTCGTCATCGTCACGAAACCAAGCTGCGAGCCATGGTCGTGCCCTGCCTCCTTTTGTTGTTATGACAATTGACCGCACCGTCGCCGACGCCGTTGTTGTAAGAAGAGGGGTCGGAACGCTCGCCTACATTTCAGAGCTACTTCTGGAGTTGGCTTTTCTGAGCTGCACAATACTGCATCCTTACAACGGATGTTATGAGCCTGGCGGCAAAAAAGTGCGTGTCCAAAGTTTATGGATTTCTGTAGCCAAAGTGCACTTATCAATGGACTTCTGGACTGTGATGTGAGTTTTTGCATTAGAGGAAGGTGGTGCAACAGACTTACATGTCTTTGGGCAGAGGCATTATTGCTGCGACAATGCTACATAGCATGACGAACTCTATAAAAACATGGAGATGATAGTTTTGATAGGTAAGTTGATAATGAGTTCTTGATGATTTTTATGTTTTGCTTTTGCTATATGTGGACATTTAGACCTGTATGAACAGGATTTCCATTTGTTAATATGGCTGGAATTGAAAATTTTGGTGCTTTGTTTAATTTTTCTATCAAAGAAAAACATAAGCAGGTGTAGCACTCTGATTATTTGTGTCATCGTAATGGTATCTAACAAAGATTGCCTTTGTTAAGCTTTGATTTTGAAGATTAGTCTATATTTAGTTATGCACTTTGTTCTGTAGTATATATATCTTTTTTAGATAAGACTTAAATTTATCTATGAATATGTTATATTTTATGTAAATATTTTAGACTGCTTTTTATGTATATTAATGTTGGATGTTATTCATATTTATTTTCAAATAATATCATTGTTTAAGAAATTTTAATCAAACTTTTCATGTGATTATAAATAATCCTTGCAGATTAATTGCTGATAAAATAAATAATGAATTTATATCTGAAAGAATATATTGTTCATAAAAGAAATTATTTTGAACCAATACATTTTTATACATGTTTTTAAAAAATTTTAAGTTCACTTAAATGAAAGCTTAAAAATTAATTATTTTATGTCAAAAAATAATTGTTTTTATTGTTTGTAAATAAGTTTTTTTTATGAAAAAAGGTATTAAATTTTAAACTTGAATGTTAAAATGATTTAGGACTATTAAATTTTTGTCTGTCTTATTTTTAAGTGGATTATCCAAGCAGACGGCGTTAGGAGCATTACAATTTTATTTGGCTTTCAATAGCCTTTAGAAGGGATGAATGGAACAACAGCCCTGCGTCACAGTGTTGGCGGCAGTAGAATCGGTGAGCCGGTTCCTGTTGCAACGTTGGTTGTCTACAAAGATGATGCTGGATATGGGATGAAAGTTTCAGGAGATTATCCAGTTTATGTTCAGTCTGTCAAAGAAGGTAAACATCAAAGTTGTATTTTGTGAAAGTCACTAAATGTTATATTTTTTAATTTACAAACTAAATTAAAAAAATAAAATACAAATATAAGGAGTTATTTAAGGGAAAGAATTATTTAGAAAATAACAACTGATTAATTAAAAATTATTATTAAATTAATACTTTTTACATTCCATAACAATCTAAATTATATTTTAATTTTTCAGGTGGTGCAGCAGCAAGAGCTGGCCTTCATGCAGGTGACAAGATCATCAAGGTGAACTTAATTTGATACATTTTAGTATATATTATATAATAAGGACTCTAAAGAATGTAAATCATTGTCACTGTGCAGTGTGTATGTATATTATGCATGAATATTCTTGCATAGTATGTAGTGCAAGCTTTTACTTTATTCATGTTGTAATATTTTGGTGTTATTATGTTGTAGCAATCATCGAAGCATATACATTATAAAATAATGTATAATATTAAAGTATTTCATTAGTACGAAATTTATGTATTTCACCTGCATGAAATTTGCAAGGAAATGTTGTGTACAAAATGTACTTAGATAATTTGCAATTTTTTGCAATTTAATTTAATTACATATTATAAGAAAAATATAGTATTAACTGAATAAAATAATTAAATAAATTTTTAAAAATACAAAATTTTCATAGTGGAAGAAATACTGCAATCATTTTTTAATTTTAATTAATAGTGTAATAATGTTTTAAGAGAACTGATATTAAATATCATGAATGCAGACTCTTAAAAAGACGACTCTTCATTTTTAATAGGTAAAACAAGTAAGAGGTAGTATAATGGTATGCAGTTAAATGACTCATATTTGACAAACTTGTTCTTGAGTTACAAGTAAATTTAGAAACTCACGCGTTTTATAGAAAAAAAAAATTCAATAGATAAAAAAGTTGTATTTGTTACAGTTTAAAGTATAAAAATAACATAAGATTTATTACCAATTTATTTGATCTAAATTTTGAGTATTTTTGTATCGAGGACATTTGTTCGTTTTTCAATGAAAACCAAATAACTGAATGTAGAACCATTGAATAACTTACTCATGTAATAAAATTGTACTCTGAAATAATTTGATTCGTGTTTAACACATGCTACAAATACTGATTGCTTGAGACATGCAATGATTAATGGAGGTTGCACTGGTTTTCTTTGCACAAGCTGAATAAGAAAAGATTGCACTATTTTTATTATCTGCGGAGATCTATTTTCTTCAATTGAAAGTTATATTTTCAGTTATTTTATGATGCCTTGGGTGAACAATAACCAAAGTTTTTATTAATTTTTAGTCTTACAACTTTGTTAAATGCCAATAATCAAATTCCTGTAAAAATTTTTACTTAATTATTTGTTTTTATTTTTCAGGTGAATGGAGTAAATGTGATGCAATCAACTCATACAGAAGTTGTTGAACTTATTAAATGTGAGTAAATTATTAACTTTTTGCATTAAGCTCAAATATTTAACACAATGTTTGATAAATTTACTTAAAATAATTTTATCAATCATGTCGGTATCTAATATTTAAATAATTTTTTAAATTAAATAATTTAATAATGAATAAATTGTTATAATTGTTACAAGTTAAAATCAATACCGAATAATTATACTAATTTGCACTTATACATTTTTCAAAATATACTGTTGTTAGTCTAATTGAATAGTGTTCATTTTTATGAACTTCTATGTAAATAGTATATGCACGTATTCATGCACACATACGAAAACATGTGCATCTTGTGTCAGTATTCTGAAGTGAGCTCGAGGCGTGATGATGTAAGCACAGTGTTTATAGCGCTGACACCTTCAGTTCTGTCATAATTTGTCTTGCTTTCGTTCATCGGTCGAGTTGAGTCGATGGAGAACTTGCGACTTAAAGTCACGGAAAAAATTTTCTATTGAGTACCATGTGCGTATATTATATGTTCTATAAACTTTTAAATCAGGGAATTGTTACAAAATTAATTAAAAATTCATTATTTAAATATTTTACAATTTACTGAAACAGCAAAACGAAGATCCTAAATATAAAAACTATTTATGTTATTTATAAAATCTGAGAAAATCTTTCTGTTATAAGAATAATTATATATTCATTTTTAATTTTATACTTTCTCCATTTTTAGCATCAACACAAGTAGTTTTAACAGTACAACAAGAACCTGTTACAACAATGGCGACCGGATTATCTTCATCTCAGCATCACCGCCCAACGACCTTATCAACAAGTTCTGTTTTAGTTTCTCCTGTCACATCAAGTTCAGTTCATCGATCCGCAACTGCTCCTGGTTCTTGTACAGAGAGGATCACCGGACCGCAACCAGTTGATGTAACTTTTTGACAATTAATTTTAATCGTTTAATCGCGAATAGAAAGAAAGTTTAATAATAATGATTTTCTTGTAGCATGAAAAAAGACGACAACTGGAGACTCAACGCGTTCTAACGTTGCAACTTATGCTAGAAAATGAACAAAATTATCTCGATAAGATACGGAGTGAATTAGCGAAAGCTGCAGCAGGTGCTGGAAATACAAATACCATTGCTTCTTTGCAAACAGAACTTGCCAATGCAGAACGAAGATTGAAAAAGTTACAAGAGCCACTCGATCAAGTATGAATCATAAATGTTTATATTCTATTACTTTCAAGCTTGCATTAAGTGTGTTTAAATTTCATGTAAATATTTATCTGTAGCCTATGTGTTTGCAGTAATTTTTTTTAATTTAATCAACATCATTTTTTTTCAATTTAATCCGTTAATCACTGTAAAACATATTGGAATCCACTTTTTTAAAATCAGTGTATAAGTATATTCTAATTTAAATGGCAAATCGTCGTATACAATCATACAATGCATTCTTGGTTTTAAAAAATACGTTTTTAAGATAATTCTAATTCAGATTAAACTTGTAAATTCAATATTTTATTCGTTTGAAACATATTTATTTTATAAATGTTATATATTAACATTAAAATTTTATGTAAAAAACATTAATAATAATTCAAAGAAGATTCCATATTGATTTTCCTGTAAAAGCAAACATTATACTAACTGTATTATATTTCTGTTAAAATAATGAATTAGAATTATTTTAATTTAGTCATAACTTTTTTGGGTACACAGTTTTTAAACAATGTAACAATTCACCATTTAACGCACTTACGAATACACTATAAAATTATAAAACGGAATTATAGCTTTGGAAAATAACGTAAATCACTATGGGGAGGACACCACATTTATTTGTAAGATGGATCTTTATTAATTTTTTTGTTGTAGAAGCAGTCCAAATTATTGGTAAAAATTAATAGAACAATAATTAGATGCATGTGATAATTTGGATGTTTCTTAAATAAAATTGGCTGTTGATAAGTTTATTTATTTTTCGTTTTGTTAGCGATGCTTAGCTAACCAAAATAAAGGAATCAAAAAGGAAAACCTTACCGGCTTTTGTTGTGTCTTACAGCTTTGCTCGTTGGTAACAAGCGTCTCCTCTCCCGTGAACCAGCACGCACAAGCCTCGAACAGCGGCGGCGGTGGCGACGCGCCGCCGCCGTTGCCCTCCCGTAAATCCCTATCCATGCGGAGTCTATCTCCGCCACCTTTGCCACCACGACCACCTCCCAACTCACAGAGCGTAGTTCAGTCAGAGCCGGAGAGACACTTAACGCCTCCCATCGCCAGTGGTATACCTAACTCTGTAAGTAGGCTAGTTTTCACACCCTGTGCTTCTTTCTTTAATTTTTGTTTTTAAGTTTGCCACTGAAAGACACTGTGCATTCACAGAGTTTCTTAAATATTAAAGTTTTATCAAAAAACAATTCAATTCATAACAATTGGGAAATGAGATTTTGTTTTATTGAATTTTATATAAGTGACACTTTGTTGATGCACTTTGCTTTGAAAACACAAATCTCGGGACTGGTTTCACTGGAGGTGTTGTTCGTCGAAGTTTGTTCATCCGAGCACTCATCGATCATGTATTTAAATGTTTATGTAGTTTAATATTAATATTTAAAATCATTAAAATATTGAAAGTACTCATTTTCAAAAAGGTAAAACTGTTTTTACGTTGCGATTATCTGCAGAATGAATTTCGTTCAGCTAAGCAATATGACTTGAACAATAAGAAAAGCTGAAAAACTTTGTATGTAGATTTCCATGAATACTGTCATAAAAATATTTCTGAAACGAAAAATGTTCTGCAATTTGATAATTTAATTAAGCATACAAATAATCTGAATGCAGTTACTTAGCATAAACGTATATGTATCTAGCTAATTTATTGTATATATACTCTGGTTCAAGTTTATGTTTTAATTACTTATTTGTAAAATCCTTTATTGTAAAAGCGATATCTATTTTTTGCAATAATCAAAGTAATCCTAAATAATTTTTAAACAAAAAATTAATCTGATTTGGAAAATTAGATTATTAGATACTTGTTCCATTCAAATTTTTTCAACCAATGTAATTTTATTTAAATTATTATCACGAAAATTCAGTAAAAACTTAACTTAGCAAATAGCAAAGTCAAACTCCCAATTTTCTACATTACACACTTTTATTTTCTGAAAGAATCAAATTAAAGAGAGAACAAAATATTGATTGATGACTTGCTGCAGTTCTCACAGGGTGCAAATCTCAGTTCGCCGAGTTCCCTGAACAAACACCAACGCACAAAGTCCAGTCCGGAGCAACTTGGTATTGTTTCACCGGCAGAGGCAAGTAGGCGACTGATTGCCTCCGAGTCCATGAGCGACTTAACGCCACCGGGCTTTGTTCCAAGACCTGGTGGACGACACAGCGGCATCGACTTAGACGACCTTCCAGGATACAGAACGCCTCCTGGCACTCCGCCTCCGCCTTACCCCGCTCCCACTTTGTCCGATGGCTCTAGCTCTACTCTTAGCGAGGTAAATGCATAATTAATATTTAATGGCCTAAAGGGTTTTAAAAATATTTTAATATTTTTGCTGCGTCTTTTCATTCCTATTAAATATCCTTTTGTTAAAAAGATTATTTAATCAAACTTTCTGAGCTTTTGAAAAAAATTAATAAATAAATGATCAATAATAAGATTTTTATCCAACGTCTTTGCGTAAAAACATTTTTTTTCAATGAACTTACTACCCTTATTACAATCCTTTTAATCTTTTTATGTTAAGATTCCTGAAAATATCGCTTTATGTAGCTAAAACGAAAGGGTACTATGAAGAGATAATTTTCAGTATAAGAAATAAAAGTTTAAAAGACTGCAATGTCGATATCTTATATCGACTTAAACGATTTTATAATTTATTTAGGATTAAAACTAATACAATTTTTTAAAGATTTCACTTTCTAATTCTTTTTCTGCGTATTGTTCTGTCATTTGAATTACTGAATTTATGTTTATTTTCTAGAGTATTATTGACAACTTCAATGCAGCATCTTCGCCAAGATCACATAGCGTGTTTGATAGATGTAATCCTGGACTGCCAATGATTCAGCAACCAATTATGTCAATGGAAGACGACGATATGAGCGATCAAGAAGTTGTAAGAATATACAATATATATAAAATTCTTTATTTAATTTTGTTTTTTTACTACATTTATCGTTTTCAAATCATATTCCTTGTATTACTAAGCAAATTTGATTAAGACTATTTTTTTCGCTTTAATAGGGCCAATTGGAAGATCATGGACCATTTAAATTACTATCTAGGCTATGGCAACATCATGCTCATTTAGCTGTTTTCATTAATTATGTACTTTCTAACAGCGATCCTTCCAGCCTGGTAAATAAAAGAATTATATTATTAAAAAATAATAACTGTTTCATCCTAAATCATTTTATTTACGTAATTTCAGTTATTTTATCTTATAACTGATCTGTATAAGGAAGGAAATGCTAGGGAAATGAGAAAGTGGGCTTATGAAATTCATTCAAGTTTTCTTGTACCTGGGGCTGTAAGTAAAAAAAATACTATTGCTAATAGTTAATATTGCTATTATTTTGTCGTTATGATGATTTTAATTTTCTGAATATTTAAAATTTATTTTAGCCTCTACGTTTGAATAATGTAGATGAAAATGTTGCTCGTGAAATTGATGATGTATTACAAAAGGAATCAGACAAAGAAGAAATTCTACGAAGAGTAAATTCATTTATATAATTATTATTGAATAAATCTTAAATATCATTCTTTTTTTTTAATCAATAATATAATATATTGTATTTTCAGATATTCTGGAAAGCAAGAAATCGGGCAAAAGAGGAACTTAATGAACAATTAGCTGATTTTCAACAAAAAAGAACCGCTGGGCTAGGTACGCTTTTTGGACCAAGCGATGCGATGCTTGATGAAAGCGCTTGTGATAAAAATAGAGAAACTAAGATTATTGAAACATACCTTTTACCAAAAATGGAAACATATTTGTGAGTAAAACACAGCTTAGTCCTTTGGACGATCAAATTGTTTTCTTTTACGGTTATTGACATTGATTACGTTTTTACAGAGAGGATATTGAAAAAGAAAATGTTGATCAACGAAAGTTTACAACAGCAGCTAGTCTTGCTACAGTTTTAACAAAAGTATTCCAAGTGCGGCCGATATCTTTAGACCGCGTGCCGACGTTCGTCGCGAAAGATAAGTCTCATATTAAAGCTAAATTTAATAGTGCCGCTAAAGCGAAAAAAATGACAGTAAGAGGTCATCACTTCGTCGCCAATCAGTATTTTACAGTCACTTATTGCAATCACTGCCAGTTCATTATCGGTGGAATTGGTCCTCAGGGCTATCAATGTGGAAGTGAGTTTCACTTTATTTTAAATGAATAAATTTTAATAATCGAATTAACTTATAAAATTGTTAATCTTATGGTTAATTTTAGATTGCTCTTTAAATGTTCATCGGCAATGTGTTCGAATCGTTGAAGAGAACTGTCCAGGACCTTTAGTAAGAAAAGATAAGGGTAATGATCGTATAAGTAAACTAATGGAGCGCATTCTTCCGGAAAAGAAACCTCCGTCCTATCATAGTGAGTTATTTCAATTTACATTTAATATCACTATTAAAAAATCAACGAATAAATAAATTAATTGTATATATTTATTTCCAGTGGAACGTATGAAAAGGAGCGAAGAAGAAAACAGTCCAGTAGCGGATGGTGAAAACGGTGAGTATTTTATTTTATCACTTGCTTAAAATTCTAATACAGTTTGAGATTCAAAGCATATCTTTTAAAAAATGTTTAAAAATAAGAAATCAGAATAATCAGATAATTAAAATTAAAAGAATGTATTAAAAGATCAGTTTGCAATATCATAACTCATTTTTGTCTCAACTGATTACGGTAACTTTGATTTCATGAATTTCAAATAACTGTACAAATTATTGCACTGTACTAAATCAAGAAAACTTCTAAAATAGCTTCGCTAATTACGGGAGCGCATTTCACAGAAACCAATTCCTGTTAGTTAGCAAAAGAGTCAGATACTCCGGGACAGACAATTGATTTGAAGCTCGAGCGTTCAGAGCACATGGTATATCTCTAGAGCGTCCGTGATAAACCGGCGCACGAAGTCGCGCACTCTCAAGGTTAGCTTCGACAGGGAATAACGATGCCAAGTCTGCGAGAAAGAGAGAGCGCTTAAGCAGAGGCGGTCACGTTCGCGCACAAGAGCGCATGTTATTACTGTGAACTCGATTGACCCTAAATATCCGCGTGCGCTCGACGGTTTTATCTTTTGTCAAGCGATAGATACAATGGGTGCGGATTTACGAAGTCGAATGAAAATTGCGCGATGGACGGCCTTTGCAGCAGTATTGAAACTTTGCAAAACGATAAGCCAACGATTTGCGGTGGTTTTGATCTTGGAAGTTTATGAGCGCGTAAAAGAAGGAATTGTGTCAACTATTAATCTATAACTCGTCTAAGATTAGGTTCAATTTTTCGTATATGCTTACGGATCATAATTTTGAACAAATCCAATAGGCTTGCAGTCATCCTGTACAACGATCTTTAAAATAGGGCAAAATTCGAAAATCATTAGTATATAAGTAGTAGAATTTTGCAATTAAACATTAACTAATGTTTTCATAAAATTCTATTTTATATAGGACTACATACAAGTCTTTCTTGCCTTTCCCCAAGCACCTCTGTTCACACATGAAGCGCGATTCGCATACATTGTGCATGCTATTACGAATAACATTTTAAGAGGTGACGTCATAATATGGCGACACTAATCATACGTGTTTATCTCTAATGAAACATCCACTGTTTTAATCAATTTCATGCTTTATTAAACGTTAAAAAAAAATCATAATTAAAATTTTTTTCAATAGATTTGTGTTTGAAATAAAAATTTAATGTAACATTAATTATTTTATGCAAAGAAGTTCGATTTAAAATTTCGACAAATTCTTGCATAAATTATGAAGGTTACAACGATCTCATCCAAAACATGTCCTCATCCGTTCAAGTTTATTTAAAAAAAAAAAAACAAAAGCAGTCGAGCCAATAGTGAACAACGTCATTTCTAAAATAAGTGCTTAACCAGAGTGCATCTGCGATCATTATTGACAGAAATCGTTTGCGACCGAGTTGGAAGGAAAAAGTGGACGGAGAGAGAGGTAGATAAAAACAATCACCCCGTAATTCGGCATAATTGATAATCACGGAAATCCGCTTATTAGCTGCGACTTACTCTGCCGTTCGTCCTGTCCGTGCACAATCGCTGCAGCAGCTGATGCGGCGCTCTGCGGTTGTCCGAAACTGTGTCTCTTCTGCTCGTCGTAAGTGTGTGCACGCAGTGAATTGAAATGAGTAAGCTGAAATAGAACAGCTTGAATGAAATGTTTAAAGAGAGTGAATTAAGCCGATTGAAGCCGGAAATTGTGCATTTCTTTTTCTAGAGAAAAACTGCGAATTACAAGTGCAAGTGTGACGCCGATAGCGTCGCGACAAGGAGAAAAATTCTACTCGAGCGTACTTTTCCCGCACAAGAGATTTTACTGCAAAAAGTTGAGCGTAAAAGCATTTTACGAAGCCTAAGAAAAGTATTGAAGAAGCAAGGTCTGTCTAAATGTGCATCGGAAATAATCACAGAAGAATGAATTTATTGTACTCAATGGACCAAATCAACCGAAGCAGAACAAGGTTGAAATGGAATTGCAAAAAAGCTTCTAAACATCCTGCGCGCAAGCCGAGAAACTCACTTGATGCTGTAATTTTAATACTTTTGCCGACTGCAGAACCAGATACAACTATATAAAAAGCTAATTCTCATTTCTACAGTCACTCAAATTTTCTAGAATCCTGGTCGATTTCGAAATCGACCAAGTTGACTCAGAAAATTCAAAATAGCATTATGCAAGTATAGATATAGGAAAAAAGGAATTCTCTCGCAAAAACCGCGCGACTTCCCTGCCTGGAAGTCCCATTACGAAAGTCCGGCCCTGGTTATCATTCTCTCGTTATCGCTCAGCCGGAGGAAGCAACAGAAGCAAAAGCTCACCGAAAAATCGGCAGCAGCAGCAACAGCAGAAAAGAAGGAAAGTGTGCGCGCAACGTCAGAAGGGCAGCACACTCAGGCCGAGCCACCGGAAGCGTCGGAGTCGGAGAGGGGAAGGGAGGACTGGCCTGTTATACGCCGGCCTCTTGAAAATATAATTCTTTCCTTTAGCGTGTCTCTCTCTCCGTGTAGTTCTGGCCTGTGTGCGCGCGCGTGTGTGTGCGTGTGTTCGTGTGCCGTGTGTTTCACGCGGAGCAGCTGCTCCGAGCGGCTGATTCTATAGTCAGTGAGTGAGGAGCGATCGGATCTGCTCGACGCACGTAGTCGTCACTGACTCAAGCCTCGTGCGTACAGATATTTTTCACTGTGTCACTGGTTAGTAGCGTCGTGCGTTTTTTTTTTTTTTCTTTTTGCTTTGAAATCTTCGAGTGAACCGTCTTCGGCATAGTTTTCTAATTTCTGCTTTTCGAGTTTAGGCGCTTTCGCGTGATTATTTGCTGTGCGGTAATCTGTTTTCACTCCAGGATTTTTAGCGGACTCTGTGAAGTTGGCGAATTATTTTTTTAAGGAAAATGCGCGTGTGCAGTGTTTTGATTTATAGTGAAGTGAAAATAACAAAGTGATATTCGCCGATGCAGTGTAAACATAGTTTTACATTGAGGAGAAAGTAATTATTTATGAACAGAATAAACTCTGTTTCTGCGAGTTTCGTGATAAAAGCAATTTGAATCTGCCTGCAATTCGTAATCGTTTGTTATTAATAACAAGTGATAGTAAGACTTGCTTACGTAGAAATTTGTCCGACGATTACGGTAATCTTTATTTTTTACTTACTTTCGCGCTTTAGAGTAAAATTATAAAGAACCATTTTATTCGTTCCAATATCGGCGAATACTTGTTTTTCAAGGCTAATTTTCAATCCATTCCGTATTGTTTGTAGTTTTAACACAATAATTGCTTAATTAGAATTAATTTAATTAAAAGCAAAATGTATTTAAGTTGATAGTCGGTTCAAATTTTTAAGATGCAATACTTGTAAATCAATCTTGATAAGAAAACATTGAAAAATAATTCGCCAAGCAATACAAAAACCCCGTTCAATCGAAAAAAACGGAAATTCATTTCTCTCTCAAAAGTTCAGAAATCTGTGAAAACCAATCCGCATTCGCGATGCTGGAGCTACACTCGCCGATGCTCGAGGCGCTGCGCAACACGAGCCAGCTAAACGCCGGCGACCAGAGCAACAATAATTCAGACGACTCGGACGAGGAGAGCAACTCCCCGACCTCGTCGCCGCTCACCCTGACGCCTCGGACCTACAGGCAGCGATTCTCGGAACGATGTCGCAGCGGGCTGCAGCGGAAGTTCAAGGCCAAGGCGGCGCTGGCCGCCGGAGCGAGCAAGCTGCATCATCACCACCGACCAGCCAAGGACGCGGCCAAGACTAGAATCTCGACGATCGCTCGTGTCTGGGACACGCTGGCCGTTAGGCGCAAGAGCCCCGCCAGCGACGACGCCTTCATGGCCAGACTCAAGAGCGCCGCCGAAGCTGGATTTGGCGCTGGCAGCGCGGACTCGCTCGGTGATTAAGACTTATTTTCCTTGTACTTTGGGAATTAACCTGACGACTGTCGACGCTCGAAAGCAGCCGGTTTTTATATGGCATTAAATTTATTCAGCTACGACGAGGTAAATGTTGAAACGGATCATTGGGAATTGACTGTTAATCGAGCTGCCGCAAATTATTCCGACCAATATTCATATTGTAGTACTAAATAGCAGCGATGCTCATGAATATTTACGTTTTATCCACTCATCCCGATTTTATATTTCTGTACTGTTCATTTAGAACGTTACTTAAAAGCATTATTTAAAGGGGCTCGCAGAAGCTTTTTTATAAAACAAAAATGTAAACGAGAGTATACTCGAAAAATACGAGTTATTTATCAAAATAAAACATAATTTTATGAGGGTATTTTAATCTCTCTGTTTAATCGCCCAAATATATCTGTGCAATAAAGCCGAACTCTCGATTTGCGTAAATTAAAGCACATACTTACTATTTTAATTTTATCTTTGCAAAACTTCACGAGGACATTTGGATGGAATGTTTATAATAGTAAACTCTTGTTACTATTTATTAAATGGTTCAAAAATACTACTGAATTAGAGCATTTTACTTATAAATAATGCAAAGTAATTAATTAATGCAATTTCAATATACATTTTCTAAAGTTAATTACACTCTTTAACTAAAAATAATTAAATTTCAAACTATCGTTACTTTTTTCAAAAATTAAATTTTAAATAAAGTACAAACGAGACGATCCAATAATCAAATCATAGGTATTCCTTACGTCTTGAAAGCTCTCGTTTATAGCCAATTTTCGCGAGAAATACATACTTCTACTGCATCTCAAATGCACGTTAATGCATGTGCATACTTCTAATGATATTTTGCGCTACACTATTACGTTCTTTGATCAACACGAGGACCGGCACTTACGTCCGCTACGGTCAAAATATCACCAAGTCCTCTGTAAATTCAAGTTCTGCCAAGGAAGTTCTTCTTCTCGCGAAAGGTCAAAGTCACAAATTTCATTATTGTTTTTGCACACGATGTCTCAATGCTTTTAGCATCTCTGGGTCATCTTCAGACCTCGAGAGCTGTTAGTCAGTTTCTATCGGTTTTTATAACGAAATGCGTCATCTGTTATTGTTTAGGCAGTCGATACTGGATGCACAGTATCGAGCACTTTTCATAGGATTTCTTATTTTGCTGCGTTATGACTGTTGAGGTTCTTTATTAGAGACTAACTGACAGACCGTCGCGACCGTCGACGGCGAGTGGTCCCACGCTCAAAAGTGCGCGTCTTGCAGTTTTGAGCGTGAAACCCACCGGGCAGCATCGTTCACTGTTGACCTTACCGAAAACCGACGCGCAACGGCCGCGCGCTTCGTCTTGCGAAGTGCGTAGCGGCCGAGCGCGGGTCCTCGGGTAGCCAAGCGGCTCGTCCGTGATAGCTGCTTTGAGATTTGTCCAGCGGTGACCGGAAAAGAAATTCTTTTTCTACAAAGCTCAACTGTCCTTTTAGACTCTCTATACGAATTATCCGCGTTTCCGCGAGAAGCGGTTAAGCCTATGGTTATCGTTTGTATCGAAAAATTAACGAGAGGGTTAATATTGTTTTCGTATTTTGTTGAAGCATCATTTACTGTTTGACAGAATTCGTCAGTTGGTATACCACCCGTTCGAATGGCGTTATTGTTTTGAAATTGATGACACGCTACAGAAATGTATAGAAATATATTATATAACTTCCTCAGAGAATATTCTCAAATTAAAAATGTACGTTGAGATCGAAGATAGTGTTTACACTAAACAAAATAAGAAAAACGGCTCAGTAAATAATCGTGACTCGTAAGTCCGCACATTCTACACTAGTCAAAAAAAGATACTATGCGATACTATTTTATTTTAAATTAATGGACTAAAGAACTTATTATTTAATTATGAGAATTTTATTCAGTTTAATAATAATTGTTGTATAGAATACAAAAGCATCTGTTTTTTATCTTTGTAAAATTTTAATGTAAACTGCCAGCTATAGATAACACTTACTCCGCTTGAACAAACTTATAATGATGTTCTGTTTTAACATTGACACAAAAACACAAATTTCATTCTGTTATTTATTTGACTTATTTTTTATATTAATGAACGATCGATTTGAATATTTTTAGACGACTTACTTGATTTAAATTTATTGCAACATGTTATTTTAATTTTAATATTTTTAATATTGTTTACATACAAATCCAGATAATGTTGTTAAAATTCGGCATTTGCTTTCAGTGGTCTTTTATTATCGTTTGTATAAAAATCCGCTTCAAATTAATCAGTCCAGCATTAATCAACACTCCTTTATTTAATAATGAAGTTTTTGAAAAAATTGCTTATAGGTAATTCCACCTGAATGTTATAAATATAAATTCAAATTCGTTAAAACTCGAAATAATTTTTTCTGCGTAGTTTTTTCACGCTTGGCTTCAAAAGCTTGCGATAATCGCTTTGTTATCGCACTTAATAAGTCTGGTAAACCTACGCATAATATTCAACGCACTTTTAAAAGTGGCTTTTATTCTGTGTCATAGTTAAAAAGAGGAAAAAGAACTATTAAACTTTTACCACGAATGTGCGCAATAAGAAACCCAGTATTTTCACCGTTGCAGAGTTGCCATATTTGTCATCCTCATCATAGGTAGCTTTTAATACGATAAATTTTTAATCACCTTTATCTTTATGTCTATCTGTCTTCTTTCTCATGTAGTTGGATGATCGCATTACATCCACATATAAAGAGAGTTTTGGCTTAAACTCAATTATATCAATTAAAACTGTTGCCTTTGTGCTCGAATGCACGCAATTTTAAATTAAGGCAAATTGATATTTTTTTAAATTAGTATCACTGAAAAACTTGAAATTAAATAATATATAATGATGCGATAGATATTAATAGTACTTATTTTACTAATTTTAAGTTTTAATATTGTAGATAAAGTTTTGAATTTCATTGTTTTTTATTATCGAATTTTTAATTGCGATGTAAGTTTGAAAAATTTGGAAGAGTATAGTATCCGAGTTAAAAACAAATTTGTAATTCCGAGTCATCGGTGACGAACGGGTATTTAGGTATTTTTCACATGTGGTGGTTTTCAAGAATATTTTTGGCATATTTGGTTTTGCACGATTAGCATGTAATAACAGACGAGAAATCAGTAATAGTGCGTTTTGTTAAATATTTGTTCTTGGTTTATCCCATCTATTTGTTTAACCTGAAACATATTTTTCACTCAACGTATATTTTTAATATTTAAATTAGTCGCATTAAAGTACAACGTTTATGTTCTAGATATCTTGTTTGAGTATTTTAAATGTAAATATGATTTTCAAATTTTTGAGAAACATATTTCAGAATTCAATTTCAGGTTCAATCAAAATTCTTAAAATTTAGATTACAAGGATTCTAATAGAAAAGTAAGAACTGGTTACCGAAAGGTTTATAATGAAATAATTTACATTTTTTAAAAACCGGTTTACTGTGGAATGAGACCATAAAAGAAAGACGAAAATCTTGAAACGCGAATTCGGACGCTGACGCGTTTTGTATTCAAATATGAATATTCACGATTGAACAAGCAGTTTAGATGCTCGCTGCATTTTAAAATTTATTTTGTCATAATTTTTTGTATTCAGTGACATGTTTACAACTCATAAATGTTATTTCTTAACTCAAAAGTATCGCCGGCTAAATTTACGTCAATTTTTCTAAATATTACAGCCGCGGACGCAGATTAATATTTCTCGCGGTTTTACTTCCGCGCTTATTTTCGTGAGTTTCGAAAATGAAATGACAAGAAATCACTCCATTTTCAGCCAATTGGTGACTCACTCTTGGCCGGTCGTCAAAATATTTCTAAAAGGAAATTATCTAGACAGCGTGTCACGCCTTGCAAACTAGATCACAGTTGAACGGACCGAGCGCCGCGCAAATCGAACGACCGAAAAATTTTCTTTCTCAAAGAAAAACTTCTCACTCCGCGGACGAGCCCGCGCGTGCCAAAAAAAAAGGAAAAAAAACCTCAAAGAAATAAAAACCCGCCCTACTTTAGCTCACAACGACACAATGTCCAATTCTTCATTTTACGAAACCTCCGTCTCCGAAGCGCCCGCGTTGCAGCACGTGACTTTCAAAGTCCGGGCTTGCCGCTCGGAACCAATGTGCGCCTAGCGCCGAGCGCGAACGACAGGAAGGCAGGGGATTCGCATTGGATAATCGTGCGTTACGCGCCGGAGGTAACGACGACGGTGAACCTGTTTACCTGCCTCCATCGGCGCTCGGAGATCGGCCGGTTTTGCCCCGACGATCCTTTCCTCGATCTCAACCGAAGGCTCGCCGACGCCCACGAGACGCGTTTTTCTCTGGCTTTCCCGCGGGGCAGCGACGCCTTTCCTCGTTTCGCAAGGCTCCTGCTTCGCCGAGCTCGGATGGCGTGGATGGAAAAAATAGCGCGATAAATAAATTTAAATTGTCGACGCGCTTTGGCAAATTCGATTTCCTGGGAAAGGGGATGCGAGCTTTGACTTTCGTAAGAAAATACTTCAAACGTTAAAAACGGGTTTTCCTCGATATTCAAATTCATTTTTGCTAAAGGATAATATTGACAGAGTATTAAAAGATTAATCTGCCTTCGAGCTTAACCGTGGCAGCAAAAAATACTCCGCGCGCAAACTTCCATTTGAAATTTCTTTTAAAAATTTTATCGCAAAAACGCTGCAATAATTACTGATGAATAACGCATTGTTGTTGTAATCTCCTTTTCCTGCATAGATAATTACTGCTTTACAGCACAAAGCTTTTTAAAATCCAAGTTTCGCCTCGAAAAGACTCAATTCGCATATTGGATTCATGTAAATCCCCCGCGCGCGCTGCTTCATGCAAAATCTGCCAAAAAAACAGCAGGCCGACGTAAAGTCCGGCCGATCCGAATGCGCTCCCGCGGCCGCGGGCCTCGCGAAGCCATCATTCGTCAAATCGGCCGATTACCCTCCGCCTCGGCGAGCCGAGCGTCTTAAATTAGTCCGCGACAGAAGTCATTAAATCTCCTTTGGCAGCGGCTCAAAAAGCCGCGCGCGGAAAGCTTCTTTTGCCCATCCAGCGCACGTCGCGGCGCCTTCGACGTGCGCTGCGTCCGCAACGACTCGACGCCGAGTCGCCGGATCATTAGTCTCGGGAAGCCGGGCTTTTGCTTTTTGCGGGGTTAATTGTTTTTTCTGGAGGCGCGAGGGGAAAGGGGACCATTCGATTTCTCGGCGATGGTTCGACTGGCCGTTTCGAGCGAAAATAATTCAGCTTTTATGTTGCATTTGTATTGTTGCAGAGCGAACTTTAATGCTGACGTCGATTTGCAGCACGTTTTTCATGCGTGTAAAATTCGTATTTTTGTAGAGCAAACTTTGATGCCGAGGTCGATTTGCAAAACATTGTTCGTGCGTGTACTTTTTTCTCAACATTCAGGGAGTGCAAATATAATATTTCAATTTCGCGCTTATATTGTTGCTACGCATCTAACCGGAGTATTAACAGACGAATTTGAATGAAAAATGGAATACGACTGGAAATTTATCGACCCGTGAATAAATATTCAACTCGTTACGTTTTTCTTTTTTTTTTTCAATATTCCCCCTACCCGTAAGCACCCAATTAAAAAGCTCTGAATTAAATTCATAACCGAAGCAGCGGGCAGGGGAATCCCGGGGATTACAAAACGTCGAAATCCGCGATTTATCGTCGCACGGCGGCGGCTCGGAGCGGCCCAAGTCGTGCTCTATCTGCGCGATTCCCTCGCGATTTTCAGGAGGGCACGACGCCGGCAATTATCAGGCACGAGCGCAGCCGCGCCCGCGAGCCGCAGGGAACGTTAAAAACGCCGGCGGCTCGCGCGAGGCGAGGAAGAAGGTAGGGGAAGACGCGGGTGTATTTTTGGCGCGCCGGAAAGCGTCGGGCCCCTCCGACGGTGCCTTCGCTTCCGCTTCTCGCTTTTTCGGTCGGCCTTTCTTTTTTTTTCTTCGATCTACGAGCTCGAGCGCGGCTGCGCGTTGGATTTTAATTCGACTTCCAAAATCATTTAACGATCGCGCTTTGATCTTCTTTACGGGAGAAAATTCTAATATCCCGCCGGAAAACTCCACAGTGCAACGATTACGGTCGGAGAGCAGCTAGTAAGCCTATTCGAATAACGCTCGGGCGTTAAGACCGCACACAGCGCACGCTGGGAAACAATCGACCTCACCGAAGAAGCAAACACCGACGTGCCCCAAATGATTCCCTCGGTTAATAAGAAAAGGCAGCCGCTCATCCCCGCCGACGGTGCATACCCATAGACTTATCTCCCCCCGCTTCCCTCCCCCACCGGTTGCGGCGCGAGCGGGCCGTTCCGTCGCCGTGCAGCGCATCCTCAGTTCCTCCCCGACCGCCGAGCGAAGCGGAGCAGAGGCGCTCGCCGCGCGCGCTTCGGCCACCCCTTGAAAGAGAGAGAGAGAGAGCCGCTCTCTAAAGTTAGCGCGGCTTAAAACCCCGTCCCCCACCCGCCCCGCGACGGCGTTTGCACCCTCGTGCAGTACGTGACACCGATAGGCCACGCGCTCGGAGCACGGGCGGATGAGAGAGAGAGAGAGGGAGAGAGAACTGTTATCTCGATTATTTAATTGCGCCGAGCGAGCAATTGATATGACATAAGAGGCCCCCGTTGTTCTTGGCCGCCGCCGCCGCCGCCGCCGCGCTTTTCGAGCTTGTTTACCGAGGCGACCACGAGGCTCTTTCCCCGACGTTCGAGCTGCCGTCGCGCGTTGCTCGGAACTTGGCGCTTCGGATACTCGTAGAATATTGCCGAGTCGTTGCTGGATACTGCTGGTAACTGCTGGTATCCGCGCTCCGTAGATTCGAGGATATCTTGCCTCGCAAAGGTCAGAGAAAAGAAAAAAACTTTTAATTATTTGTGCCGTGTTGATTGCTTGTGCTTTGTTGCATTGTTATTTATCTATTAATACTTGTGCGTTTGAAGAACAATGGAGCTTTAAGATTTAGTACAGTGCACCGCGAGGTTACGTAGAATGACAACGGAACTATCCTGATTTAACGAAGTAATTCATAGTCGGTCTTTGCGACTTATTCAGTATTTTTAAATGGTTTATTACCGTTAGGATACAATTTCGCTGAGGATAAGTTGCCAATTCTTTGTTTATCCTGAAGATTCGATGAGATACGTCGGATTAAACGTGCTAATGAGTTTCGGTTTACGCGCATTCTTACTTGATTATGATTAGTGCAGTTTTAATTGAATTAAAGATGTCATTACCAATAGTTTATTTATAACCAACAAGAATTAATTTTTTAAAGGAATAATCTGTTGTTGATTTCAAATACTAGAACAAATATTCAAGTTATTTCTTGGGAATCTTAAAATTAAACATTATTTGCAAAATTTTCTAGCAAATGCTTGCATGTCAGTTTCTTCTTTATTCGTTATTAGAGGAATATCATATACTTTATATTTATTTTACGCCTTTATTTATCTCGACGAACACCGAAACGTTCCTCTTTGTGCGAATTTTCAATCTGAATTAAAATTATATTTACGCAAATTAAACGCTTTGAAAGTTGAGATTCTGTAAAGCATCAGCATTTTACGTTTCGTAGCATCTCAACGACTTTGGAGATTGCAATGGAATATTCGATTTACGCAGAGGTACCTGACATTCTTGCACTGCACATTGAAATAATATGCGCGTTATTGCAGTTTGGCGAGAACCATTCAAATCAAATTTCCATGAATTTAAATTAATAAATAATTAAGTCAATGTAATAAGATTATGGAATACATTCAATACTAATCAAATCTGAAACCGTATCAATTGTTCAATATTATTTGACATATTAATTATCCGGTTACCCTCAATATATGTATGTACTATTATTGATATCTTGTTACGAAATTTCACTTTATTCTTGTTCAAAACACTATTCTTGACTACTAAATTCTTGCCGATGATCATAAATCTATAGCAGTACCTAAATTAAATCATGAAGTCAAAAAAAGACTCGACCTTCAGATATCAAAACAGTTCTTTTTAAAAAAGTGCGGTTAGGTTAGTCACCTCAAGCTCATACGTAAGCCAGACGAGTTTCGCATTCTATATAGCTTCCTGACTTCGTCGGTTTCGAATTGCAGTCAAAAAGTTTCATACTACACCTTCCTCTGAAGGTTTTCCATGGCGTGTTCTTCTTTTGTGCTCAGTTGTCATCTTGACGCAGCCAATGGAACGCTGTACAATTTTATGATACGAAGTACAGGATAGCTTTGTTACTTAATCATATGAAGTTTTTCATTTGCTAAACCTCGATTAGTTTTCATTGCGAATTTGACTAGTTTAAAAAAAAAAGTCGTGATTGGTAAGGCATTTTAAATTAAAAATAAATTTATATCGTTGATGTGACTATAGTTCTATTATTATACATAACTCTGACTCTATTTCACTCTGGACTATGATAGAGCATTTTTATCAATGATCGGAACTTGTTTAAAATGTTATAAAATTTTTTATTCCAAATCCATTTATGTAAATTTAATTCTTTCTGCATTTTGCAAATGATGCAGCTGAAGCAAATGCCCAATTTCTAAATGTAATAATTTTTTCAAACAATACTGTTTAGCGTAATGTTTAATCGTTGAAAGTTACTTTTTTTTCTACATATTGCCTTCTCATCCCGTACGTCATTAACGCATCGATGACAGATCCACCAAGCAATCCAAAAAAAAGCCACATATTCATTCTTCGACTTACAAATGTACCGTAACAGTCGCACGAGCAAAGCAGCTCTAAATCAAAATAAACACCCCCCCTCCCCCTCTCGGCAAACCTCAAGTTCCAGCAAAACTGCATCGGCCTATCCCCTTATCCGAGTTCCGCCGCCGCCGCGCATATATATATACATATATATACATATATGTAACGTTCGCTCTTTTTCCTTTCCGCAGGCGAGCATCGCGGAAGCGGACCAGCAGGAAGCGCACGGGGCGGCAGCGAGAGAGGCCGCGTTTCCGGCTTTGGAAGCGGAGATCACACCGACAGCATGGACGACCCTTCCTCGAGGGAGGACATTTCGGAAATGTATGCCTCGCTCACTGGCTTGCTTTTCTTTTTCTTTTCCCGCGGGCGCGGCTGAGGCCCCTTTTCGCCAAAATCTTGTATGTCGAGCCGCACTTATTGAAGGCTCGCTCGGTTGTGAACGGATTAAAGTAGGTTCGAGCTTTCGAGATGCGCTGGTTTAGAGCGACTCGGAGTGGAAGCTTTCATTCTCGCGATAAATAAGAAATCACTTTTCTCCGGAAGGATGACGAATATTTGAGACTGAAGATTTTATAAAGGGAAGTAACGTTCACAATCGAGCTTTGTATACTTTTTATTTGTTTCATTCAATTTTAAGAATGCAACTCGGGTGCTCACGGAGCTTGGCATAATTTAAAATCAGAATTGCCGCCACGGTTTATCGGCCTTTTATCGATATTACCTCTCTCTCGCTTCCGTACTTTTCATATTTTATACTTTTTCATTCCTACGACGACTCAGGGTGCAGCAGAATATTTCCAGTAAGCCAAAGAGTTCCAATATAAACAGGTCTGAAAGTTACAAGGAGCGGATACACAATAATAAGGTAAGCAGATTGACTTCTGATGCTTGATTTATTTTTTCAACCTACACATTCCCGACACTTTTCAACTAAGCACGCTAATTTTGGAGCCTTCGAAAAAGATTTTTATTTTCGAATTCTTTACAAACTGTTTTGATTTGGACGGCGTCTCAAAGAACGGATTTAATTATTCACTTTGATTTACGAAGTTCTTTGAGTGACTCGTGCGAGTTTATAAATTTCAGCGCTAGCAATGTATTTTGTTCCTGTAAAAAAAAAAAAAAAAGAAGCAGTAAAAGATGGAATATTACGGGAGCACAATAAAATCAGCGCCAAAGGCACTTAATTTTTTCACCGTCCGCGACGAGAATTCGGTTTATTAATAGAGATTAATTTCTCCTTGCAGCGACAGCTACGTGAAAAACGAAAGACCAGTGACCCGAACCTTTCAAAAACAAGGTAAGTCTCGCAAGCTTTCATTTTCTATTTTTAAGTTTACGATTCCTACATGTCCCAAATATTCTCGCGAACTTATCAGTCTAAATTTATTGACAAATATCCACCTGCAAGAGTTCCACTAAAAACCCACACGAGTAACCATACTTTTCTGATAAACGCATTCTTTATTATTTAAATCGTCGAATTAAAAAAAAAAAAAAGAACCAACGGTTCTGCAAAAGCTCTTATTTATAGAGTCAGACTTGCGAAAATTCTCAGCAGTTTTTCCCCGCTAACGGGAATATCGCCGCATAATTCGTTCCGCCAGCCGGTCGTCGGAAAACACGCAGAGCAGCAACGCCGCTCCAACGAGAGCATCGGCGCGTCATCGACTTTTACCGAAATCCTCCGCCGACGCGCCTCGGGGAAGAAAAGGAAACCCTTCCGCGAAGTCCCGGGGCGCAATTACTTGCAGCGCCCTACTAAATAATGGCGTAACGATCGCAATCGCGCTCGTACCCCCCCGCTCCGAGCGATAATCGCGATGCACGCCCACGCCGAGCCGTCGGAACTTTTCACTCGGCGGCATTATATTTCCGTCCGTCGCTCCCTTCTCGTTTTCCTCCTCGTCCCCCCCCCCGGCCGAGGCGAGAGGAGCCTCCCTCTTCCTCCTCGTCTCTCGGCGCCTCCGTCTTCGTTTCAGAATGAAGCAACGCGCGCGCCCGCTTTCACGGTCGGAAAACTCGGCCAAGAAGCTTCTGTATTTACGTATCAAGACGACGACGTCGCGCGACCTTCGGGCTCGCGGGCGCGCGGAGCCGTGTGCGTACCTACGCAGCCGCTTTTTGGCAGAAATTTCAATCGGCGCGCGCCTCCTCCCCCTCCCCCCTCCCCTTTTCCCGGCAGCCGCTTTGGGAAATCGGCGAGTCTGGTTTTTTTCTTTTTTCCTCTTTCGACGGCGGAAATTGCTTCGTGCGGTCGGCGGCCGAATGAAACGCGTGCGTTTCGAGTTAATTGAACATTCGATATTTTATTACATGCTAGAGTCCTTCGCTTCGCGTTCTCGCTTCTTCCAATAATTTTACCTCGGCCGTATTATTGGTTATCGACTGTTTCCTGCCGACGACTTTAAAAACAAATGTGTGCGCCGAGGGATCGAATAAGTTGTCCCGATAAATAAACAGGCGGAGTAGTCGCGGCAAGGAATTAATCGAAAATTCGCGGTAACAAATGGCGAGCGTAAAAAATTCTGTGTCGTAAAGATTACCACTCCCACCATAATCGGAGGGCATTAAAAAGCAGCGTAAACGT
This sequence comes from Ormyrus thymus, assembly GCA_035582935.1. NCBI lineage: Eukaryota > Metazoa > Arthropoda > Insecta > Hymenoptera > Ormyridae > Ormyrus > Ormyrus thymus. The sequence continues at coordinate 9,034,112 of JAWWEM010000054.1, read as the reverse complement.
CGCCTCGATAACCTCAATAAAACAGCCTTCGATCGGATTCCGGCGATTTGTTAAAACCGGCGGCGCGTCGACAACGAAAAAGCAGAAGAAAAATAAAGGGAGAATCAGCGGCGAAAAGAAGGCACGGACCGTGGGGGGGGGGGGGGGGGCGGG
>JAWWEM010000054.1:9009188-9033859 GCA_035582935.1 Ormyrus thymus | reverse complement strand
TTTGAAATGGGTCTCTGAGCCCCCCCCCCCCCCGTCGGCCGCGCGCGCAGGCGCCTCGAAAAAGTGCGCGCAGGCTCGAAAAGCAGCCCGACAAGTCGCGCGCGCCTGGACTTCCTCAGTTCGAGGCTCGTCGCCGTCCGATCGGCGTGCGCGCGCGCGGGTCTCTCTCGGCTCGGAGCTTTTTCCAGCGTTCAATCGTCCGCGAAAGTGCGCGCAGTTGCGAGTCTCTCCGCACCGGGCGGCCCGGGGGGGAGGGAGTGGAGTGACGCCGCGGCGAGGATCGCGCGGAGGTGAGCCGGGGGAAAGTTTCGGGGGTAGACGGGCGGCTGGGCTGCGCCAGTCGACGCCGCTTCTCTCTGACGTCAAAAGTGAAGAGGCTCCGCCGGCTGCTGCTGCCTTCTTTTTTCCCGCGGCTCTCGGCACGCTCGCTACTTCTTTTCCCTTTTCGACGTTTGCGTCACGGGTGGCTATAATTATAATTCGCCGTCGCGCTCGCGGTAAACTCTAGGTGCAGAGCTCGCTGAAGAGGATTACACCTCGGGGATTGTATAGAGTTTGCCCCAATTTCCTATAATTTCAAGCTCCGATACGTTTTCAATTATGTCCCCGCTTATTTCCGTTCGACCGATCGTTCGGTTGCAAAACGCAGATTTCGGATTTAGTTTCGGCTTCCGATCCTGACACTTTTAGTAATCGATACGTTACACTTTCCAAGTAGAAGACGCGCACGCCGAGTTATACTGTTAATATCTGTATTGCGCATTCGAATTTCCAAGTCTTCTGTCAGGTTGTACACTCAGAAACGCTGACGCATTTCTACATTGCATAAGGTTCGAGTGTAACTGTAGGATCAATGCAATATTGTACCGATTATTTTTAGTAGACAAGTGAAAAGCACTAATTTGTAGAAAGACGTCTAAAATACGCGCGCAAATAATAAATCAATTGATCCTCAATAAGTCACATTCAAGACAGAACCAAGATACCGAAATACCGACTTTGATGGTGGATATTTAAAGACCGTTTGTCATGAGGTTTATAAACAGGAATCCTAACCCCTCCGATGAGCCGCGCGACGCGAATAATTTCATTAGCAAAATTTTCTTACATTCACACTCGATCACGAACAGTACTCGTCGAGGCAATCCTCCTAATCGCCAACGCAAATCGGACTTTCCGTGATTCACGCCGCGCTCATTTAGATGAACCAAAAAAAAAAAAAAAAAAAAAAAAATGACAAATTGTAGGCGAGAATCACCTACGAAACTTGGCACTTCCTCCCTCGCGTAACTGACTTTAAAATAATCTTCGATCGTCACGGCGCGCGGGAAAGCTGCTGCTTTGCAGAGCAAGTGCATCTCCCGCCCTCGAGCGCATCTCGCGCGCTCTTATCTTTAACGCGCTCGAGCCGGGGCCGGCTGCGCACCTGGGGGGGACGGCGATGATGCAATGGCCAGATTTTCAAGCGCTTCGTCGAAGGAAAATCGGTTATCGGTTCATGCGGATTAGTTTTAATTTGGAAAAAAAGAGAGAGGGCTATTAGAGGATCGTTCGAGGTGAGAGAGGGAGGGAGAGTGTTGCTTCTTTTAAAGTACAGCTTCATGACTTTCGGGGTATAAAATATTATGAGAAAAGTTTTAAATGCTTCGTGCCGTGCAGGTTTTTATCAGTTTGAAGCACTTCAGTTTCATAAAGGCCGAGCTTCATTTTTAACCGCGACGAATAAACGATGGATCGAGTCAAGACTGATAAGGCAAAGTTTTTATTTACCACGGATGTTACTTGAATAAGTTATCATGACGTCGCATTGCATTAGTCCGTAATACCAAATAGTTAAGCTGACGTGGTACGAACTTTGCGGATTGAAGATTTAAAGAATGGAAATTTTGTTTACTTTCACTGCTAGTAATTGAGACGCTAGACCCAACTTTTCTCATTTTGCTCCAAACCTGTAATAGACAGAGGAACTGCAATCTCGAGAATCCATCTATCCGGCGGAGAGCTTCCGTAAAAAGAAAAACAATATAGGCTCCTCTATAAATCTCCCGGCGGAGATCCCAGCTGCGCATTTATCGTCGCAAGGTGCTCGAGTAAAAGCTCCGATTAGCTCGTTGATAATGCAGTCGGTTTGCGCGCGTCTTCATCTCAGAAAATTTACTAATCTTCGCAGATCAGAATACATTCAGCGCAGTGCGCAGCACTTTAAATCGAAAACCCAGCTCCCTAAATTCCATCAAATGCTCCCTCCTCCCATCCAGCGAACCACCGGAAAGTAACAGCAGTCGAGGCAGCATCTCCCGGCGCAAACGCCTCGCGCCGTAGGTAGGTTAGAAGAAAAAAAGCCTCTGCCTCGCTCCTCGGGGGCTCTTCCTTAGGGAATTTATTGATCGGCGATGAAGCCGGACCCGTTCACTTTTTTTTTTGCTCCTCCCTCGCCGCCACCTTCCCCGGCCTTGAATCGGCCGCCGCCGCCGCCGCAAACAGCCGACGCCGCGATAGCTGACGTTTGTTTACCCCTCCGCCTGCGATCCGCCCTTAAACGGGCGCCGTTGCTCTTTTCGATTCGCAGCCGCCGCTGCTTTTATTCTTTTCCAGCCAGCGCCGAGGATGAGCCCCCGGGGTCGATAGCCGACCCGTGGCGTTTTCGGTGCCTCCCCCCCCCCTCCCACCACCCACCCCCGCCACCTGTGCACGATTGCCAAGAGCGACGAGGCAATTCCTGGGGACACGCGCCGAGCGACGGATGACGCGGGAGGGAGATGACGCTTTTTTCCGCATGGCAATCGAGCTGCCTCCTCGCGCCGGTCGCGTTTTCCTGCTCGGTTTTCGTTTTCGCTTGGTTCTTATTCACTTTGGCGGGGATTGCTTTTTTTTCGTCGCGCGCGTATAAAGGAATAGATCCCGGTGTGAGGAAACCGTCGCTTTTCTATTTGTGCTCCTACGGAGTTGTAAATCTTTGTTGATAATTTGTGGCTTGACATGCTTTTTTGTAAAGACGATAATCGCGAAATCGCTCGCAAGACTTTACTTCCTAATTAAGTCTTCCTGCACGACATATTTTACGATCCCTAAAAAAGGTGTAAATTTTTTACTCGCGAAAAAATGATAGAGATTCATTCGCGCTCGCGCGCCGTAAAGATCGGCTCCTCGGCGAAGCAATTAGAAGCTGCCGAAACAAAGACATCCGTAAATAATTCACTTGAGCAAGCAACTATCTAACGTAATTCATGCCGCGAAAAGTCGCAGAGTCGCGGAACCGCTGGATTTCCAACGCGCTCCGATATAAACCGGCACAACATACAACAAACGAAGCTCGATCGAAGAGCGCATAAAAGCGCATCGTCGCTTTAACGTCCCTTCGAAGTCTTTAAAAATCCAAGCCGATCGGTGTTTACGTCTTCTCCTCGCGCCTCGTTTAACCCTCGCGTCGTAATGTTTTTACGCAATTTCTCGGCCGGAATTACCGAGCAGAGCTCCATCCCCCCCGAGTCCTCGACGACGCCGAGAATAATCCCAGAGATGACGGGTAAATCTTTTCGAAAGTATTCGTTTTATAACTTGCCCTCGCCGGCGACGACTCGAGGCGCTCGCCTAATTAATAGCAAACTTTCCGAATTGAAAAAGTTTCGCGACGCACTGCCGCCTCCCGCGGAAAACGGCGTAACGTCCCCCTTCCCCCCCCCCCCTTGCGGCCGACGCTTTACCTGCGTTCTCGCCCGGCGTCGTGTTGTTTATTGTGTATCGCGCTGATTTATCTTCCTGCCCGCGAACTCCCGAGGTATTCGGTTGGTTTATCCGCGCGCGAGTTTCTTTTACTATTGGATGCGAGGGAGATTCTTCCTTTGGATTTGGACCGACGTGATGCCGGGAATTTCGATCGTTTCGTTGAGACTCAAGTGGCCGAGGATTGAGTTTTCTCGTTGCGCGCGCGTTTTTTTCTTTTATCGTTTCGGCGGTACGAAAAATTGTTTATACAGATGAAAATGTTTTTTTATTAATTTTTCCGATTTGTTTTATTTCAATTATTATCATGTCAATATTTAATTAGTGCTTTTGTAACTTGTTTTGCAATTTACAAAAGCACGCGAGGAAGGAAGAATCGATTGATTCAACTAAATTTTTTGTTAACTATATCCTGTCGATAGAACTTTGACGGAATTTCCGCGGACGTCGAAAACAAGCTTTTTAATTGATTTAGAAAAATCGTTTCGATAAAATTTTTTACTCCCGATTCAACTATCTCGATCGCCTTGTCGGGCGCACGCGAAAATGATTGAAAAGCCCCTAAACGATAAACTACCCCCCAATGAAATTCCAATTCACCCAAGGCGCCTCCTCGAATTAAACCGCAATTTCCTTCTCCGATAATCCTTCTGATGTATACGCGGCTTTCCCGCTCCGCCTTGCAAACCCTACGTGTCCTTTAAAAATAGTCGCGCGCTCATTCACGCGCCTGGCGAGTCTTCTCTCTCTCTCTCTCTCTCTCTCTCTCCCTCTCCGTGGAAAATTGTAAAAGAAAAAAAGCAGTACAGTCGCCTCGTATTATATTTTCGTATTATATCGATCGGCCTTGACGTTCGTGCACTTTTCCACTGCGCGACGTTTTAATAAGGCGCGTTCACCAGAGGAGGATAGAAGTAAGGAGCGAGGCAAGTTTAGATTCCTCGTTATAGACGGGGACTGCGCCAGAATGTTTGTACGTTATGCGCGCGCGCGCGTGTTTGTGAAAGAGCGTAAACGCGGCGGAGATGGGAAAATTATAGAACGCTGCAGCGGGAGATCAATAAAAGGAAACTTTACGAGGATTAGAGAGCGGAAAGTTATTTCTTTTTCTATAATTATTACGGACAGCTTCGTTTGAACAAAATCTGCACGGTCTGTTTTTCCGACCGACTGCAACCTTTCGAGTGCAAGCGGCGCAGCTTCGTTTTCGGACGCCTTCCGCGCCTAACAACAATCACGTCGGCGGAGGGCCGGAAGAGTTGTAAAGAAAACGGATCCCGATCGAGAGAGCCAGTCGGTCAGAGTGGAAAAGTCGAGAAGGAGAGCGGCGAAGGAGGAGGAAAACCGCCGGGAGACGGAAAGAGCGAAGGAGCGAGCGAGAAGGGCACAGTGTGCTGAGAGGCTTGATTAAAGTGACGGACGAAGGAGCGGCTTCGATAAGGCTCGCCCCTCGTCGAACGCTCGGCTTCGCTGTTCCAACGCAATTCTCCCTCTCTCCCCCCTCTCTCTCTCTCTTTCTTTTTCTCTCTTTCACTCATTTTTGTCAATGATGACCTGATCTTAGAACTGGATTTGACTGCAGCGCTGCTGTTACTTTCTTGTCCGAGGGGTACATTTTTTAAATTTCACGCTTTTAAACTTTCAAGTGCTTGCTACATAATACGTACGTATAAATGTCAATAAACGTAAACGAGAGAATCGGATTCATTGATTGGCACGTGCGCGTTTTCGTTTTTTCCAAACAAAATTTAACTCGAACGCCCGTCGCGGCGCTCGCGAGCAGCGTGAACTTTCGAAAAACACATTCATTCACGGCTGAAGGGGCTAGAAAATTGACACAGCGACAACGAAGCCTTTCTAAATTTAGACGATTTATCACACCTCCGACTGCTAGAATTCCGCGTGCGATATCGATCGTTACCTCATACGTAATTTTGCAGTTTCCTCGCGACCGAGAGCTTCCACCTCCGGCAACCCACACAGTCTCACCTCCATTGCCCTTCTTAAATCGCCGCTCAAAAGGCAACTATCAGACCGGACGGGGGACTTGGGAAAAGCTCCGGCCGCCGACGATAGAGGGGCAGAAAGCGAGCTCGACAAGGGAGCCGCTCGCTCGGCTCGCCGGGGGAATAAAGCGGCGGACAAGGAAAGGTGGAAGGAGAGGGAGCTCGGACTTGGGGGGATGCGCGCGACAGAGCGAGGAAAAGGGGCCAGCGTGTCGAGCGAAATGTCAGCGGCGACCGCTAATGCCCGACTGACCTTTTTCGCGGCGCCTCTCCTCCGCTCGGCGCTTTACGCGCGCTTCCTCTTTTCTTGCATTCGTCCCGCCCCCCTTCCGATAACGCGCCGATATCCGTAATTGCGCTGGCGGGCCTCCGGCAGGGGAAGAGAGGAAGCGAGTTTCTTGCGCGGCAGCCGCCTCCTCTTTCTTTTCTCTTCTCTCCCTTCCGATCTCCGACGCCTCGGATTCAGGCCAACGACTGCATCGACGATTCGATTTACGATCGAAGATGCAATCTCGCGGGTTTTTGAAAAACACCTCGACGCTCCTTCCAGCCAGTCCCTTCCGCGCTCCGGAGGCGAAGCGGCCTTGTGTCCTTGTGAAAAATCGACGACGGGAACGGAGAAAAGGGGGGAGGGGGCCAAGCATAACCCCCCGGCGCGTCGCCGCGCGTCCCCCGACTGGACCGAGAGACCGCGGGGCGAGACCCGTCCGGGCTATGCGGCAGCAGTCGCGCCCGCGTTCCTCGAGCAAGCGGAGCAGACGGCCCCGGGAGGCCGCCTCGGGCCTCGAGCAGCAGCACCAGCAGCAGGGCATCGCCGGCAAGTCCAGCGCCAGCGTCGACGAGGCCCTCGAGGATGTCGCCGCTGGACTCCTGCTGCCCGAGCGCAGAACTCGCTCCGAAAGGTACATTGCCCGCGCTCCGGACGGACAGACCGGCCCGTTTGTCATGGGGCCTGACTTTTCTTTTACCTCTAGGCTCCCGTTCGTCTTAGTAATGTCAAAAAGACTTTGTAGTGCCGCCTGTAGCTCCGATGTGTATAGGGCGATCACTCGGCGGCGGCGGCGGCCAATTCGCACGAGTATAATGCGAAGGAACGAGCAGTGGAGAAAACTGTCGGTTAATCCGCAGCGAGTAATTGTTCCGCTGGAGAGCGAGGGTACTCGCGCAATTATGCCGCACCGCGCGGACGCGGGCTTTTTTTTCAATCCTAATGCCGTGCAATTATTGCCGCGGGTGAAGGCGACGGATTAATTAAAAGTGCGCTGCTTAATGCGCACGTGAAAGTTTTCCATTACGTCTGATTAAGTCGCGTCGGATGATCGATCGAAATTTTCCTCTGATTTCTCGCGTCCTCGCGACAGGCAGCTTCGAGCCCTTTTCGCAGTCCACTCTCTTGGGCAGCGAGCTTCCAAGCTCTTCGCTTTGCCGTGCGGCAATTTTTTCTTTTTTTTTTTTTTTTTGTCCAACGTCTTAATTAATAGATTCCGGTTAACGGACAATGTCGATAGTTTATTTGCGCGATGTCATCTCACCTTCAGTGCCGGCAGCAAAAAGTTTTAATCACTTGTCAATATAGCACTGCAGCGTCGATCCTCCGCGCGATTGAAAGCTTCTAGTACAACCCATTCATGGGTTAAAGCTTGAATAGTCTTTGCAAAACAGGGGTGTGTCTGTCTATTAAAGATGGCGAGGGACTTTAGTTGCTTGTTCAGAAGTAACAGTCGTGAATGACAGAATTCCCGCGGAGGAGCGATAAGCGAAGTAAAATATTGATATAATAGGTTAACGAATCCGGGTCAAACGTGGAAAAATTAAGTTTAAAGTCTTCAAGGGTTTCAGCTCGATGTATTGCACGGAGTACGAGTGCAAGCGCCGTTGAACGGCTTCGATAAAAGTATTTTTACTTCATAAAGCCGCTAACAAGCATTTGTTAAAACCATTTGCGTAATAACCGTAGCTCTTTGCGGATGTTCTGCTACCGATTGACGATCTGATGTTGGGAAAACATTTTTTACGCAAATAACAAGAACGTCTGCTTCTTAAGTTTTCGCTTCGAATTCACGTGTACTCTCGTTTACTTTTACATTTTGACAAATAACATAATTAATTCCCAGACTTTAACAGTCGTGTAACGCCTACGCTTATTATTTATAGGTATGGAGCGCCTATTAAAAAGCTTGTTCATAGCGGAACTAGGTTGAATTCCGCAATCGTAAAAAAAAAAAATCATCGAAGTCTGTGCCAAGAGCCGACTTGACCTCCGTCCTAAACCGAAAAAGTTTGAAAATCAACGAGTGACCAAAAAAATTAAGCTCCCTTCCGAAAAGTATGGTTACCAACAAATTCCTCCCCCCCCCCCTCCCTGCCCCGAGTCCGAAACCAATCCGGAAAGTCGATATACCGACGAAAATCGATCGGCTCGTTGCAGCGACTGCGATGCGAGCGGAGCCTTCCCGGGAAACTCGGCGGGCAGCTCCAGCAACAGCAGCCTCTCGACGCGCAGCCTCGACAGCCCGAGCACGAGCTTGGAGCAGGTCCACCCGGCCTCGGCCTCGGCCGCCGCCTCCTGGGACAGCGACGTCGACGTCGAGCCCGATCCGCCGGACTGGAGCCAGGGCGTCTCCGAGGACGTGCTCGCGGGGCTCAGCAACGCCGAGAAGAAGAGGCAGGAGGTCATTAATGGTGAGGCCGCTTGTGGATTTTAGTTAGAATTAAGCAATCATTTCGTGCAGCTAGAATGATTCATTATTACTTCGCTGTCGACAGAGCTCTTTCACACGGAACGCTCGCACGTCCGAGCCCTGAAGGTACTCTCGCAAGTCTTCCACAAGCCGCTGCTGGACTCGCAGCTACTGCCCTACGACCAGATCCAGCTGCTGTTCTCGAACCTCGACGAGATGGTGACCCTCCACTCGCAGTTCAACCAGTCGATGAAGCGCAAGAAGAAGGAGAACCCCTGCGTCGGCGACGTCGGCGAGCTCCTCCTCGAGATGTTCGACGGCGAGTCCGGGGAGGTATTCGAGCGCGCCGCGTCCAGGTACTGCGCCAAGCAGCAGGTGGCGCTGCGCGCCCTGCGCGACCAGAGGCGCAAGGATCCCAAGCTCAACAACTTCCTCAACGACGTGGAGGCGAATCCTATGTGTCGAAGGTGAGGCCTCGCGATTAACGACTCTTAGCTGTGATTTCATTCAATGTTTCCTCCAAGCGATAAAACAGTTTTCTGCGTTTCTTGTATTTATAGCTTCATCCTGATAAGGTATCCTTTTATTCCGCGGTAAAAACGATAGTTTTTTTATTTGGAAAAAAAAAAAATGATTTTATTGCAGACTGCAGCTAAAAGACCATATCCTCACGGGAATGCTGCGGCTGACAAAGTATCCTCTGCTGTTCGACAACCTCTATAAATATACGTCGCAGGAGAACGATAAGGAGCGCACGTCGGTAATGCGCAGTCTCGAGCGCAGCCGGGAGATTTTAAGTCGCGTTAATCAGGCCGTGCGCGAAGCTGAGGACTACCATCGACTTGCCGAAATCCAGCGAACGATCGACCGTTCGGCTTTCGACAAAGTTGAGCACCCGACCGTACACGAGTTCAGGAACCTCGACATAACCAAACGTAGGTTGATCTACGAGGGTCCACTTCAGTGGCGCGTCGTTAAGACCAAACCCGTCGATCTCCACGTCGTCCTGCTCGACGACACGATTCTGCTGCTGCATCGTCAGGACGAGAAATACGTCCTTAAATTCATCAACCAGATGAACTCGGTGCTCAGCCCGATCGTCAGGGTGTCAACCGTTCTTGTTAGACACAACGCTGTTGACAAAAATTCTTTGTATTTAGTAAACACGTCGCAGAACGGCGCACAAATTTACGACCTGGTTGCCTCGTCTTCCGAAGAGAGAAAGCTCTGGTACAAACACATCTCCGAAGCCGCGGAGATGCACAAGGCGAGGGATCGAGAAGGTCGACGACCGATGGCCCCAAGCACATCTTCGAGCGAACTCGTTGAATCGAACGAAGATCCCTTACTGCCAGAGAGCTCATCGTCGTCGACCGCTCAATCGGTAAGAGATAATAACCTTATTTTTATTTATTAGAAAATAATAGATTCAATATTGAACCTGCTTTTAACGCTTTTGCTTTTATATTTAGCAGGAAAGTAGCAACGAAACGCGCCAGAGAGAAAAAGCTGATAAAGAAAAAAGAAAAGAGACGCCTGCTGCTGATGAATCAGCATCGGCAGCAGCACAACAGCAACAACCTGAAACGGTTGATGCAACCCCGAGTAGTAGCATTGAACGTGAGGAAGACGAAGAAACGGGCGAAGAGGAAGCATCAGCTGCCGCCGCGGTAAAGGCAGCACCTGCCGATGGTAGTAAAAAGAGTGAAAATGAAGATGCTGCTTCTAGTAGCAATGTCGCGGCTGCCGTGGCAGCTGCTGCTGCTTCCGGCGTAACGAGCACTGGTGAACCTCTGCGATTGGTCACTTGCACGCAGTGCTCGCTTATAGATCCACTTGAGGTTCATATTGAAGAAAGACCTGTACATGTAGCAGAGCCAGTTTTGACTCCAATAGGTGAGTAATCATTCGCGTTAAATTTTGTTAATTTTGTATTGACAGATTTCTTAAGAGAAATTTTTCGCTTTTTTTATTGCAGAAGCGTTGAGGCGGAAGGATGAAGTCATTAAGCAAGCTTTGATTGAAAAACAAGATATAGTTGCAAATATTCTAAACATCCCAAAAGTGGAAATTGAAAACAGCGTTGAAGGAGCCTCTGATGTTCCAATTGTTGAGAAAGAACCGGCTGAACTTATTCTTACTGCTATTAGTCAAGGTAAGCTAATAGAAAACATTAAAATACCAATTTTTGAAATAAAATTTTAAAAATCTAACCTCGATTAATTAATTCCAGCGAATAATTTAATTGAGCTATTAAATTCGGCGCTCACCGTCAGTGAATCGGAGAGTGTACTTGCTACGCAAAATATTAGTGCACCTGCTGGCTGCGAGGCGACTGGCTGTCCAACACCTAGAATACATTCGCGTATTCTCGAGCCAGCTATTCCAGTATCGACGTTGCAGCCCGTTTGTAATTCTTTGGCCTTACAACTTTCGCAACTCCTTGTAAGTTTGTACATACTATCATATTATTATATTACACCTAATTCTGTTGATGATTTTTAGAATTTCAGCGAACATTATATTTTTAAAAACTATATTTTTATCAATTTTACAGAAAATTGTTAAAGAGAGAGACGAAGAAAGGGAAAGACTGCGAAAGGAACTGCGGCGTAGTCGGGAACGTCTTCATGCAATAGACGCTGAAGCTCAACGTCGAGAAACTCCAGAATTACCTTCTTCGGCGCCTGAAGTCGTAGCACAAAATGATCAAGGTAAATTTTTATTCTAACATTATAAATTTTAAAATTAAATATATTTTTTAACAAATTATTAAATTATTCAGCATCGACGTCAGTGGAAAGTCAAACCAATCAAGATTCAAGTAACGATGGACCTAATCGAGAAGTAAATAATTCATATTCATATTCTGTATTATACTTAAAGTACGAATGATTATTATAAGAAGTAAAATTCTAGGTATTCGTCGACGCGCAAAGTGAACCAGAGGCATTTGGAGCAACAGACCCTGTCGAAGAGGTCAAGGTTGCATCGGATAACGAAGTCATGGGTGACAGCGTAGGTTGACGCAGCCGAGCTTTCTCTTTGAGTCGCAGACCTGATGCATTTGCAAATGCGTTTCCGCGATTCTTCGCTCAGTATCAAAAATATGCACAGAGCATACGATGGGCGAAGGATTAAGATTTTTAAGAAAACTCTCGCTATAAAAGAAAGGCAGGGTAGCATAAAAAATTTAGGTATCTATTAACTGAATCGTGGGGCTTCAGTCTAACGTGCGATAATACGGAATACTCGCTAATGATTTCGTGCAAAATAACTTAAAAAATCATGCAATTTTCCATTGAAACAATCATTGCCGTAAAAGATGATTTTTTAAAATCCCTCTGAAAGGGATTTTGCTATTTGACGTGGATAATTATCTTCCTATTTTGAAGAATAACGTTCTACAAAGTGCCTTTTTTTTCTATATACTTTTTGTACTGAAGCTATCACATTCGAAAAAAATGAAGTTTTATGAGATTTATACAAATACAAGAAAAACTTTACGAATTTTTCAAGAATTATTGAGACTTGGTATTTCGACTTTCAAAACTTACTAAAGTCTTGACCAATCATGCAGATTTTTTAGATTATTTATAATTAAGTACAGATTTTTTTATGTAAAAGTTATACAAATAAAGCAGCATCGAGCCTAGCTTAAAAGATCTTAAATAAATATATTACAGGAAATTAAGACTTAAGTGTATGAATATTAAATATTGATAGACTGTATTTATGTTTTTCAACGTATTTGTGAATTAAGGAATAAAAAGAATATTATAAAGACCAATGGTTCCTTTTTAAATAATTAATGATCTTTAATCTTCGTTTTACATGGGTGCTTTTTCCACTCTGTATAATTATATCTAAAAAAACTTGTAGTTTTAGCTTGAATTCACAACTGAACTGCATTATTGTACTGTTACGCATTTTTTAGTAACATTTATTGAATCTCGATGACATGAGTAAACAAGAATTACTCGATTTTGAATGAGCACGAAATCATTAAGCGGGTGTTGAATTATACATAATTAACACAATATTCCACGATCATTGGAACAAAAATATAGAAATGAGATAAATATACAAGCAAATATTATGAACATATACATACAAATAAATTATAATTAAATAAATTAATGAATTTAAAAAATAAAGTGTAGTACATGTATAAAGGAAATATTTAATAACTTTGTTAGATTGTAGAATCATAGTGTCGATTATTATTATTAGTTATATTTTTATTAGTTGTATTATCATCATCAACATCATCGCATTACCATTATTCCTGAATTAAAACGCATATTGAATCAAAAAATCACTTTGTATTTATGTAAATTTAAAAACTTTTTATTTATGTTTAGATAATTTTTTCAATTTTTTATTTACGTTATTCCTATATTTTTGAGTTTTTGAAATTTCATATATATATACTTATATACATTGTCAAATGACTCAACTTTTTAATGTACACACCTCATACTGTAAACAACTTCAGCGTTACTGTAATTTCACTTGAAATTTACAATACTGACCATTTGAACATTATAATAAACTACGTAATCTATTTCGCGCAACAACATTTGATAAGTGTTATCTACAACTTTAAATGTAATTAACATTTACCGATACTCATAAAGAACTATTCTTTCACCTTTTTCAAAGACCTAAAATTAAATACTGTAATTACATTTTTATCGCTTTTCAAAAAATTGTTGCGTATTTTCATAAAAATAAAAATTTAATTGTATGAAATATAAAATTTGGTAAGTCAAATTTTTCAAAACTGTTATGAAATTCTTTCCCCCAACTTTCCTCAACGCCAATCTGCTAAAGAATAAATAAAATTTATATATGAAATGTTGTTTTTTTTATACCTTTTCCAAAAATTTTTTTAAATATTTATGTATTTTTAAAACATCTACTATTTAAATATAAGTTTTTAAATATATTGCTTAATAAATTTAATAATATTAATTTTCATTGGAATAGCAACATAGTAAGTACATTTTTTTAAACGCAAGTAGTCGGATTATTAATATATACATATATGTATATATGTATAACAGTTGTTTTTCCTAACCTTTGTCGCGTAAAGCTCCTTCATACGCCCAACAGTATAAACACGCTCGCATGTTGCAATACTTATCTTTGATTAGGCATATACGACAAAGGTCTAAAAATTAAAAATGTTGAAATCTACAACAAAAAATCTTTTAGAAGGAAGAGTTATTTTAGCGAGCGGCTCGCCAAGAAGACGCGAATTACTGCAAAATTTGGTAAAATTCAAATTTTAAAATCATTTTGATTAGTTAGTTCTATAAAAAAGAAAGTTTTTTATAAATTTTAATCATGTGATAAATTATTTCAATATAAATTTTAATAGGGTTTGAAATTAGAAGTTATACCATCAACATTTGATGAAAATCTTAATAGAAATAATTATGACAATCATGGTAGTTTTGTAGCGGATCTTGCTTCACATAAAGTTCAAGAAGTATATGAACGACTAAAAGAAAATAATGATGCCAACATTTCATTAATAATTGGAGCTGACACAATAGTTTCTAAGGGTGATGCAATTTATGGTAAACCAAAAGATGAAAAAGATGCTTTTGATATCTTGTCAAGGTATGTAATTTCTTCAAAATAATTTTTTAAAGTTTTATAGTGAAAATGAAAATATTTTCATTTAGTCTTTCAGGAAAGACTCATACTGTTTTTACTGGAGTATGTTTAAAAACACCGCACAAAGAAATCAAGTTTTGGGAATCTTGTGAAGTTACATTTGGAAATATATCAGAAGACCAAATAAAAGCATATATTGAAACTAAAGAGCCATTGTGAGTATTTTACTGTTGATGTAAAAATATAATAAGTAAGATTTTAATTAAATAATGTTGTAAAAAAATGGTTAAATACATTTATAGTGATAAAGCTGGAGGCTATGGAGTACAAGGAAAAGGTGGATGTTTAGTAGAAAAAATAAATGGAGATTTTTATACAGTTGTGGGTTTACCACTTTATTCGACAATAAAACATCTTAATAACTTATTTTAAGAAGCATGACGTGGTGAATACAATACACAATACAATCAAAATTGACATAATTATGAGAGTATAAATATAAACCTGTAAGCTATTACACACTGTGATAATTATTATATGTATAATAATAGACCATACTACAAAAAACACACAGTACATAAACTTTATTGCACACAGCCTTTAAAATAAACAGCTAATTAATATTAAATATTATTATTATTTGGTGTTAAAAAATATTATAAAAATAAATTATAAATATTTAGATTCTAAACATTAATAGATATGATAAATAAAATAGATCTAAAATAAATTTTTAAGATCATATTTGGTAACCTACACACCTAACAAATTATTCATACATAATTTTTATGTATAAAAAATACTTTATAAAGCTAATAATGCTCTTTATAAATTATAAATAATTCTTTTTGTTAAATGATTTAATGAGAAAATTAAAATATCTATAGCAGCTGAAATGAGATAGAAATTCAATCTGGTTGCAGCTGCTTATTTATCTTTTGTGTTGTACCATTTTTGAACTATCCACTCTTGAGAATATTTGTCAAGGTAAGAGCATGGCATGCAAACTTCCTCTCCTCTTTCAATTATTATTGTACATGATTTATGTCTCCAACGATTACTATAAAAATCTTTGTATGCACATCGTAACAATACATCTTGATTATCTTCAATGTTAGGTCCACCTTTACATACTATCATATTTACTACTTCTGCAAAGGACTGCTCAAAATCTTCTTGAGTATTTTGGCTATCTAATGTCTTTTCTACTACTAGCTTATCCAACACAAAAGCTTTAAACTTTAAATGATCCGTAAATATTACCTAAGAATATTAATATATTTTAAATATTATCAAGAGTTATAAATATAAATAAATTAATATATGAAATACATACTTGTTTTTTGTACGAGGGAGATAGTGAAATATTAAACAAAGCAAATGTTATTTCAGATAAGACAATAGCTCGGTTTGGTGGTGGTACTCTATGTATACCCCATGATCGATTAGACAACGTCAAGTCATAAGGTCCATAATAAAAGAGTTCGAAAAAAATGTTTGTTTCCAAAGGGCGAGGGGGTGGAGGCAATATTGTAGTTTCCACTGGTTGATTTTTTGTTTTTGCAAGACACTCTCTTTTTGCTGGTGGACTTTCTTCAGTGTCATTATTAATGTTTTCTTTTTCTAGAAAAAATTAGAAATTTAGATCACAATTACAAATATTTAACAAAAAAACTTAATAGTTGTAAATATAATATAAAAAAAGAGAATTTCTCTGCAAAGAAGTAGTGTATTTAGTAAATAAATTTTAGAAATCTTGCATCATATGCACAATAATAAACCTACTTTGAGGTTCGGGATCCGATTGTTCTTGTGGTTCATTTTTGACTGGCGTTTTATTCTCCATGCTATTTGTCAAAGATTGCCAAGCCAAGAATCGCAAGATCGCAACAACCACCTGTTTCTTTCAGCGAGATCTTTAACTAATCTCTTTGCAAGTAACAAATTAGGTACTTCGGGCGTATTGCGCGTCACTTTGAGATTTGGCGTCCCACTTTCTACGCAGTAACGTCAAGAAGCGTCGTCTTGTTGTCTTCGCACACGGATTTTTGCATCTTTAAATTAATGAATTTCAGACGCTCGCGGGGTAAGTTTGAAAAAAAAGCCCACCGAGCTTGACGATATAAAAACCCAACCTTATCTGGTCTTCTTCTAACCTAACCTCCGCACTGGGACTGGCGGCGACATCTCTAATTAAAAAAAAAAACCTATTTTTTGTTGTCGTGCAGCAAGATGGAGGACGTATTGGATGAAATTGTTTCTTCGGAAGATTTAAAAGTAAGATTACGCAATACTAGAGTTATTATTTACTGCTTATGGATTGAATCTAATCATTAATTTATTTACCTTACTTAATATTTTATTTTTTTTGCATTTAAAAAAAAGATTAATTATAATCATCATACTTTTTTAGGTTACAAATAATAAACAATTATAATTCTTATTAGTTAGAACCTAAATCACCTGTGTTTTAATTTTTCTATTTCTATTGCATATTCAATTAATTGTATATATATAAATACATATATACACTGATTGTAATGAAATCGTATTTTGAGGGTTAGTGCATCAATTTACCTATGAGGTGTCTCATTATGGATGACTCACTTCTAGAAATTGTTACAACGCATTTATTAAAGAGTCAAGATTAGTTCAATTTAGTGTCAATATTTCATCATTTTTTTCATACTTAATTATTTTTTGCTAAGAAATTATCATTTATAATTGTCTTTTGCATATGTTTTAATAATGGAAATAATACATTTTTTATATTTTTGCAGAAATTTGAATGCATTTATAATGAACAATTACACAATGGACTTGTTGATCCAAAAGTACAATTTCAATATGCTTGGTGTTTGGTCAGAAGTAAATACCCTGTCGATATACGAAAAGGAATTATGTTATTAGAAGATTTATTTGGTAGAAATGGAGACAGTGAAAAAAGAGATTGTTTGTATTACCTTGCTATAGGTAATGCAAGAATAAAGGTATAAAACTTTCTTTATTTTTCAATTTATTTATTTAATCTTAATTTAACCATTAAAAGGAACACTTCCTTAAAATTACCTAAAGAGCACACTGGGTGCTTAACACCTAGGAGTATTATTGTACGTGGTGTGCTGGTGGTATTTAATATGTTTTTACAAAAAAATTACTGTAAAAGGTTTTTCAATTTTTTAAATAAAACAAACGAGATCTTTCAATTTAAAATTCATAATTTTTAAGTTTTTAACATTTCTATTTTAAATTTTAATTGAAAGCTCTTAAAATATCGACAAGCAGATTTGGTCCAGGGATTCGGTCAAACAGTGTTCATTGTTCTTGCCAGCCTGACAACGTGACTGTGTTTATTTTTTTTTAAGCTGCACAGAGTACACTGAGCATAAGTGTTTATTATAACAACTTTCCCATTATTCCTGATTTCTCCTCTTAAATATTTTATATTTTGTAAAAAATCTGCTCAATAAATTACTAGAATTATTAAAACTTTTATGACTAAGTTATTAAGTTTTACTAATTACATTTTTTTTTCAGGAATATTCAAAAGCTTTGCATTTTGTTCGAGCATTTCTTCAAATTGAGCCAGGAAATACACAAGTTCAACGTTTAGAATTGCTAATAAAGAAAAAAATGGATAGAGGTAACTATATTTTAAAATGTTACAAACTGCTTGTAAATATTTTCTTCCAAAAGACTTAATTCATTTATTTTATTTTTCTTGATATTGACAGAGGGTCTCAAGGGTATGGCAATTGCTGGAGGAGTCATAGTAGGTATTGCAAGCGTTCTAGGTTTGGGTTTAGCGATGTCAAAAAAAGGTTAGAATTACAAAGCAAGTAAAGGAATGCATACGGCAAAAAACAATTGCTTTAAAAAAATTTCTGATAATGATAGCTGTGGCATCTCATTACAGACAGAAGATCCTAGCCTTCCGAATACAAATGTTCATATCTTTGTATTGTTGGTTACTGATGTCTTTCTATAGCTCAGGAACTGGATCCTTGCTTTGACTTGTGCCTGTGTATTGATGTCGTTCGTCATCATCGACATTCCGTAAAATGTTAACCTGCATTATCTATGCAGAATCAATCTTTCATCAATTAACTTTAGTGTACAGTTGTGTATTAAATTATTTATTGACTATATTTAAGATTTTTCATAATTCTGAAAACAATCATGTAAGCCTCTGTATTGGTTGTTCTTTTTTTGCTGTTTTCTGGAAATTGTAAATAAGTATAATAGTCATTACTTAGTAGTTTATTTAATTTGTGAGGCTTTAAATAATATAAAAGAACAAAATTTGTGGGATTATAATATTTCTATTCCTAATTTATAAAGGAGAAACTCTAAGGTGATTAACTTTTCAAGTGTTAAATATTTAAAATAAACTCATTGTTGTATCAAATTTTAATTTATTTTATTTGTCTTTTACACATGAAATAGTTTTAATAAATTTATAAATATTGTCAAAATTTAGTATAAACATATTTTGTATTGCTTAGAATATACTTAGAATATATGAACACAAACATCAATCAATTTATTCAGTAACTGTTATTGGCAAATTAAGAATTATAAATAACGCATAAGATAAAGCAAACGGTATAAATAATACCACTGTTCAATATAGGGGCATTTGACTTTGAATGACTTAAAAACGGATAAAAAAAGTCATAAGGTAAACTTATATCTAAATTCGGCCCTCCAGCAATATGATACCTTGTAGGTCTAGAAACATCATGAAATGATACAAAACTAACAAGATCTAAATTTAAATTTTCGACACAATTTTTTCCGATACACTTTGTCCATTTTAAATCAATTTCTTGTGAAAACGTGACTCCAACTCCTAAAATTACATGATTTTTATTGGTGCCTGGTTTAGATATTAATGAATGGACAATATCAAATACAATTGAAGTCACTAAGCCTGAACATTGGACTTTATTTTCTGTAAACTGGGCAGTAATCACATTTTGTGGAATTTTTTCAAAAAATATTTTTGCCCAACTTTCTGTACTATTATCAGAAACATTCCCGGATTTGGAAATAAACTGCATATCCAAGTTCAATTTTTCAAAACTTTTAGACATCATAAATCCTATCATTGCTTCAAATGTTCGATTTTGCAACTTGATACAAGCTGAGGATGAAAAATTATTAGATTTTACAGCTACTGAACACTTGAATTTAATGTTCTCCAAAAATTTTACTGGATATCTTTCTCCTTCACTGCACATACCAGTCTTATCAGCAATTGGTAAAGTTAAATATTGATTAGTTTTATTAAACACTACATATCTAACTTCCACATCTCCGGTCTTATTAAGTATTTGTGTTCCAATAAAAATGGGTTTTCCTCCAATGTAGCCTGGATTGCCACTTCTTTCAAAAAATAAAGATTTATTTACTCCAATCCATTGATAATTTACTTCAAATTCTTGTTTGAAACCATTAGAAATATTTGCTAATTGAAAATATGCTTCAATATTTTTAATTCCTTCACTTCCATTGTGATAAATAATGTATCTAACTTTTTTCACTACATTGGAGCAATAATTTTCTGAACAGAATCCTTGCACAGTTTTATTTTTACAGAACTTCCATGATTCAGAGCAAACAGAAACATTGATAGAATGACAAATGTTTTCTGGACAATCTTGTAACACATATTGAGAATTAAACTTTGGAGGTAATGCAATAACAGAAAAATTGATAAAATTCTGTGAAAAAAGATAAGGATTTTTGTTGTTTAAAATATTCTGATGACAAGAACTTTTCCAGTCTTCAAGAAATTTAATAGTCTTTTTAAAATCACACTCTTTTCCAAAGCCAGTTTGTGGAAGCTCTGAAATTAAACAATTCGGGTAAATTAAAAGTTTTTAATATTTAGCTACTAAATTCTTCAAAAGATATATACCAATAGGTTGTAATATATTTTTATCTATTTTCCATATTACATCTCCATATCTATAAGCATTTGAAACATTAAATTCGTGAAATGTCAATTTATTTTGGTCTAATTGCCATTTAAATTTTGACGGTTTATTATTATCTACGACTTTTTTAAAACTTTCCTCATCTTTAATTTGCTGCAAATAATAAAATTATTAATTGAATTCCCATTGTAATTTTAAAAATTGTAATCGGAATTGCTTTACCAAATGGCTAGTAGCACTGTATATTGGTGGAAGATTGTCAGAAGCTATGCAAAATAAACTATCGACAATCTTTTCTAAAATGAATCTGGTATCATTGTGGCGAAAGAATGGTTTCTCGCGACAATACCAATTATCTTTTTCTTTATCAGATTCGTGATCTATGCATTGTGAAAAGACTTTAAAATGAAATTCCGTACAATCTAAATCGCAGCAACAATTTATGTTACAAGCTCCAATCTAGATAACGAAAATTATTTATATATTATTTGTATGATTCAAGGTCTTGTAAAAATAAGATCAATTTTTTAACTTACAGTTAAATCACAACCACAAAATTTGTTTTTAGATCTTTCTTCTAGAACTTTTTGAATTTGTAACAGTTCTAAATTCAATTGAAGATCCGTTTCTTTATTTACACTACTTTCGGTAGTAGTGGTAGTAGTTTTTGTACTATCTGAGAATTTAAAAATACCTGTTGCTAGCTCTCTAATATTTACATCATCAAGATCCTCATCCTCCAAAATTGCTGTTGCATTCTCACAGAGTGTATTATTTAAACAAGAGTCACCAGACCCTTCTGTTTCATCCCCAATTATAAGTGAAATAAGTAAAATCAAATGTACTACTAAAACTATGTTTTTGATTGTACTCATGATGAATTATGTAGATAATTTTTTATCTTTTTGGTCATAAGTGACAACCAAATTTATCAAAATTCCTGGCAAGTACATATATTTCAATTTGGACTGTGCCCATACTTTCAGTAAGAAGCTCAAATCTATCATCTGCATTTACTAAAACATCTGGAGACTTAAGTTGAAGAGTTGTTCCTAGAAACTTATCTTTTAATCGATCTTGCCAATTACCTGAAAAAATGCTATGCAATTATTTCATCTAATTCTAAACTAATTTATAATATTACAAAGAATCTAATTTAAATTTTTAATTTATATTTTTTTGTTAAACATTAAATAAATATAATTTTTAAACTTTTGTCTAAAGTAAAAAGGACCCATATTTAATAAAAAATAAATAAAATTCTAATAAAGATAATTGAAATTACCTATTGGTTTCCAAGTGTGACACTCAATAGAATGATGTCCAGGTTTTAACGGAATACTACAAACACCATAAGAGATAAATAAAATCCTATTGAATTCGTCTCTGCAAAATACTTGTATTAAAACTTTAGGAGAGCCTTGTAAAGTTTGTGTTGTAAAATGTAAATCTATTGGATGATCCCAAATTGGTTCATTAGAGTATGGATCACAGCATTCTTGAGTTTGTCCTTCACCATTTCCATTAATAATTTTCCAACCACTACCTAAAATAAGCAAAAAACAATAGAAGCATTCCAATGACAGATTTTAGTTTTTTGTCATAGCATTATTGTAATTATTACAGTTGAACAAAAGATTTTTGTTTATTGACTGTGTAAAAGAAGCAAAGGAGTTCACACAAAATAATCTTACCAATAGAAAAACTCCACTTGCAGAATAAACGAGGTTGCTGAAAGTTTCTTGCAGATGCGATTGTGCCTATTAAATGCAACTCGGCCATCATACAATCGATGAAAACGTCGAAATGTTTGTAAATTTCTGTTCACTCGTCGCCTTGGAAACGAGAAAGGTGTTTTGAATTCAAATAGATCATCCATGCGTTATATATAATTGGTATCTAACCTTAACTGAATTTATATATATATATATATATATATAATAACGAGAATCCCATATCGAATTAAATATCTTATATGAATTAAGGATTTCTAAAAATATAGAATCCATTCCCGTGCAACTTATTAATATGATATAATAATGAAATTAATTCGAAATCGTTTAAAAAAATAAAGATTTTTTACTTATTTTCATATAAATTTTTAAAATATTCAAAAGAAAAACAGAAGCATTAAAATACTATAACTTTACACAGGGTTTGTAAATGGGAAATCTAACGCGTGATAAACATTTAACGGCTAAAATTAGGATCAATTTTGTTGAAAATTCTACGTTATTTATATTTACGAAAAACACTGTTTTTAATGAGTTTTAAATTAGGCGCAATTAGGATAATAATTCAAATAAATTTCAAAACATCTCAAAATCATTTATTATACTCTGTATAACATTTAAAATTTAATAAAATGTACACCTTTTTTTAATATTAAATTTTTATGCTAGTAATATTTGATTTAGTTCAATATTATTTTTTGAGTTAAATATTAAGTTTGGTCGCTTACATAATATAATATAATTATATTTTATATGATTATTTTCATTGTTCATTGATCACATTAAAAAATGGAATATAAAAATCTTTAAAATGCTAATTTTTAATAAGGTTCTGAGAATGAGGCAAAATAATTCACAGCTTCAATTGCAGTTGAAAATTCTAAGTTGTATACAGGGTGTATCATTTTAACAAAATTTAGATTTTGTGGTCCAATTACTATAGGTTGCGGAGAATTTTGAGCCACTGATAATCCACTTAAGCCATAGCATGTATGATAAATATCACAAGTCCTAAAAAAGTAACGTAAAAATTAAATAAAGTAAATTTTACTATATATAAAAAGTAATTATATGAATATTTACTTTTCAGGCTTATCCAATAATCCTCCATGAGGATGTTGACAACAAAATAATAAATATTCTTGTAAAGCTTCTTGATTAAATAACCAATGGTCTAAAATAATATTTTTTTCCTTTGCTATTAAAGTGTGAAGTAAAGGAAATGCTCCTCCTTGCCAAAATGAATAACATCCATCAACCAATTTGTTTGTACGTCCTTGAAAACCTCCTTCTAAACGCATTTGTTTATTAACAATCCAGCGCTAAAAATTTTCAATAAATTAATTTTGCCTTCAAAAAATTATTTTTACAAATATTTTTAATTTACCATAAAAGCTTTTAAATTAAAATCATCTGTTTTTCCTAATAAAACAAGGGAAGCTAAACCACAATATGCATAGCCTCCATGAGCTTCCATCCCTGGATTTCCACTGAAACCTCCTTCCCAAGTTTGACATCTTACTATCCATTTTTCTGTATCTTTGAACACTTCTGGATTATAGACATTTGTGAGTTTTGCTACAACTAAAGCACAATAAACACCTCTGATATCAATTTCACCATCCTCATGCATACAGAAACTTCCATCAGGGTTACGTAATCTTTTTAGGAATCGATAAAGGCCTTTTCTAAAATTATAAAATAAATTTACCATAAGCTGATTTTTGCTTATTATTTTATTATTTGTAAAATTTAAATTAAAAGTTTACCTGTTTATTGTATCATATGCTTCTTTTGTACCAATAATGCAAAGTGCGTTAACTGCTGCATAAGTTGATGCTAAATGGGGATACTGCCCTGGGCCTCCTCCAAATCCTCCTTCAGGATCTTGACACTTTGCTAAAAAATTAGTGACGCTTGAGTAATCTTGTTCCTCTAGCCTTCCACCCAAAATGTGAAGTGAATGTAAAATCCAATAGCACAACCATGGTCTACTTGA
Source organism: Ormyrus thymus (assembly GCA_035582935.1). NCBI lineage: Eukaryota > Metazoa > Arthropoda > Insecta > Hymenoptera > Ormyridae > Ormyrus > Ormyrus thymus. Next base: position 9,010,147 of record JAWWEM010000054.1, on the reverse strand, counting down.
ATCTAAACACTGAAAGCAATTTTAAAAAAGTAAATATTTATAAATATTAATATTTTGTGATTTATTTTAATATTGTGTAAACCTCATAATTTACAGAAAGATGGTTCAAAGAATTTTCTAAAAAATTTATATGTCTGAATTTGTTCAGTACAGGCTCCTTTTGAATTTTAAATAATTCAAGCACATTTTTTTCTACTTTTTCCTGCAACAAATTTTAAGTTTATTTTAATGTTGATTTTTATATTAAGTTAATTTTAATTTAACACAATTTAATATAAATTTTGAAACACTTACTTGGTCTTTAGTAGTTTGTGTTTCCTTTTCTACATGTTGTTTTTCTTTCAAAACATCAGAATAACTTCTAGTAGCCACTTTTTCATATATATCATCTAACCTAATATTTGACATTGTCTAAAAAACAGTAAACAATCATGTATTTTAACATATTAAACTTCTGATTTTTTGTAATAAATAGTCATTTAAACTTACTTCTTATAGATTGTGTATTGTAAAATAAAAGATATAACATAGATATCTTATTAAAAACGACATATATACGGATATCTTAATTTTTGCTACGTAAAAAAATTGAAAACTTTATAATTAATACTAGTAAATAGGAGAAATTGACTAAATCAATTTTTTTAGTTCCCATTTAAATTCTTCTAAATTTTTCTTTGATTTTTCACGCAAATATTTGTAGAAATATTCTTTAACAGACGTAAATATTCCTATACATATTCTTCTCGACCCTTATTTTCCTTGCCATTTATTGAGGGCTTTTCTAACCTGTTCACTGTTCTGTACTACACTTTTAGAAATAAATGGAAAAAACTTCCATCGTTCGTGACGTGTCTTGTGAACTGTTTAGTCTATGTTAATGCTGATATGAATAAAGCTTTAAAAATTCTAGAATTAAATTCTTTATCATCTATTTTTTTTAAATTCTCTCACCACAT
>JAWWEM010000054.1:8981176-8999410 GCA_035582935.1 Ormyrus thymus | reverse complement strand
AAATAATTTAATTTGACATCGCAATGCATGCGCAAAGGCTCTGTTATATTCTATCGATATTTAAACTAGAATTCTTATTTACAGTTCTAGACCGATTCTCGCTAGCGGATCTATCTGGAATCTAGACTTCTAGCTAGAAAAATATCGGAAACTTGCTACCAGGGCAACTTCTATAAATTAAAAATTATGAGTGGTTAGTTAACCCCCCGTTAGAAATAATTCAACAAATTAGCAATAATATCGTAATAACATCAGTATAGCTAAAAGAAATAATCTTATTTTTTAATACTTTCTAATAAAGTAAACTTCTCTAACGCTAAAAAAACTTAAACTAATGTAATTATATAATATATAATTATATATGAAAACCTTTGTTTCGCGAAATTTTTTTAGGAAAAAATTAGCATTTTTTCCATTTAATTTGTTTATACTAAATAACCAATGTAAGATGATTCTTATGAAGCATTCAACATCCATGGATCGTGAAATAATTTATTTCGCGATATAAAACCTTAAAACTAAAATTTAAGAGACATGTATCGACGTATAAAAAGGTCTCATAAATTTGTAATAGTATGTGTAACAAACCTTTTAAAATTCTAAAAATTTTAAATAAAAATTATTAATGCAATAAACAATCGTTTTAATTTATAACGCAATTGATAAATGTTTCGAGTATTTTTCATAATGAATAAATGTTGCATTTAATCAATCAAATGCATTAAAGTGCGGGGCAGCAAAACATATCCGCTTTAGTACGCGAATTACGGCACCTGTAATAAGTCTTGCAATTGTTATGTCGATAAAAGCACAATGCACATTGGAGAGAGTATATAATTTTATGTTCCCTTAGGATGTAATGAAACGAAGGCAAAATAAAAGAGACCTGCATGACTACTAGGAAGAAAACTTTCCATAAAACTAAGATCCAATCCTTTGAAAAGATAAACTGTACTTGTCAGTTGCAGGTGCTTTTGAATAAAAAGTCTTAAATAGTACATTGTGCAATTAGGGGAGAAAATGAGCTATTTCTAGAGAGCAATTTCCGAGTAATTAACGAGTAATCATTTCCGCTGTAAGCGGGAAAAAAAGTCTTTTTTCCCCTTGGGGAATAATAACTTTTTCCCCCTCGGGGAATAATATTTTTTTTCCCCGCTTGGACAAACAATTTTGTCAAACGTTTGAAATGCTCGATTTTCTATACGCTGCTTTCTAGCGTGGAATAAAGGCCATTTCATGCCTGAGTTGGGAAAAGTCTATTTTTTGCTTAACTGCGTTTTAAATATTGTTTGTATAATATATTATAACGTCGGTGAAAATAGGAAAACATTTTTGGAAAAAAGATTTATCTTAATAATTCGAAAAAAAATTGTAGAAGTAATTTAAAATTGCGTTTTAAACATTTTTCGCAATAAATAATATTAATTTATTACCTTTACGATGCTTTACTTTAATAAATATTCAAATAAACTTTTTTTGCGGTAAAGAGTTATTATTTACATCGAAAACTTGGCTGCCTCAATAATAAATTTGAAATTATCATTATCGGGAAAAAGTATTTGCATAGAGTAATTTTGAAATATTATACCTTCTTACCAGAGAAAAATTCGCCTACGAAACACAGCTAATGAAAATGAAAATACTTTTTGATCATGATTTACAGGCTTTTTGTATGATATTAAGTGATTGTCAAAATCCGTACTTGGTGCAGGATAATGAGAAATAAAAATAAAATGTATTACTTGAAAATGCGATGTATGAATTTAACACAGAAAAAATCAAATATTGACACATTGGTTTATTTTCGTGTAAAAAGCCACAAAATAGAAGGTCCGGTTTACAACTGGAAATTTTTGAAATTTTGAAAACCATGAGCTTCCCGTAATTGGTTCAGAAGTAGCACGTCGTCGTTCGACAATATTTTGACTTGTCAGTCTTGATGTATAGCATCGTACTTTAGAGTGACGTTTGCAGCATCTGATCATGTCAAATGAAGCTAGCTCTCGTACGGTTCTGATCGAATGAACATCATTCACAAGTAAGTTCTTGAAGTAATTTGTTTCAACTAATGCACCCATTATAGTGCAAACGTATAACATTTCCAAATCAAGTCAATTTCGATCTTCACAGAGAAAAATGTTTCAATAAAAATATTACTTTTCACTGTAGTCCTATGAAATTTTAGTAAAGTATAGTATAGGATAGTTTTTTGAAATAATTCATGTTTGTTACCGTATTAGTAAAAGGTTTACTATAATTTTTAATCTCACGTGCATTAAAAGGGATTGACTTTTAAAAATGTGTAACCACGTAAAAATGAAAGTAACGGCTTGGCTAATGAAATCCTTATCATTTAATTTAAAGTAGATTTAAATGATAATACATTATAGATTATTCTCCAGATTTCAAATCTATGAAATCCTTAAACATCTAAGCAAGCTTATATCTGGGCCCTTCTAAGGCTATTGCAAAATCCTACAAAACAAATATAAGAAAGTCCAGTAGATGACCGCATCCCTTTCGAAACAGTCATATCCAGAAATGAGTGCCAGGAGTGCCGCAGCTCATATACCGAAAAGATGCCCCGGCACTCGAGCTTAAATGCGCACAGGCTCGAGCTCGCAATCGACGCTCTCGCAGCGGCCGAGCGCAGGCGGAGCGGACCTACGCGCAGGTCCTGAAAAAGCGTAGGCGCAGACTCTGGTCAGGAGCGTGCGGGGAGGGGGCCGGGATCCGCTATTTGAAGCCGGAGCACCCTTTATCCCCGTCAATTTCAATTCTGCGCCCGCGAGAGATTCGAACTGGACATCGAGTGAGCCCGCTCGTCCTCGAGAACCGAAGCGCACTATCGTCATGAAGGTGAGTCTCTTGCCGAGTCTTGGATTTCGCCTTACTTTTCGAGCTTTATCCTTTGTAAAAGTTTCACTTTTCTTCAGATTCATTAATCCGGGTGAAAGGGTGTTTCGACATATTTTTTTACGCACGAGGAAAGGAATTGCTTGTATAATAGTTTTAAACTGTAAACTTTTTTTAATTCCATGTGTTTGCTTGCTAATGTATTAATGAAGGAATACTGAGAGAGAGTAATCCGAATCTAATAGAATTCATTTGGTTACAATTAAAGACTTAGAGCGTTAGGAGAAATTATTTGAATGGCTTAATATTTCTATTACACGTTCCCTAGTAGAAATCAAACCATTTTTAATTCTTCGAGATTAAATTTTAGCAGTTATTGGCCAATTATGGAGTATTTTTTGGCCATTTATGAAAAACTGGCCAAAAAATGCTCTGAAAATGTTTTCAATTTCTACCAGGGGTTATGACTTTAGTATTTATTTAAAGTAACATAATTGCTCTGTTTTTACTATTGAATACAAGGTATTGGTTTATAACCGCAAGAAAACAGAATATAATTAAAATATACTTTGATTTAACAATATTCTGGATAATTAGTTAATTCCATAATTATAATTGAACTCGGTCATTTTTTTCATTGTTTGAACCAATAATACAAATTTGATTGCTTTTCTGGAAATCTATAATTTGTATTTTAAAAGAAATTTAGCTTCTCATCATATTAACGTGATTTCGAGTACAAAAAATTTTGTAACTTTGCACTTTTGTAATTTTGCACTTTTTACTAATAAAAAATGCTGTTTTTGAATATTTCAAATAAAATGAGTAAGATTTTCATTATAAAATAGAATTCTGCGATTCGTGCTGCAATCAAGCCGCGAAATTAAAAAAATTTAAATGTAAATATAAGATATACTACACAAACAACTGCAGAGTCAATAATGTATAGCGTTTAATATCTTTTTATTCGATTATGCATTAATGTAATTTCCGCGTGACTATGTTTAGAGAATCGGAAAATATCTATAACCGAATAAAAGTATTTTATATTCAGCAAATGTTTTAATTCAGCAGCAGTAATAAAGTGTATTGTTACTTTAATTTTCTTAGTGTCGTCCCAGCAGCATACGAAGTTCTCTTAAAAATATTCCTGTTGTAACTATTGAGTTTGTACGAAATTCAATAAAACTTCGACATTTCTGCTACTCGTTCGACATCTTTCATTAAGTTCTTTAAAACTCAATCGATCAAAATGCAAGTAAGAAATTAAAAAATTACTTTTCGATTAATCATCAGTGCTACTGCAATTTCAATTCATCCGTCCGAAGTCGGAACATTAACTTACAACGTGCATTACGATACATTTTTTATGATAGCAGGAGGTAAAGGCGACGAGCAGAACACCCTATTTAATAAATAAATGTAAACCCCAATCGTACGCGTAACGTCTTCGAATCAATTTTAAATCAAAATTTGAAAAAGATCTTTGAATCCTTATTTATAATACTGATTTATTAAAGATTTTCTAAAGCCAAACTTGAAAAATTATTTGCAAGTAAATTAAAAGTTTCCAAAATATAAAAGTTATGAAAATGCTTGATAATGTTTAATAAAATTGAATGTCATTTTGACATCCTAGACATTATAATGACGAAAACATGTTGCAATATCCTTTAATAAAATGTTATTTTAGCCACAAGAGCTTTCTTTGATAGAACGTCTTGCAGTCCGTTGCTTTGGGGACGTTTCACGGTGATGGATGACGCAGTTTTAGTTTTTTAATATTCTTGGTGCATAAAATCTTTTTCAGAAGAGTTCACTTAAACTAACCAATGTTTCGAAAAATAAAAACAGGCACATGATCTTTTTTAAAAAATTAAATTTCACATATTACTCTTATTCTTAAAATGGCAAACGAAAAAGCCTATCTCAAGTCGAATTTCCCAGAATCTCAAGTCTAATTTTTCGGAGATTTGGCGAAATGGGGCTTTAAAGTAACTTTAAGCCGCAAAAGTTGCATTGGAAATTTTGAATAATATATCAATGGCTGCTTTATACGAGGGTCGCTTTGATTTTTCGTAAAAAAGAGATCACCCTGGATGAAACGCCTGCAAATGGAAGAAATATTAAGGTAATCGTACGCAATGTCTATCCCCCGAAATTTTTCGACTTGGCCTCGCACTAAATCGAATTTTATAGCGATCAAACTATGCCCACATTTGCGTCATCCCCAATTGAGTGCTTGTTGCGAGTGATTTTTCATTGAAAAAACTGCGGTCATGGATAAGCGATTGACGAGCATTGCTCGCTCATCCAAACAAGTCACGGGGGATACATTTCATTTAACTGCTTTAAGTTATTTCTTTTGCGTTTTAGCAACAGTTCGTTTCTTAATGGGGCAGTTTTAGTATGTGCAAGTTTATTGTACTTCACGAAATAAAAGCGTCTCACTTTAAAGGATAATACAGCTCGGTGAATTGCAAGCGAATAGAGTTTTGCACGTTTTACAATGTTGAGAGAAGAGCAGTGTCTTTTTTTAAAAAAAATGAAAGTTAAATTATGGTTTATCTTTAAAATAACTGTATTCTCTTCGATTTAAAGACAAAATAGTAAATTAGATGAGTAAGATTTTCGTTATAAAATAGAATTATTGCAACAATTAAAGTAAACTATTGCCCTATTAAATTATACTTTGGTCTGTCACGTTAAAAAAAAAAATAAATTTGTGTATGAATATTAAAACCTACTAAAGACATTAAAAGAGTAACACGTACAATTTATCGTTATTCAATAATAAAAATTCAATTAGGGCGATGCCTCCAAACAAAGCATAAAATTAATGTGACTTTGTAAGCACTTGCAATTTCTAATAGCATCTATTTTAAACTGGACACAAGACATCGACGAAACTGTTATTTATGATCATTAATATACATATAAATTTAACGTCTTTTTTATACCGAGGTCGAAACATGTATAAACGTCGTAATACGCGATAGCATTATATAAACCGGTGGTTTTAAGTGTAGAACGTGATTTCGTTATTTTTAATTAATGTCCTTCGTAATATGCTGGAGCTTCAACAAGTTAATTATGTTAAATGTAATGGTAAGGTGCGTTTTGTACACATAAGAATCGTACACGTGAACATTGTGCACAAGTTAGCATGGCTCAATATATTTATATATAAATTTCACCAATGTTAAATTGTGTACAATGTTTCCGTGTACGATTCTTATGTGCACAAAACGCACCTTACCAATGTAATTTAACGAAAAAGTTAATTATATAAAATCGTAATACGCGAACAATTTCTAAAACTAAAAACAATTTCTTCATCTAAAATATGATTCTTTTGCCTCACTTTTTTATTGACAATTTTCAGTTTGATACCGTTAATCGTCGTTGGTAATCTTAAATTCTTAATAAGTAAAATTTAGTTTACGTTGTACTATTTATTTTTGTTGCCCCTACGCGTCACCCAAACTTCTATTTACCTTCCTGCCTATTTTATTATTTTTGTCAGGCCACGTATGGACCTTTTAGTGATTAATGTTTTTCTTAACATCCGACGTATCTGGATTGAAATTCGCACACATTGAAATTCATGTTAATTGACAACGCCAATGAGAAGCATTTTTTAAATGTGCTGTATTTACGAATTCTTTGGAAAAAGTATATATTGATAATTATATCGTAAATGATGATTAATATTTCGGGGATTAAAATGTATGCAAGTTTGTGTGGAAGTCTTCCGTTTTTTATGTATTCAGATTTAAAATAAGTTATTAGAAAAAAGATTTTTATGTCGATAAATTTTAGAAAAGCTTCAGAAGGTAAAATTTTTTTACTCTTAATATTTCGAATGATATACAGTACGTGGCAAAATAGTCAATCAACACCCAACATTACGTCAATCTGGCACTAAATTTAGGAAAAATTAAATAATGCTTACCAGATTACTCAATGTCACTCCATATTCACATACTAACTTCTTACCGATACTTGCTTACTGTAGCTACTGGATTACTGTAGAATCATCGAAGATATATTACTGTTCTATAACGTAAAGAAGAAGAAGAAGTAAAATAAAACTAATGAAGAGTCTTCAAGAATCACTAATGGATATAAAGCAATGCTTGAAAGAAATAATTTTCATTGATAAAATAAAATTAAAACATTTGACTTGAAGAGCAAATATATTGCTTGAATATTCTACTGTAAAACAATTTTGCATATATCTGGTTGCTAATACTTTATGTGGGGAGTGCGACGTAAAATAAATAAATGAAAAAAAATGGAACGTACAGTTTATTAAAATTGGTAAATACTTACGGCTTGTCAAGTAACGAACGAGAAAGTGGCAGAAAAATTATTTGTCAATTTTCTCAAAAAGCAATTCAGAGAAAAACTTTCGCAGTACCGAAATGACGCCTAAAGTTTGAAGATCATCGTTTTTATTCTTACTCCTCCTTGTCGAAAAGATACGTTTGACCATACTTACGTAGCGCACGGGTGATTCGGAAATAGAATTGACTCGTCTACAGAAAAGTTTTTGCATTTCTCGGAGAACGGAAGATATTCAGAAGATATTTTATTTTAAGAATGCCGTTTTATTTATAAATTATATTGCCTCCCACAGTGTTTGCACAATATTTCATTGATTCCTCATTGACGAAATGATATTTATTTTCTATTGCTGCGAATATTTTCAAATGTTAATATGAATCTCTTAATTTATTAAATAAACTTGTTATATTACTATTATGTGCATAATAGAACATTAGATTCTTATCTTTTACAGTTTAAATAGAAAAAGAACAGCATATACGTAGAAAGCAAACACTAAAAATCATACGTCGTGCAAGGATGTAACGTTTTAAGTCCCCATAACAACTGGAAAAATTTTAACTATAACGTTTAACTGCAACTGACGAGTTTTTAAAATGTTGAGGATTAAAACTTTATTTTTCATAAATTTTATTCTCTGGATATCATTTAATTTTGATACACCTTTTGTGGAACTTTCATCCAGCCGAGATAGTTGTTTTTATTACTAAACTTCATTCGTAAAATTTCATTCGTCACAAGTAGAACTTAAAGCATTAAGATATTTTTATTACATTACTTTTCATTTTTATAACTGTAACGAGTAAGTACTGAAAACATATCTTCTTGATTAAGAATTGGGTAAGAAAAATATAAACATTTCGGATAAACATGTAAGAATGTCATTTTGACACATTTTTAATCTATTTTTGTGTTCCATTTTTTATAACTTGTATAAGTTATAAGCTTCTAAAAAATAAGAGAAAAAAATCTCTTTACCTTACAATCATCTTACATTGACGCCTTGTCAGTCTAACAAAACTACTTTCTCACTTTGCCATTAAGTAAGTAGATGCTTTATTCTTGACGGGTTGTTTTATAGGGGAAACAAGTAAAAGTACGATGGAAAAGGATATATTATATATTACAAAAATGCCGATAAAATCAATCGCGCTTTTTATTAAAGAGAAGTGCACGACTACAATTTTATATCGGATTGAAAAAATTAATTATTCTTTTTCATTAACAAAGAATTCTTAAATTTAAAAAATATATTCTAAAAAATGTAAGTTTTATAACGTTTAATGATGACAAAATTAGGTAATTTATCTACAATTTTAACAAATTAATGCAAGAGAATTAATGTAACAAAATAATAAACAAATTTACTCAAAAAAATTATTGACGTCCATCAAGCTGCTAAAGGGTATAAAATTTCGTAATCTAATTAATTGCGGCCCTTAAGCTATTATGATGTAATTCTTTAATAATGAGTGCACGTTATATGACGTTTCAACTGGATTATTAGCTAGGCGTTCCGAACTTTACAAAAAGCCGCTTCAAACTAACAAGTGGTTGTTCATTATACGTATTATATATCTTTCTCGGCTGCTTACGTTCAATTTCATTACTATATATTCCTTTATTAATTCTGTTTGATGATACAAAAATCAGTAATTTTTTGTATCTTTTTGAATTTTGATAAATGAATTTTGGCAATGCTTTTACTTCACCTCTACATAATTTCCCCGATTTTTTAATTTTGACAAGTTCATTTAAATGTCAAAAGAGCACAAATGCTTATTACAGAATTTTTATATTCCCAGCGTGTGCGTAAAATCCTCATAGCCGGTCGCATTGTTGACTCAACCTACATAAAACCAGAGATCGATAGATATCGATGAAATGTTCAACTATGCTCACGCTAAGTCACGTTTTGAAAGCACAGCTTTCTTGCACGTGAGCTTTTAAATCCGATTTAGAGTAATTCATGTCGCTCTGCTGTTACGACATCCAAACGGATCGTAACAGTATCAACTTGCGACGATGTATACAATCCCTTAATAATAATTTGAAGTGTTATATATCTATTAATAGTTTTCCGATAAGCATAAATTGTATGGTGTTCTTTAATAAAATAAAAATGCATGCTTCTCATAAAATTTCTCAATTTTATTTTATGTAAAGAATCAAGCTTCGACTATCAAAATATCAAAGTAAATCAATATAAGTATTAAATATTATTGGGTTTGTAAGATAATTAATTAATCATTTGAAAAGGTTTCAATTTAACATTGAAGAAAAAATCTATAGACGTTAAGTTTTGTGATTTATGTATAATACCATTATACAAATATTTCGTTATTGTTCGTGTTACAAAGTCGAATGCGAGTTCATAGTATCCTGACCTGAATAATTCATTCAGTAATGCAAATAATTTGTCTGAGAATAAGTTCCTAAGGGAATGGAAGTTAAAGACTGTAATGAGAATACATTTCTGTCGTCAATCGAAATTATCTTCTGAAATAATAAGTGAAATCGTTAAGTTGATGCACCAATGTAATTCTATAAAAACAATTGATGGACGATAATAAGTTTTTCTATCAAAGTTCCTTAAATTTATTCTGGAACTACGGCGACTTGGAAAAAGTTGAATAACTTCCCCAGTTTTAAAAATGTAACAAAAATTACTGCATATTTTTACTTGTAACTCATTTATTTGAAGAGTTAAGTTTTAATCATTACGTGAAGAAGATTTAAACTTGCTTTTAGCAAGAATAACATTTTTCAAAGTTTCTCAATTATTGCTTTGTTCGAGAATAATTGGATAGTACTACGATAATTTGAAGAATTAATATATATGATTCGCGTTCTCAAACTGCTTGCATTTTTATTTTTCAGGCCCTGCAGCTCATCCTTTCATTACTTATCGTTATTAATTTCATGGAATTCACCTACGCTGACGACAGACTAAATATGGTTGCGATGAAAAGACCATTTTGCAACGCATTCACGGGTATGAGAAACGTATTAATTACTTAATTAATGAACGTTATTAAATTATTTTGTGGCAAAATCTGTTGTTACGTGTAAAATGTTTCCGATGTGCCCTCGCAATCGAACAACTTTTGCAGTGTGCGTATTTAAATGATAAAGTATTTAACCTGCTTTCTCCAAACTTTTGTTTCGTGGCTGCAAAACTTTGCGGTCAGTTTATACTTGCACGATCATAATTATAACAATACCTTTGTGCACTCAGTAGAATAAAAATAGTGAATAGATGAAAAATAATTTATTGGGCTACAGATATGACGCACTTAAACTAAAACTAAATTTACACCGAAAAAAATTATATTTGTAATTTTGCTAATTTGAAAATCTTTTCCATCAATCTAGATACCTAAGTGCGGAGTATATTGAAATTTAATATTATTACAGATAGAGATTTTATAAGTATGCGCTTAAAGTTTCCGAAACTTGTTTCATATGCTTATACAGATATTAAATTTCCTTTAAATACTCAAAGATTGACTTTACGAGAATAACAGCGCAAAAAGTTAGAAATTTGAGTAAAAATTTTTATCGTTATTATAGGAAATGTAGAATTTACAGCAATAATTTCTTACAAAAGATAATATGGATACAATAAAGTAAATTTCAAAGCATCCTTCTCTAAAGTGAACTAAGTAATTGGATCGAAAGTTCGCAAAACTGTACAATAACTTTATTATGATTAAGTGCAGTAAGTATATACAGATTGTCCGCGAGTGTAAAGAAGTTTTGTCTATAGAATAATACGAATTTGAAGATTTACATTTACGTGGAACTCGAAAAAGTGAGATTTGTATCGGTAATTGATTGCGCGAATATAATCCCAGTCAAGGTAGCCCGTTATCGCCAGACGTAATTGACCCCCTTTTTTTGCTTTTAATTTTATTCGAAAAGATCAAGTTGTGCGTCCCTTACTATTCCGAATTCGAGTATGCAGTTTAAGCCTTTTAGCTTGCGTCTTCCATTAAATTAACGGAGTAAATAGTTTCTCCAAATGAAAGTTAAGCGCAGACATTTAAAGCTACTTATCTCGCTCGAGCGCGAAGAAACGTTGTCAAGTCATTTAATTCGGCGAAAATAATTATAAGGCAAAAATAAAGGCGGAAGAGTTAATGTAACGACAGCTGTCCCTCCCCCTCTCCCGCCCTCCGTTAATTGCGTGAGCTAGAGTTCTTTTGCGTCTGCTTGCAGGTTGCGGCCGAAAGCGCGATCCGGCGTACGCCACGGCGACGGACGGACTGCAGCAGCTGCCGCTGCCTCTGTACCGGGACCTGCTGCGCCTCGACGCGATGAGGAGCGCCGAGTTTAGACTCCGACAGCGGCTCGGGCTCGAGCCCCTTCAGGATCTCCAGCCGGTCGCGCCTCGCCTCGCTCTTTACTAAAAACCAATTCTGCTCCCGTCTCTGTCCTCTCAATTCGTTCCTCTCGACTCGCCGAGTGCTCTTCCAATTCTTCGCTCGTTCTTTTAACACTTTAGGTCGATATTTAAACTATTGTTTTACCTTTCGGTCAATATTAGGAATGCAGTTAGTAATTTGTGTGTATTCAGATGCTTTGAAAACTCCGTTGTTCCCCCCTACAGTGTAGTCTGATAATCATGTATATTGTAAGTATAAGTGACGACAGAGCTCTCGTTTATACGATTTTCGTCTAATATTTTTAAATTCATTACTTGATTGGAGATTCCGAAATTCGATTGGAGGTAGTCGTCAAGTTGCGCACTCAAATGAAAATTCGCTTGACGCAAGGAAATTCACGTTTAAACTGACTACAATATCATGCAATACGTTTAATTGTAATTTCCCTTCCGACTGCTTCAAAACTAATTATTTTTTTACTTTAAAATGAGTTTTTAATGTCATTTCAAAAACACTGTTAGAATGTATCCTATATTTATATTGACCATATTTGGAGTATTATATTATGTTACTGTCGCAGTTACTATTAGTAACAACGATACATATAAATTTAGTAACATAGATCAGAATGCATATTATAGTTAAAATATATATTAAATTAATTTTGATCCCAGTATTACATAGTTATAGAAATAAGAACTTTTGTGATAAAAGGGGCGAAATCAAAATCAAAATGCAAATTAATTTAAAATCAATTAATTTGATTGGATGTAATATTTTCTGCGTAAATTAGATCAACACATGTAGTGATGTGCTTTTAAAGAGATTTGAATCATCCATAATTTAAATTACTAATGTATCTCAATCAGACTACGGATCAATATTACATGCATACTAAAAACTCTCACGTTCATTAAACTTTTTATAATTACGTTTGCTTGTATTAATTTAAAAGTAATAGTTTTTAAAACTAAGTTAATCCTTTCACTGCAAACGTTATGTTGCTTTGAAATAAAAAATTATTAGTTTTAAATATTTAAAAGCTTCGTTATATAGTATCTAAAACATTATTTATAAAAAAGAATATACTAAATGGTACTCGTATACTATGAAATATTGAAAAATATATTGTATAACATGTTGTAAATTATAATAAAATTATCTCATTATACTAAGAAATTATAAAGTATATTTAATAATTATAAGTTTGTTTATTTTATTGTTTTTTTTTTCAATCGTCTATTACATTCTAAATGCAAAATAATATATTTCAAATATTCGTCAGTTTTTCTAAGTTAAATAATTAATAATTTACCGTGTATTTTTGTTACCTATTTCGTAAATAAAATTTTACCGCTCTTTAAAACTGTTTATTATACACGTGTGTGAATATATTTGTGTATATAACGCATATACGTACATACAAGCACATAATATATATAAAGTACACCTCGTTTCTGTCTAAATTAATATAATTACCTGCAAAATTCTTTAATATTTTTACGCAGTTCTTATTTTATGTAATAACATTTTTAATTTTGCACAATTAATTTTTAATTAAGAAACTCAATTATAATTTTTAAATCTACTTTCGTCAAAAAAGTATTGTATAGTTTTAAACGGAGATAATAATTTTGAGATTTTGTAATGCCCCTTCTGAGCGGGTGGATATAATTTCGATTGAATGATCGTTATTAAATTTTGTTGAAGTTGATCAAGTTTGTCAAGAAAAGTCTTCTCCATACTTCGGAACGCTTTATTCAATTCATCTGCGACATTAAAAAATCGAATAAGAAATGTGAATTCACTTTATAAATAAATTAATTTAAGATATAAATGCAGAAGATTATTTAATTGTGATTGCTATTATAATTACCTATTACGATATAAATTTGAATAAAATCTATTTACCCGATGTGCAAACTCCAGTTAATATGCGAGAAGCCGTTGCTTGAGCTTTGGCAACTACTTCTTCCGTTCTTATGCTACAAATTGCATGTTGAACTTCCTTCACAACACTGCTGTTCGAAAAATTTATTTGAATGGCTTTTTTTGCTTCATCTGAAAATGAAGAAATTTTAAGAAATTGCTTTGTCATTCAGTTACCTCAAAACACTAGTACTTAATTTTGCTTGAATAATTAACTTTAAAGAATGCACCACACATACCGTGATTTAAGTTCTGGCGATTGGTAAAATTTACATCAAGGCTTTCGGAACCAATTATCGTAAGAGTAAATAGTGTCACTGAAATTAGGAAAGCCATTTTGACAAGACCAAGCGAATAGTTCGTTGCCCTCGCAATTCCAACTAAGCGCAAACAGGAAATTTCATAGCAGTTGCGCCTATTTTATTGTCGTGTCTAAAAATATTTCGTACTTTTTGAATTTAAAGGGACCCATCGAAGTCGCGCAGTTCAATTTCGACTCTCTCGAACTTCAGAGTCAAGCGTAGTTCGACACGCGCGCGATTTGCACAACTGCTGAGCAGAAAAACAAATTTATTTTTGTATTTTGATTTGATTTTTAATTTTTGTGATAGCGTTAGAAATAAATATTATAAATGATGGAAAATATGAAAGGCACTTTTGTATCCGAAAAAATATCCAAGATCCGATGGAAACATGAGGATTTTAATGACGCCACATACTTTTTAACCGGTAGTTGGGACGACCCGGTGAGAACTGTTAACCTATAATTTGTCTTCTGCGACCATTATTTTAGTTTTTTTTGTTTTAAATGCGTTTATTAAAAAATCTTAACTTTATTACTTAAATTATAAAGTCAGCCATTTTAATTTACTGCATAATTTCATTGTAATTACAAATATTTTATTTACACGTTTTTCAAAGGTTAATAAAATTAGTTACTGGACATTTAAAAAAAATGATGAGGAGGAAATATCTCCAGTGAATATTTCATCAACTACAGTTATAGGTGATGTTACTGAAATAAAATTTATCAGCCATAGTCATTTTGTATTTTCATCTTCTGCTGGTGATGTTAAAGTGTTCAAAATTCAGTGGGAATCTTCTTTCCCAGAGTTAAAGGAACAGAATTCTTGGACCAAGATTCACAGATTTGGGTAAGTTCATTAATTTCTAGAATATTGAATTAAGATTATTCTGTAATATTTCATAAAGTATATTATATATTTTTAGTTTAACAGACGAACCAGCATCTTGTACAGGACTATCTACATTTGAACAAGATATTGTCACTGTTGGTGAAGATGGAAAAATAAATTTACTTACAGCACAGCAAAAAAATCCAGTCAGAACAATTGGTAAATTATTCATGAATCGAGTAAAGTAGAATTGAAGTTGATCAAATAATAAATGTCTAAATTCTTATTTAAAGATGAAGCAGACAGTTGTTCACTATATTGTGTTGATTTTCTACGTCATAGTGAAATTCTTACTGGTAATATTCGAGGACATATGAAAGTATGGGATTTGCGCAGTGATCAGGACACACCGGCAACAACTATCATGCTTTCTGAGCAATCAAAAGTAATAAAAATTTCTTTTTCACAGAATAAAAATAATTTTTAATTCAAATCATAAAATTAATATTTAATCTTTTGTTTGCTGCAGACAGAAGCTACTAGTATTGCTCATCATCCTACTCAAAAACATATAGTTGTAGCTGGTGGTGGAGATGGAAGTCTCACAGTATGGGATTTACGATATAATACATATCCTATCAGTCAATTAAATGCACATTCTAAGAGTGTTAGTGAAATTCTATTTCACAAAGATAGGCCAGATAATTTAATAACTTGTTCTATAAGCGGTCAACTTTGGCACTGGAATAATTCACAAAATTCAAAGTTGACATTAGGTAAAATAAAATTTTTCAACAGTTCTACATAAAGAAAATTTAAAAATTTAATGAAACTAATTTTAGAAAGTTTTAGATAAAATTTCTTTGTATTATTTCTGTTTTAGACAATACAGATTCTCATTGGTTAAGCAATATTGGAAGCAAGGGCAAAGTGCAAGTGAATTCTTTATGCACTTCCTTGCACAAACCAATAAATAGTATTGATATTGATAAAACTACTTTACTATTTGGATGTGATAATGAAGCAATCTACGTTGTGGAAAATGTTAATGTATAATAAGTAATTTAATAATTAAATAAATTGTATAATGTAAAATAATAGAAATAAGAACTAATAACAATATTACATTTTTTTAAATACAAATTGAATAAAATAATTGTTTTAATAATAATAATACAATTATTGTTTTAAATTTGAATGCAGTTGTCACTAGAATCTGGGAAAAATAAAAATATAACTATTCACTAGGTGTTGAACTCAGAGATTTCTGATACCATAATGTTTACTGCCCTGAAGCAAAGCAATGTTCCAGAGCGCGTATAGAATAAGCATGGCTGACGCAGTCCGTCCGCGATCGCAGCTTGCCATTTTGTGACGCCTCGTGTGTGCGCTGCGGCGGCCCGTCGGTAGTTTAGACCTTAGAGATATATCGTAATTCTTCTCCAGTGTTCTCAGCTATATTGGTAGTGCAGGAACCACACCGAGAAGCGCGCACTCGGTGTCGGTTGTTATCTTTGTTGCCGAATCAGAAGAAAGCGTCGCCGTCGGCGAGAACGACAGCGGTATAGTTAATACTTAGAATACCTAGCCATAGGATTGATCATCCAAGCACGGCACGATGTCCAAGCGGAGGATCGCAGTCGTCGATCCGTACGTCAAGCGAAAAGCGAAGTAAGTTTATTTGTGAGCACGTGCATTGTCACCCACTGCTTTTAACTGAAAATTGGTTCTGGGAGAGATCTTAATCGCATATGATGATACGAATTGCAAGGAACCGTGTCGCCCAAATTTACTCGTACCCACTTAGCTGTATTTTATGTTACTAAGTATGAACTTAACTCTTGAAATTAAGGAACATAAATAGGAAGAGCAAATTATAGATACGGGTTATTGTATGCTTGACCACTAACAGTATACTTATGCAAATTCATACTACTGAATTTTAGCATAGCTTCAGTTCTCATGACTTTAAAAAATCTAATTATAATTATTAACATTTAACTTGTAATCAATTTTTTAATTAATTTATACTCAAGTAATGATAACTATTATTAAAATTAAAAAATTAGTTTTTTTATTATAATCATCAGAATACAATTATTTGTGATCATGACACTAGTAGCAATTTGATATAATCATGATATAATAAATAATAGAAACTATTAGTTTTCTCCCAAAATAATTTGATTTTATTTTAAAACAACTATGTTTCAAATCTATAAAGGTTCTTCAGAATAAAAAAAATCTATGATAAGCCTTAGTTCACCAAGCCAAAATAATTTTTTGACCAAAAAGTGATAGGTTCTATTTATTTATCAGAATAAAATTATTATTGATTTTTTATTTTGCATAAATTCATAAGTAGATACAAATAAAAAAAATACTTTTATTCACATGTAAAAATATGAAACAGTTAACTAAGGAAAAGATAAAAATAAAAATTTATATATAATTTATTGGAACACTTTAAAATTTAATGTAGGTTTAGCTCTCTATACTCAATATAAATTGGTATATTTAATAATTAAATTAGTTTAAGCAAATTGTACTTCTGTTATAATTTATCATTTTTTAATTGTTTTTAGTGACACAACAATAACAAATACATCTATAGCCTCAACAGCAGCAGTCCAGAAAAATCAAATACAATTGAATCCATACACTGGACTACCATATACACCTCGTTACCATGAATTTTATAAGAAGCGAATTACATTGCCTGTGTTTGAATACAGAGCTGATTTTATGCGACTTTTGGCCACACATCAATGTATAGTCCTTGTTGGTGAAACTGGTTCTGGAAAAACGACACAAATTCCACAATGGTGTGTAGAATATTCAAAAAGTATTGGTTCAAAAGGAGTAGCATGTACGCAACCAAGGCGTGTTGCAGCCATGTCTGTAGCTCAGAGAGTTTCAGAAGAAATGGATGTTGCATTGGGTTAGTTACAAATATTTGTTTTTGATAAAATACGAAATATAGAATTTTTTTTATATTTAACCTTTTAGCTGCGGGGAAATTTCAGTACAAATCGACCTCCTATAAAATGCAAAATTTACCCATATAATCACTGGATACCTCAAGTAGAGTCCCCGACCTGACTGCTGGTCGATATATCGACCATCCCCGCAGCTAAAAGGTTAAATAAATCTAAAGTGAATTTTTTTATTTCATTAAGATGGTTCTTGCCCACTGCATAGTTTGTCTAATAAATATAGATATATGACATTGTATACAGATGCAAACAAATGACTATAGTGGTTCTATCTAGATAGATATACAACCTCAAGCAAATAAGTTTCATACAAATCTTTGCAACTAAATATTTTATATTTATTTTATTTTATTTTATTTTATTTTATACATGAGTCTAATCGTTTTTACAAATATAATATACAAACACAAATGTTAATAAACAGGTGTAAGGCAATCAAATAAACATTTTTTTTTAATGTATTTGATAAGGTATATTTTTCTTTGTATCAAACTCAAGCTTCTTTTATTTATTTATTTATTTATTTATTTACCAGTTTATTACAAAGTAATCCTACATAGACAATGGTTGTCTGAGCGC
>JAWWEM010000054.1:8965911-8977350 GCA_035582935.1 Ormyrus thymus | reverse complement strand
AATAAACAAGTTTTACAATGTTGTAGGAGGAGCCACTATCAATTCTGACTTGGGCTCTTTCTGAGGAGCACTCTTAACTTGTAGATCCGATGTCTGGTTCTGAAAAAAAAAAAAAAACAAACAACATACCTTCGCCAAATCTTCGCGCGATATCTGTATATCTGTCAGATATTTTGATTGGGCTTTATTATTCTACATACATCTCTATTAAGGAAACTGTTCCTCTGAAAAAGATTAATTTAACAAAAATTAGACAAGTATATGAGATTTTCATGCAAAACAAGTAACGATTATATTATTTTTAGCTCTCGCATCCAGTCACCGATTGCTCTTATCTTTTAATGCTTCGTTTGGAATTCACAGCATAAAAATGTCTTCTTCGTTCAAAAAAAAAAAAAAAAAAAACACAGTGAAAGTTTTAACGAGCCCATCGGTATTATGGCGCATAAGAAGCACCGTATTTATGCATCTTTAAATATTTCGATAGTGAAAATTTTAAAACGAGTGACAGTGTTCCTAGGATGAGTTACGCATGTTTTACGTATTCAAGAACTTTCCTTTAATGCTAATTTTAAAGCCACACAGGCCAGGTCCAAATATGTCTTTCAGACTAAAGGAGCATTGTCAATATCGTACGAGCTATAAGCGTCAATTTGCGACGGTGTTCGTGGATGAAAGTTTCGAGCATTCCGCGAAGAAGAAATTATTGACACTCCGCTGCCTGCCGAAGACGTCGGTAATATTTTTAATTTTGCTAATTAACGTGACGCGTGAATTGAGCTACTAAAATTGTGTATGTTATTAAGTTTTTAAGTATTAAGTGTATTATGTAACAGCGAGCGTCATTTTTTGCGTTTACGTATTTATCAATTTTATATAGAACTTAAACTTTTATGAATATTCGTTGCGCACTTCTTGTTTCGATACGATTTATTCTTAGAAAAGATCTTTAGAAAATTTCTTTCGTCGGCATAGATTACGGAAAGATGAATTCTCTTTCCTTCGAGCATTATTATTCTTTCTAATGAAGATAAATTAAGAAAAGCTTTTGACTCATCTCTTAGCGCATATTAAGTGTGTTATTATTAGGATCTTTCAATATTAATCTTTTAGAAATTCCTCAGGTCAATATAAAAAACCGCTGCCAATTCCTTGGCATTTAGCTTCCTCTTAACTAATTTATCGTTCCAACATTATCTCCGAGATTCATTAAAAACAATCGATTTCAACAAAATAATTTCGAACTATTCTATAGTTAATTAATTATTGCTTCCTCCTAGAGGACGCTTTGTGATAGTAGTTTTCGAAGTTGTTCTAAAAGCCAGTAATAATTGTATTATATTACCAAAAAGAAACTGATCCGTGAAAGGTGCAAATCCATTCAGAAGCTGAGATCCAGGCGTACACACACACACACACACATTCTCAAAAACTATTTATTCTTATTCCTGACACCTTAAAATACAATTATAACAGGTTTTTAGAACAACTCCAAAAATGACTATCCCAAAGCTTCCTCTAGGAGGAAGAAAAAATGAAGATAAATTTTGGACCCATTGTTCATTAAGAAAAGATAGTCTTTCCGTTTGTAAATCCTTTTATTAACGTGTGCTTTTATTAACCTAAAATTACTTGCTTTTCACTTTATTATAATACCACAAAAGAAATTTTAATCCCCTAATTAGATCGACGTAAGTAAGAACGAGACGACCTCAATCCTTACAAATTCTAAAAAGGCTTTGAGAAACCGTCTCCTACACGACAGACCGCAACGACCCGTAATAAAGCCCACATTGAAATTCCTGCAGCGCAGAATTTACGCAATTCGAGGGCGAGCAAATAATGAAATAACCATCGAACGACGGGCAACGAAAGTGGCCGCCCGCCGAATCCGCGGGACGCAGAGCAAATTGACCGAGCGAGAACAAGTGACACGGCGCGGAGGAGCTTCGCGCGGGGAAACGTTGAGAATTGCAAATGCAAAGGCCGCGAGCAGCGCAGCTTTGTCCTGCGGTCAGTTTCCTCATTCGGTCCATGGAAAGTTCTTCCCTCTGGGAAAATACGACCAGAAACGGCTTATCTGCCCGAGCATCTCCCCGAGAGCCGATTCTCCTTTCTCTCTCTCGCGCGCGGTCGTTTCGCGCGCGCGGGAACGAAATTTACAAGGACGCAGCTTTTGAAACTGCAGAGATGACTGGGCGCCTGCGTGCGCGTGTAGGAGATCGGGCCCCGAGACTTGTGCAACGCGCTTTCCGCGCGGTTTCGCCGTAAAAATATTGCACTCGCCGAAATTCAGACGCGACTGCCTCTTGGTTTTAGCGCTGTCGCGCAAAAAAGGATTGGGGCTTACATTTTATCCTGAATGATTGCCGATAGTTTGCAGGCTGGGCACTTGTTTACGTAATTTTCCTTCGCGTCGTGCGTCGTAAAAATTTTCAAATCTCTTGTAAATTCGAAAATTTTCGTGCACAAGCGAGTGAAACACAATAAAGTACGTATAATTATCATCAAAGTACCGATTTAAACACATGTCGGCGTGTCAATTATTCTCTGTGTGTAATTCAATGATTCATGCAAAATTGCATTTCAGATCGTAGATAAATTGTGAGACACTGAAAATTACCTACTATTTGAATTCTAATAAGTAGTTAAAATGCATCTCGCAGAATGGACATTTTTCATATGTGAAAATGATTTTATGCATACATTATGTTGCAGTTTAACCCGAGAGAAATTTTGAACGTCTATAGTTCCTTTAAATTCATGAGACAATTTGTCAGCTAAAGAAGAAAGTAATAGCATTGAATGAGTCTCTTTAAAATTAAAGCTTTTATTTTAGAAGGCATTACCGATTTTATCTTAATTTTCATATAATGTACGGGTCTGTAATATGTAAATACGATTTCTTATTGCAGATTCCGAAATGGTAAATGATTTTATAATAGTATCCCACACTTTTAATTTATGCGAACAAATTAATAAACTCTTGAATATCTTGGCAAAAAGCGAATATATATGTAATAAATTTTTTAATTACTGATTCATATACATTGCGCAAGTGGCATTATATAAATATCAAAAATTCATTTTCATTTTATAATATTTCCAAATAAATTTTGTGCATAAATAAATGAAAATTTATATATTTTTTTATTGTTTGAAAGCAGTAGAAATACATAAATCAGAGCATTAGTTGTTTAAATAAAACAAAAATATTTTAACATTATTTAGAATAATATTTTTAGAATTTGTTAAACTATTTTTTTTTTTTGTTTTTTGAATAAACATTTGAATATAATACATTTTTGAACATAAAATATTTAGACGTACCTTAGACGTACCACGACTGTAATAAACAACGTTATAATTACGAGCAGAGATACAAATGGAAATAGATATAGGTATACAAATGACGCAGAATCTGGCAGAATCATGGCGGCGGTTCAACTTGCTAGGCTGCATTATCCATCTGTGCAGCGATTTTCCGATCGAGAGTTTGTGCGCTGAACGAACATAAGCTCGGAAAAAGCCTTTTTTAAGTCGCGATGGTGAGTGTCTATCTCATGAAACTTTTCTGTATGTCCACTTTTGCTGACACTTGTATTGGTTGCTTTTTCTACTCACAAGAGGCGAACATAACCTAAATGATACTGCACAACGTTTTGTTTTTGTGCAATATTTACTTCTAGGCATTGTTAGTTAACAAGTAAAGAAATTATAACGTGCATTAAATTTTTTTATTTTTGAGATTAAGATGTCGTTAAAAAGTTGTCTTATTCTATTTTGTAGTGTCATTTTTTATCGAATTGTGGAAAAACCACGTAATATACGCATTGCTTTACTTTTACGTAACGAATCAAAATTTATTATTTACGAATGATAGTCCAATGTCACAAAGCCGGTTTATTCTATACAATGACGTATTTTATACGTATTATTTGAAAATTATAGTAGTTAATAATAAATGTTTTTTTAAGATAGAACAAACATATTGTACACAATTTCCTTGAAATATACCTTAAAATACTTTTAAACATAAAGGTTGCACTTTAAAAAAAATGTTAATTCTAAACTGTTTTTCTGATTTATAAAAAGTACTAATTATTTTAAAGAATTTAGATAATTAAATGGTTTTCTTATCGATTAATAATTATTTTAAATTACTTTAATGTGATCTACAATATTTAATTTTAGAGCTTTTCTGGTACATCAGATGATGCTGGTGGAGATGAAGAACAAGAGGAATCTTCTTCATCTTCTTTACACGAAATAGATTCATTAAAATCTTTTCGTGAACAATGGCAAAGAGAATTACAAATCTCGCCAAAACATGCACCTCAATCTCAAGCAAAGAAAGTTCAAACATTTGATGATAAGGTAACAAAAGAAAACAATTTAGAAGACAAAGAGTCAACTGAAAAACCAGATGTGTCTATAGAAACTAAGGTATACATAATTTTTTATAAAATTTTAAGTTCATAGAAAAAATTGAGTAATAAAACTAAATCTCCACAGGCAAAAAACTTATTTTTACAAGGAATAGAGAATGAGCAATCAGGAAAACTTTATGAAGCAATTCAATTTTATCGAAGGGCAGTCCAATTAGTGCCAGATATAGAATTTCGTCTGTACGAATCTACAAAATCTAAACTTCGTGAAAAAATAGAACCAGATGAAAAAGTTATTTTAGAGAAACCAAACAATGTTGATGATAATAATGTGGCAGAAGATTTAGATGTAGATGAAAGCGATTGTGATATTTTGTCAAGACTGTCCAGAGTCATTGAAAAGAATGGATACGTTTGTATTCCATGTAATGAGCAAACTGTAAGTACAAAAAGCAAAGATAAATTTATACAGGCAAATTTAAGTAAACATAAATTAATTTTATATTTTATATTATATTGAGCAGGCAGTACATATTTCTACTCTACCTATGGAAATTATTCTTTATATTCTACGATGGGTAGTTTCATCAGATTTAGATATACGGAGCTTAGAGATGATTGCTCGAGTTTGCAAAGGATTTTATGTTTGTGCAAGAGATCCAGAAATTTGGAGAATGGCTTGTATTCGTGTTTGGGGCGTCAACTGTGGTAGATTTGAACCTCATTACCAGTCGTGGCGAGAAATGTACATGCAGCGTCCAAGACTGCGTTACAATGGATGTTATATTAGTAAAACGACATATATACGTCATGGTGAAAATAGTTTTCAAGATCAATTTTACAGGCCTTGGCATCTTGTTGAGTATTTCCGTTACTTAAGGTATGTATTATGTATCTAGTATTAGTATTAATTTTTTATAGATGCAAGTACTTTTATGAATTAGAAGAAAACTAATTGTTTCATTTTTTGTTTCACTAAGATTTTTTCCTGAAGGGAAGGTGCTAATGTTAACATCAACTGATGATGCACAATCTTGTGTCAGTTCCTTAAAAAATCGTAATCCTCGAAATAATTCTGTTTTAATTGGTCACTACAGGTTGCACGATAATTGCGTGACTTTAGTTTTAAAACGGCAAGAAATTAAAAGCACAACTTTCAGTAATCGTAGGCGAAAACGTGCGGAGCCAGTACATGATAGTGGTGAACAGACTTTCCATTTAGTAAGTTAAAATATTTTATATTTTACTATAATTATTATAAGCATAATTTTACAGTTTTAATATAAAAAATTTCAATGACATTTTTTTTATAGGAATTTGAAATTCAAAACTATCACAAACGTCCAAACTCACAGCTATCGTGGTTATGTTACATTATATATACAAAGTATAAAAATGGACAAGAAGTTCCAGCAAAACTATCTCTTGGAGGAAGATATCCTCCTTTTCGTTTTAGTCGAGTCAAGAGTTACACTCAGGAAAGCGAGTTTCCATTGCAATAAGTTTTATATTTATTTTAACTGTATAACAGGCACGTAGAATTGTAAATACAGAAGGAAATCGAGCAAAAATGTAAATATTTTGAACATTATTTTGAGTAAATTATTTCTTGTTGAAATTATAATCTAATATGCAAAGTATGCTTAATGTTTAAACGTTTTGAAAATGTTAATAGCTATTTAAATAATATTGAAGTTTATAGTTGTTTGAAGGTGATAATAATATTTAGTAAACTTAACGTTATTTTGGAAATGATGGAAAGAAATTGTACAAATTTTGGAACAGTGTATAGTTTATTTATCTAACAATAATATAATTCACTTCGAAGCTTCAGTGTCAGTTTCGAAGTTGCTCTTCATAAATACTACAATAAATGTATTTTTTATGCAATCGCTTCATTTCTTATTTCCTTGACAATTCAATTCTTTTTACTTTATTTTACAATATCTGACCGATATGTGATAAACTTCACTTATTTATTCCTTCGTTTTTATGAAAGAAAAAATGGAGAATTATATTATAATTCGCTTATAACAATCATAACATTTTCTTTTTTCTTTTAATAATATTTAACAAGTGACCATCGATTAGTGGGAAAATATCTGTCATCGTACGCATTTTAACAATTCATACGACGTTCACAAATTCATCACAGCCTTCCATATCATTACAGTGAAATTTCATAAAATCATTATTTTCATCCGTTTTTTAAACGGTTTTACCAGGATTACAAGTAATTTTGAAAATTTACTTATGTTTATTATACATTTGAAGATTGATTTAAAAACAAACGGATCATTCTCTTTACTTCGAATTTCAGGCGTAACTTAAATTACGTATATTTTGTACATCGCGACATCGTGCGTTGTAGGATTACACAACTAATCGTTCCACATATTTGAGTTCGCTTATTACGTATAATTCGTGTTAGTTACGAATTTTCTTCTTGAAAAAGCATTCTGAAATATAATCTGTTCCAGTGTTTGTTGAATAAGAATTTTTCTTTTTAATATCTAGATATCGTAGAATTTGTAATTATAAGTGAAAAAAAAAATTAATAATAAAATTTAGTTAATTAACTTTGTGATGTCACGTTTGCGTACTACTGATTTACTACCATTTTTCTAAATAACAATATACCTAAATTTCTTAATTCCATTAACCAAATTAACATTAATGCAAATATTTGACTTTAAAGTGAAGTATTTTAAATGTTTCTTGCAATAGTTTGGTCATATATTTACGTATTTTCGTATTTTTTAAATATTACCGTATATTATATTTCATGAATGGAATCAAGTATTATTTTGGGAATCATTTTTAAATTCCTAATAAGTATAATTGTAAGTAACTAAACAATTTAAATCAGCAGGAACCAATAATTTTTATGAAAATATAAAAAAGAATTAAAACAAGCAAATCCAACTTATAAACTATTTGAAAATTCACCTTAGAACTTTGAATGTTTTCGTTTATAATTTATGTCTTTTTCGAGTGATCCTTAAGGACACTTTAACTATGCCCCTGCACGGGTATTTTAAAGTTAATTTCATTAAATATCTCGTAATTTTTTTAAGGCAGACAGAACTTTAGTTTTAAAACTATAATTTTACAATTTTAATTGTGAGGTTTACGTATAAGCACATCAGCCACAAAGTAAATTGTTGAAGTTCTTTAACTTAGAAATTTCAAAATGTTTAAAAAAAAGAATGTTATTTAAATACTAATACGAAAATTATTAGACAATCCTTTTTCCTAATATTTCTTTTCATAAAAAAATATTACTTCAAAATGAATTTTAGAAATTGTAATTAAAACAATTTTAATAATTGCAAAGTTTATATTATACGTACTTGTTTCAATGCAATTTCAATTGTCCTACTAAAAAAGATCAAGTAGTTTAAAGAAACTGTAATAGATCGCATTAAAAGATTTGTTCTCCTATGAAATTTAACAATAAAAATTTACTTTGATGTTCTACAAACTACTCTATCAACAACATTTATTTTGCTATCGCAATAACGTAAAGAGACTTATATATTTTTCGCTTACATTGGATATACAGTTCTCCAATGGAATGGTTTAATTTATTATTGCGTCTGCTATATAGAAAAAATTTATACCTGAATCCGTCACTTGAGCTATTGCTTATTTAGTTAGTTCATGAAATTCAAAATGCTCTGGATTTTTGATAGAAATTTATCTACATTTTCTAAACGTTTACGAACCGGCTTAGATATGAGATAAATTTCTAGAAAAATCCGTAAATTTTATATTTATACATAGCAGATTTCAAAAGAGAATGTTTTTTCGAGCAGCAGCTGATGGCAGCACGATAATGTAGCGGGGAATCACAGTTTTTCAAAGGACAAGAGACAATGTAGTCAATCTATAGTAAAGGACTACATCGCAAAAATGCTGAGTATATGAAAAATGTCCTTACTTGTTCGTATCTGAGCATCGTGGACGCAAATCTGTAACAAGTGTTCGCTTTCAATATTTTTTTTAAAAACTCGAGACGAGATTTGGAAATGAAGTCATAAAATAGTAATAAGTCAAATGATAATATAGTAAAAAGAGAGCATTAGAATTATTTTCATCAATCTTGATTTATATAAGACACTCGGTACGAAGAAGTACGGTTTGCTTTTCGTAATTATTCGTTTACTTTTTAATTATACAGGACGTATGACCATTTCGTGAGGTATGTGTACCATAATTTGATTATTTTACAAAATTTCGGAATTTTAAAAAAGTGAACATTATAAAGGTACCGTATACAAGATAGAGTGCTTATAAAAAAATTCAATTACTTTAAACAATACGTGTTGCATTTCGTATACATAAGACGCTTCGTAATTTTTAGCTGAAATGAATTTTCTTGTTTTGATCGCAGCATAAACTGGTACATACACTTCACTGTCCGTTATTTTCATACGTAAACAACATTTTGCTCAACTCACAAGTTGGATGCTCTCCCGCCTTCAACTCTATAAACTTGAGAATACGTTAGATTACTTAAGTAAGACTTTTGGCTCTACATTTCCTGAAGAATCTCTAATAAATACCTTTAAAAATTATGCCGCCTCCTTTGAACTCGCATCAGCCGCGCATAAAAAAGTAAAAGTATTTAACTCGGCAACGATCGAAGGAAACTACGCACTTTCTTCCTAGCACTTAAGTAAAAATGCACGCCTCGTCAACCGGAGCAAAACGTTCGCCGCGAAAGTGAGCCAAAAGCGCGCCCGAAGCTGGAATTAAAGTTCGCCCTGCTGCCGCGCTCCGGGGCCGAGTCCGATGTCGGCGACGCAGACCTCCGGCTCTATCATCCAGGCGAGGTCCTGCAGGGTCGCCGCGTGCATCGAGCAGACGGCCAGGACGACCATTACGTGCATTATGTTGTGGGAATTCAGCATCATGTCCACCTTGCCGGGGATCCACTTCTCCGGGATGCGCATCGCCCCGATCGTTCCCCCGATCACCGCTATCAGGTCCTGAAAGGAGAGGCCGTGTTTGAGTTAAAGAAAGTCAATTTTATCATTGTATTTATGAGATTGGTGTCGAATGATTATTGAAGCTTTATAAGATTTCCGCAAATGTCTAGTAAACATTGCTTATTCATTATTGCGGTCATTTTAGTTATTAGCCACATTTTAAAGGAGGTTTAGTGAATCGAGAAAGTTTATTTGGCTTGAGTAAACTTTTTCTAAATTACACTAAATAATAGTTTATAAAGGAACCGGCCTAGGATAAGGCTAGAAAAAAGATTAAAAAATTTTTTTTCTAAAACAAAACATTTTCTAAATAAAATACTTACACAATACATTTTAAAGCCATCAAAAAAGTTTCAAGTAAAACTATAATATTAGGCAATAATTCAATTAGATCGAAAGTCGGTTGGTCCAATACAATCGTACCTGGATTTTACTGAAGTCCAATTAAATTCCTCTGGAATTCAGTTGGATCAAGTAGAAAATATAGGCACCTTTTTTAAAAAAGTAAAAATTATTTTGACCTTAACTTGCATAAGAACCTAATTATAATGTAGAGAAATTTTTCGAATCAACTTCCGAGTAATTGTTTTATGCATGAATTTCAACGTATTATTAATTTATATTTTTTACGGGCAATTTAAAATCATTTTTTTGGGTTATTAATTTATCCTCTTTATCAATTGATTTATATATTATTTAGTTATTTACTGTAGTTGCAAAGTCGTCCCTTCGTGTTTTCAATTACTTCCCTGTTAGGAAAGATCTGGTAAAATGGCGTAGACACACATATATATAAACCGATACCCGTATTTTACACCTTCCTTATAAAATTTTATAAGGTTTTATCGAACCTTTCCGACAAGGTGTGCTAAAAATTAAATATACGTCTATATATTTGTAGTCTTTGTGAGCAATATATAAAATTATCTCACTAGAAAATGCTAATTGTCAGAATCAAAATACATTTTTCTAATTGCTAGTAATATATAACTTAATTATAAATGCTTGCATGTTAATAATATCCAAGAAAATAAATCATTACAAGATTTGTTTCTCGCGTATTATAATGAGTAAGTAATTTCAGTTATATAAGATTTTTAAAATTACAGTAGGCCCACAATGAGCTTGAATTTCGGCCACTTTGGAAAAAACCCTTTCATTTGACGCCAACAGGCGATAAATCAGTTTACGAAGCCAAAATCAGTGTTACCAATAAATCTTGGTTTCCCAGTTACTAGATTTATGTTTTTTGTGTTGCGTTTAGAACTTAGAAAATTTATTTCGTTTGAACAAAAGCAATTTAATTAAAATTTATTTAAAGCAGAGAAAAAAAACGTATATGTATATCGGTTAACTTTTTCTTGGAAATTCGGCATCAGAATTACCAACCAAACACGCTTTATGTTTCCGTGGATCTAAACAAAGCTTTGTTTGTCCTTAATCCCCAACACGTCCCACTGTTCAGTTGTCATCAGTCTTTTCTCGGTTGTGGATCAACTTGAGTGAAACGTATAATAAAAAAAGTAATTTTATATTTCAGAAACGATTGTAACTTTTTTAAAAATATTAAAAAACATCTATACTTTATTACTTTCTTTGTTTTTCCAAACTTAAATGGTGATATTTAAAGTGGTTATTCTTTTAAATAATAATACAATTACTATTATTTCATTGTCAAGTAAAAATTTTTGAAAGTTTAATTTCTTTATCTATTTTAAATTGTTTTTGAGGTAGATGTTATAAAAGAACAAAAATATAAATAAAAAAGTATATTCATTGCATATTAAATGGAATTACTTATAAGTGCACATAAAGATAAATATTGACTAAAAATTATAAGTTTTATATGCATGATGATTAAAGTTTTGAATAAAATACTAATTTTTAAAATTATAATAATTTATTAACTACTCCCTTAGCAATGACTGTCATAACAATATTGTTAAGGGTTAAATCAGAATAGAAATTAAATTTTACTTTAGTTTACTAAAGTAAACTAAAGTAGAACTTTAGATTTTTAAAATATTGTCCTAAAACAATTTTTTGTAGTATTTTTA
>JAWWEM010000054.1:8935780-8959410 GCA_035582935.1 Ormyrus thymus | reverse complement strand
GACTTTAATATTTACTATGCAGTTTAGTAAAAATCTTTTTTTTTCTTCTCATATCTCAAGTTACGATACAGAATAGTTTTTACTCCTTTTTTTTCTCTCAGTGTAGAACGTGCCGAATAAGTTCAGCATTCTAACCAATGCATTTCACGTGTGCTCATTTTGCATACACTGCCGGGCTTACGCGTATTATGCTGAAATTGACTTCCGCGTGCAATTGCGTACAAAGCCAAACTACTTTTTTAAATTACTTTTTGAACCCAAAGGCGCGGGACGCAATTTATTGAAAAAGCTCATATTGTTGCGATGATTAAAATTGTTTTTCAAATTAATATAACACCATATTTTTTCTTAAACGTTTTATAGGACAGTATGTATGTATATATCTTATACACATTATGTAAATACACCTCGTGTGTGTTTCAGTACAAATTGGTTACGCCAAATTGAACGTCTGCTCAATATTTTTGCTTCCGCGCGTAACTTTGAGCGGTTGCAGTTTGCGCCCGTTAGAGCATCAAAATGTAGGTCGCCTCCGTTCGGAACTTCTTCTTAATCTTATAACTAGACACTGAAACTGGCGGTCAACATTATCATGTCATATAATGGAGATTTCTTTATTGCGCAATACTCGATATGCAAGCTTCAGCAAGCAATAAACAATTTTCAGAACAAAGAACGCTCTCTTGTTATAGTATTTTTGCATATTATAGTTTTATTTTTATGATGGCCTTACTTATAAATTATTAGGAGAAAAAAAAATATGTTAGGTTATAATCTTCTTTCAATTGTAAGTAATTGTAAGTAATTACCTCGGCAAAAAGACTAGTTTCGTACCAAGATAAGATGATAACTACATATTTTCCTTTTGCAGATAACACACTCACGCTCGTGCCAGAGTCAAATAAGCCATTTTAAGAAAAGTAAGATCTCCGCCGAGAAGAGCCTGCGCTCGAAGCCGCCTCTGTTTTGCCAATGCCGAAGAAAAAAAAAAGAGATGCAAATCAGACGTGGCAAGAGTCGCCGTACGACTATCTCATCCGCTGCCGCGCGAGGGCTTATATCCGAAAATAGCTCAGCATAGAATTTTCAGTTTCGAACGTTAGACCCTAACGGGCGGACGTCGTCTAATCAAGGCGGCCGCTTTCAATTCAGGCCTGCACTCGAGCGCACGAGGCGACGGCTCGCCTTTTCCGCGGCATCTGTGAAAGCGGTGCGTCATCGAGGGCTGCGTTTTCGCGATCCGCGGCTATTCCGCAGGAAGCGGTCGCGGCGTCGTTTCGGCGTCGAGGAAACGGTGGTTAATATACGTGAGGAAAGTGACGCGCTGTTATCTGCATTTAAATGGCACTGCGATAAAATCGATGATAATGAACGTCTTTGCTGTGTAGAATTTCAAATAAACAGAATGGAATATTAAGTAAGTAGATTGGTTGTTGCAATACTAAACTGGCGCTCAGCGGTTCAAGAACAAGAAGCATTTTTCACATCGCGAAAAAACTTCGATTAACATACGGTCTCTTTTTTCTGTGGCAAGTATAAAATGGTTTTTTACGAAAGCATTTGGAGCGACAATAATTTCCATAAATAATTAAAAGATCAATTCTCGCGCAGGCAGTAAAAATTAGTTTAGAATCGATTGTATAATTTCTACTTTAAACGATCTTTACGCGTAATGATCTTTATTTTTAGTACGCAATGCGATCGATCTACTATATTTATAAGTGACATAATTTCCAAGTCAAATATGCAAAGATAAAAAGGCTTCGATCTTAAACAAACTTTAACATTAACAAATGAAGGGATCCGGA
The DNA here is from genome assembly GCA_035582935.1 of Ormyrus thymus. NCBI lineage: Eukaryota > Metazoa > Arthropoda > Insecta > Hymenoptera > Ormyridae > Ormyrus > Ormyrus thymus. The sequence goes on along the minus strand of JAWWEM010000054.1, from coordinate 8,957,602 downwards.
TCTACTAATAAACCGTATTTATTATTTTTACCCTGTTATGCAAGAAACTTGAAATACCTTGGGAGTTAATATCGCAGCTCGGGATGCACGAAACTTAACGATTAAGGCCAATTTAGCGAAGCCAAAATTTCTTGTGCCGTCATCGACTTGCAGCTTCTTTTTTCTTTTTTTCTTTCTCTACTCTTACACAACAACTCCGACATCCGCAACGCGCTCGAGATAATATAGGTGAAAAACCGACGACTGGAGTACAAAAGGAATTAAAATGCGAGAAAGCAGTCATCGCGAGTTTATCATAAATAAGGTCGATAAAGAAGACCTTGAACTTGTTTTGTTAGATAAGGAATAACTTTGAACTCGGGACTAAAGCAAATAAGAAGCAAAAATTCACGAGACGAATGTTACTGTGCGCGAAAAAGTTGAAAATAATAAAAGCAGGACAATGAATATTAGAGAGGAAATTAAAGTTCAGAGGCAAAAACCGACAGAAAGTAATTTACGAGGTTTAATAATGAACTTGAAATAAAAACTGTAAAGGACCGCGGCGCTAACAATAAACGTCATCTGAAGGACAATCGGGATAATGAAGTGGAAGATGCTGCTTCAGCAAACTGAGATTTGGCGCAAGATTTATAATCTACAAAGTTTTTCGAATGCATATATACTGTTCCATATTGATTCACTATGTTACTCTAAACCAATTGTATTTTAACATTTATTTTCTTATCCACGCAGAGCACTTACATGTAAATCTATAGCCATACCGCACACTTAAAACTGTCTTTCACTTAAAGTTACACGAACAGAATATTTTCGGAAGTCAACTCGCTCTTTGTGAACTTTTCCAAGGCCTTTCAAGAATACGGCGCGGACCTGTCAAAAAGTCAAATTAAAAATTTAGATTTCCACATAAAAATGTTCCGATCGCTCTCGCCGCGTCGCGCCGATCCAGAAGCGACGTTCGGGCCTTGCGGTCAAGCTCGGAGGCAATAAAGCTCGAAACACCTACCCACCGCCATCGGCGAACGCGCGCGCTCGGACCGCAATCGAGAAATTTATGACATTGCCCGCCGAGCGGGAGCTTATGTATACGCTTCGGTGTCCTGCCCCAATCGGTGAACGCGCGATTCATCTGTCGAGCGAATGCTAAATTTCTAGCCCTCCCCGACAGAGAGGAAAAAGCCGTGGGTGCGACGTTTTTCCGCAGCTGCCTCGTGCCCGGTGAGAATTGAATCAAGGAAGGCCACGCTATCATTTTTTTGGCACACCCCCGCCTACGGAGCGCGAGCTCTGGATCTCACGTTGTACTCTGACAAGGAGAGTGTATGACATTTGGGTAATGGATTTTCCTGTAACTTTGGAATATGTTTTTTAATGTTAAAATATGAAGGAAGCCGCGTCCGTTCCCAGGTAAAAATACAATTTATATAAAATTTTTATATAAAAGTGCAAAAAACACGAGCTCTTCTAATAGCCATCGGTTATTTGGACGTGAGAGGTGTAAAAGGTTAGGATGCGCCACCAAGCGCCAGTTGTGAAAAAAAAAAATTAATTCCGCATGGTGGCGCATCCTAACCTTTTACATCTCTCACGTCAAAATTAGCAACCGATGACTGTCAAATGAGCTTATACTTTTTTCACTTTTATATAAAAATTGTATATAAATTGTATAGAACCAAATCTTTATAAAACTTATATAAAATCTTTATACAAATTAGATAAATTATTTTTACTTGGGTTCGATTTTTCAAAAGTTATATGTGCTCTTTTAAATCCTATCGATTAAAAAAAAGGCATCTAAGAATAATTATTTGTTCAAAAGTTATTATAGTCAAACAACGAATGACCATTATTAAATAACATAAAAATCTACTCATGTAATTTTAGCTTAATTTTCTTGTAAATTTTTATTTAGCTATAACTTTTGAACAAATAAAGATTTTTGGATGTCTTCTTTTAATCGATAGGATTTGATCTCACCTTCAAATGTCGGGAGTTAAAATAATGTACCGTTAATAGTTAAGAAGTTACAAGTGATTAAACAAAAATCGATTTTTCTTAAATTTTCGCTAAAAGAGCTGATAACGGACGCGGCTTCCTCCTTCATATTTTAACATTAGAAAACATATCCCAAAGTTACAGGACAATCCATTACCCAAATGTTGTACACTCTCCTTATGAGTGTGGAAGTTTGTACATGTGTGTATGGTGTATAGTAAACTACTATAGTTTGTTCGCGAAACATCGTTTCCCGAGTTCCCGTTGTTGAGGTGATAGTCTTTTTGGTGAATTGCGTCGTCGGTCAATCGTCGCTGCTACAATCTGGTCAAGAAGGATTTTAATATTATATTATATAATAAATAATTGCAAATAAGCCTTTAATGATAAAAAGTTCATTTCAAGGTAAGTTGTAAGTGCAAGTTTCTTGTCATCCTCAAATAAAGCTTCTCTTTAGTCTGATGTATAATTAAAAATGTAGAATCTCCCTTTTCATGACTGTACGTATTTCGTGCAAATGGTTTAAACTCATTTTTAAAATTATTTCTTATAATTTTCAACTTTATTACTGTCTAAATTCTCTTCGTGCCTGCATAATTTACTTAAAAGGAAAATAAGAAAGTTTCGGCCTTGCGCTTACAAACGCTTGCCGTCATTTTCACTTTCAAATTGTATGTATCTTTTTTTACGATTACCTCAATTTTCGAACTGACATATTCAAACATAAGAGTCATAAATAATGGAAAAAGCTTTGAAAATAATGAAGCAGAATTTCAAATAGGAAATGAACTAGTTTCTTTTTTTACATGCGCTAATTAAAAATTCTATTTTTTGAAAGAATAACAGTTATTAAAGCCTTTGGTACGAGGTAGCCAGTTTTACGAGATTTATCATCCTCCGAATTTGAACACAAGTGGCGCTTCCTTTACCCAAGTAAATCTCGTTCGCTCTAAAGAATCTTTTTACGACGAGGAGCACTTGGAAAATTTGTAAATTCCCCCAAAACTCCTAACAACCAACCAAAACTCCTAAAAACCTCCGAGAAACAAAAGGGAAAAAGAAAAAAGAATTTCTCCACGTTCCAGGTGCGCGAAAGCAAAAGCGAGCCAGCGGCACTCGAGAGCGGACGCGCAGACCTCCAGCATTATCGAGCCAAGCGAACCTGCCCCCGTCGCTCGGCCGCCGCCGGAGGCGAAATAAAAGCGCTCCTTTTCCCGCAGCGGCGGCGCGGCGGCGATCTCCGGATCAGCTGTTCCCCCGCGGCGTAGGAGCCTCCCGCGCATTCGGGTCGAGGCGCCTGCGCGCAGCGCGGCGTCGAAAGGGTCGGGCCTGCGCGGCCGCGCATCCTCGTCCTGCCGCAGGTCAGTGCGGCCCCCGAGCGCAAGATGAGCAGGGCTCGCCTGGCGCCGCTCGTCCTCCGTCGCCAGCTGCACTCCGGACCGGGCTCCTTCGCCGAGTACATTCGGAGGTACAAGGTACGTGGAGAGGCTCCGAAGCCTCGCACGCGCGCTCGGCACTCCGACTTCTTTGACTCCCTCTCTTTTAGCGCGCGTTTCACGTCGAGCGGGAGAGAGAAGGTAGGGAGGGAGGCGGAAGCGCGGGGGAGGATCATGAGGAGGAGTGAGAGACCCTCTCGCGCTCAGGGACGTACGAACTTTGGTAATTGCCGCGGCGGCGGGCACACTTTATCTTCTATATGCTTTGTGATATACATACACACTTTTCTACCTATCTTAGTCTCGTTACTACGCAAGAGTCGTTATGCGCTAAGGAATATTGGCAGTTTGCTTTGGGGCCTTTCTTTTGCCGGGTCTGCGGGGAAGATCCTTTTGTCTCGATTGATGAATTTGTGGAGTATGTGTTAGGCGCGATTCAAGGTAGGAATTTAATCGACGCTTGAGCGACTGTGGGAGATTAAATATTGCAGTTTTTATACCGGAGGGAAAAAAAAACTGGCGAGCAAGGAAAATTAGTTCGTGATGCAAAAAAAATTCTATTACTCTGTTACACTATACCTGTAATCTGATATTCCATTCTCTAAGAGGAAAAAAAAAACTGTCAATATTACTGCAATTGAGCATTCTTTTATACTTTAACTAAGATTAAATAAAACTTTTTCTAATTTTGGTGTACTTTATACAAGCAACTTTTTCTCACACGTAAATATGTATGTTTTGCATGCTTTCTGCGCAAATGAAAATTTGCCGCAGTCTCGAGAAAATCGCATCACATGCATAAGTAATATATCAAGCAGTGAAATCAAAACTTCTCCACAAGAAGCTTTCGTTCTATTCGCCAAATCAATCAAATGCGAAAAAGTAGCTAGCTTGCAATAGGTATGCCGCAAACAAAAATATTACAATTGTTCACTTTATTATTCTAATTTTCACTTTATTATTTGCAAGCAGTCGCATAACGTGTATTTGTTTGTAACGCGACAGCACACAAAATTATATATTTTTTTACCTCATTGGCATATAGCAGACAAATCGACAAGTTTTATTATTTTCTAATAATGTTTAAATACGACAATAGGTGCAGTTTCCTCCTAATTCTTTTGCTCTTCCTTAGTTCTTATTTACTCATCGCGCATATAATTATTACTATACGAAATATCCCAGTGGAAAGTTATAGTACTTTTCGCTCGAACAATTATTCAACGATAGAGTCGTTTTCAATGATATCAAAATAACTCAAATGGTAAATTAATTACAAGAGTAAAATTGAAAATCAATATCCTACGAATTTTTTATTATTGATTTAAATAATTATTCATACCATTTTTTAGCTAAAAGACATTGATTCAATTTCAGTTGGCATGCAAAAAGCTGTGGATGACATCGCTAAATACAGTGCTTACACCAAAACCATTACCCCCTAAAATAATTCCCATGGAAAGCAATTATAAGAGATCGAATATTTATCATCAATTTCCATCAACCGGTTCTTTACTAGTTTTGCAAGTACGTATTTTTAGATATAGTATCTCAACCCTTTGACGCTCCTTTCTTTGCATTGCATCTCATTTTAGTATCACCACTTTCCTTGCAAGGCAATCAAGGCGTGCTTTCTACGGTTTTTCTTTTTGAGCGTCAATGAGTGTTTCACTTTTTAGTGTACGTAAATGCTAACAGAAAACCTGAAATATTGTATAAACTACTTTAATGTAGTCGCTACTATTTTTACCATAGTTCGTATATGATCGTTTCTTGAAATAAAATATTTACATCATTAAAAAAAAAACAGTTTTTCATTATTTTTAGTGCAATCTATTAAAAAATACAATTTAAATCTACCCTATACTGAGGTTAATTGAAATTTCTACTTTTAAAGATAAAAAATTATAAAGATCGAGCTTCATTTAACTTTACTTAAATCGAATAAATTTATTCGGTATGTTTACAATTTTAAATTACAAATTAATTTTTTTAAAAAAAATTTGCAATTTTATAATCCGTATTGAATTTAATAACGTTTAAAACTGTATTTTTTTATAATAATAAAAAAATGTTACGTTCGTTGCAGTTACATAAATTTATTTGTATAAATTTTCGACGAGTATAAGTGTAAATACAAATTTGTATACTGTCTAATTTTAATTCAAATTTAATGAAATGGCAAATAACGTAATAAAGCCTGTATAATAAGTAAATAAACAAGTCCAATTATGTTTGGGATATTTAACAGAATGAATTAAATGAGCTTTATTTGGAGAAATGATCATATATCCGCTATTATTACTAATCATGTTATAAAATAATGTAATTAGAAATAATAAACGAATTACAAAGCGTGTATTCCTTATTTATACATATTGATTTTGTTATTTATGTAACGAACGTTCTCATTTTCCATTTCTTGAATTCGTTCCATTTAGTCCGTTGAAATCATCAGTTTGAAATAGTAGATCAGAGTATTTATTATTTAGCCGCATGCTAATAAGTAATTTTATTCTTAAAGTAACAAAATTTTATTTTACTGACTTATTTAAAAGGATGGTCTATGGAAATTAGTTTAGAGAATAATGGCATGAAACAAGTGACAAAAAAGTATATTAAAATACAAGTTTTTTTAATTTATTTACAATGTTGAAAATAATTTTTTGTCGTTTATTACTAATATAAAAGATATATTTTAGTTTTAAAATTATTTTTTCTAGTTATTTCCTTGTAAAAATAAAATTCAGTGTTTGCTGCATAAAAAATAATTTCTATTCAAAATATATGGGAGATGCTAGTCAGCAACGAAAATAAAAAAAATTATGTTAAGCTTTTATTTACTAGTTTGGTATTTAGTTCTATTTATAAGCACGTTCGAGAAATTTTGGATTTCGGTAAAAAAGACTGATAAAAATTAAATTAGAAGAAAGTATTTATTTTTATGTAAGTACCTGCACTTTCACCCGAAGAATTTCATCCAAGTGTTACGAATTAAAAGGTTTATCACAGGCAAATGCCGAACTTTATCTGCGCTTGCATAAAAATAAAAATTGTTATTATTTGTTGAAGCATTGAGCAGGAAAAAATGGTATTTTTCAAAAGCAGCTCATTAGATCTGTTTAAGGACCTGAAATATTACGGTACGTAAGTCCTACATGTAGTTTTCCCATTGAAATCTCTCGCTGTTATAATTATCTACTCTGTATTTTCTCAAATCAAATTAAAAATTTTCTATTCCCAAAGATTTTCTAGCCCAAGTAAAAATACTTTAGCAAATTGTTTCGCGAACTCTGCTCACTCATTACATTAGATCTCGGCAAAGCCAATAGTTCGACACGCCGATATATAGGCACGCACGTGGATATCGGCTTTCCCGCCTGCCACACGTACATTTATATATATAGACACGGTCGCGCGGTGTGCGCAGTGCGGCCAAACTACTTAGCCGACTAGACGGTAGTTTAGCGCCATCTGCTTAATCTCGCCTCGTCCGTCGCGGCTCGCGAGAAGAAAGCAGCAGCGGCAGCAGCACACTGTGCCCCGCAATACCTTCGTGGAAAGCGCGCCGGCGCACCTCACGTCGTCGTCTTCGCGCCGGCTTCCTTTCAGTGCATCAGTGAAATCCGAGTTTCCCAGCGAAAGAAAGGGTGAATGGGGCCGTCGATGACGCGCTGCGCTCTCAAGCCTCGAGGATAACATGTTTTGGGGCTACTTGAGCGTCTTTTTCAAGAATTTTCTGAACCGCTGGATCATTGGACAGGTATCCAGACTCCTTTTTCTCACGCGCGATTACGGATAAATCGTTTATTTGGCTTTTTTCTGAGTGAAAAAACGCCCGATGTCGGGTGGAGATGTTGAAGAGTACCAGCAGGGTAGTGTGCGATTCTAGAATCAGGTGTCTTCCTTTACACACGATTGTCGAGTGTTATTTTTGGCACTGCTTTCTCTCGTCTGACTATATATACACCCCGAAAAATCTGTAAACATTCTCTGTCTCGGACCCCAGAAGAATAAATTTTAAGTATAAAGGACACTGAATTTTTGACAAGTAAATCTTTTGGTTCTTCAGCGATGGAATTGACCGCAAATAATCAGGTGACTAAGTTTGTATTAGAAAGTTTCGAGAAAAAAATGCGCGTTTTATAGGTTAGTAGGAGCCGGCATGTGTGACTGCCTATATATGTAAGAGCCCTACGTGTCACGTGATAATATTCTTGTTTATTTCACCGAGTAAATTGATGTAACCTTATAAATACAGAAATGATTTTTCTAGTTTAATAGATTCTTTCGAAAACGCTTAACGTAAATCGTGATTCTCAATCGACCCCTGCGCGCATTTATTTGCTTACAAAAAATTTGTAAATTAAAACTAATGTTTTGTTTTACAATTGTAACGAGTAATAACTTAACAATTCTTTAGTTGCTTATAAATCAACACAAAAATTACGTATCTTCGGCCAAAAATGATATAGGGCGTAATCTTATTAAAAAAATTAAATTATCATTAAAAACGCGTGATGAAATTTCAATTTGAATAAACAAAATGAAATAATTTCAATTAGATATCGGTTACTGTAAATTATGTTTAGAACTTAAATATCGCCTATTCCATAGTGAAGTTGATAAGATTGTAATTAGAGGAACTTTCATAGAGGAGATGATAAAATTGTAATCAGAAAACGAAATAGTCAAGCAATGGAGATTATCAAAAAATAGACTAAACATCTTTTGCATCCTTCAAATACTCCAAATGTTTGTAATAATTAATATTTTATTTGTTGTATAAAAATTCATGTTTTAAATTTGTAAAATATTTTGTAAACTTTATATTGGCATCATTTTTCTGCAAAAAGTAATTTTTAATATAAGTACTAATGGATTTTTAAATATCAAAAGTTGTAATTTTTACTCCAATGATTATAAAAAAGCTTTAATTATTTATTTTTAATAAATAATTTTTATAGAACACTTAAAATAGGTTTCTCTTAAGGATTTTAAATATAACAGTATATAAAAAGAAAATATTATTTACTTTTAATAATGTTTCTCCTAGTCATAATATTAAATTATTTACTTAAACTTATTTATCGCGTTTAAATGCTTAATTAAAAAAATGAATTATTGACTTTCAAATTCCAGAAATGAAGCTACAGTCTGTCGAGAAAATCTAATTATCAAATCCATAATCCATAAATATTAATCAAGTTCTAAAATACAATTATAAACCCCGAAATATCCGTTGAGCATTCGATTCGTATTTGCCGCGTCGAGTGCGACTCGTGAATATCCGGGTGTGCTCGTGCAGCTCCGCGCGCAGGCAGAGCTTCTCGATTCTTCTCTCCGTGGCAAAGACGAGAACCCAATCCCCCTCGACATCGATCGCTCGGGTGCCTCCCTCCTCGGCGCCGAGAGACCAACGCGCTGGCGCAGTGTACTGCCTATATACAGATATAGCAGTTGCAGACAACGGTCTTGCACGCACGCACGCGTTTTATCACGGAATCCTAGCTGATCACGTTCACGGGATTCTGCGCCTCAGGGACAAAGTGCGCGAAGCCACCACAAGTCCTCTCGCACCGGATTAGGCGCATTGCATTTAGGGAGTCGAACGAATTTCAGGCCAGAGGAGATTTCCGATCTAAACGTAAGTGTTGCGTCGTTACTTCGCATCAGCTGCTCCTGCTGATGCTTCCATGAGGTGTACGTCTGTGAGCGCATGGAAACGCAGTGTGCCGAGTTTCTTTCTCTGCATTCCTCGGTAGATTGCGATGAACTGTTCATTAGATTTTAAATACATGGAGCTGCAGGTGGACGTTTTTTGAGGCTTACATTGTTGCTTTTCGGAAGATGCGTTTGATGCCGCCGAAGGCACTGCCTAGATTATTATTTGATACGGTTCTACTTGTCGTGGGTGACAGTTAATGTGACAGTCAACTTTTTGGCGCGCAACTTTCAGACGTATAAATACGTACGTTGGTGCAGTTGCAGTAACATGCTTATAAATATATTTTTGTTTAAATAGAAAATTTAAATAACATTTAGCTTTGTTTTTAAAGTTTAATAAATCTATTTTATTATTCCGAATTGTTTTTATGTCAACGTAAATAAATAAAAATCTTTTTTATTAAGTTTTGTTTAATTATAAATTAATGTAAATTTGATTTGCATTCAAAATTGTTAAAGCTTCGTTTATTTTTTTTTTTTTTTTTTATATTATAAAACCATTTTAATCACGTGAATCTGATTTTATACAATAAAAAATAAGTATACGGAAGAAAACGCAATTTAGAAAATCATAAAGAGCTACAATCAACGCTTAGGTTGTTTAGAAGTTGTAGAATGACGACCGTAAATTGACTGTCAGTGACCCCATATCGCACTTGGGCAGATGTTCCAAGATGGCCGTTGAGTTGAGAAAGGCTCGCTTTACGCAGTAGTGGTGTGGCCCCACATTGAAGAAGAGCATTGCCGCATTTTTTTCTGCATTTCTGTTTGTCGGAAGCAGCAGTTCATTAACTTAATTATTAGTATTTTCCGAAAGCTACAAGTCAAAATCAAGTTTAGTTCGATACACAAATCAATTGACATATAGGTATATAACCACTGATTGGCTGGACTTTTGCTGTTGCTACTTCTACCTGCATCTCAAGGTCTTTTTGTTGATCAATGATCGATATATCTATTGGCTTATGCTAACTCCATAATTTTTTCACATGGATGTATTTCTCATTTAGTTAGTGCACTAACATTTATTGCTTATTGCACTGACAATATTGACTTTCCAAGCTGTGTTTATACAATCCTTAATATTTGGTATTGATGTGCAAATGGTTTGTCGAGTGAGAGTATCTGTTTGAGTTGTATTCATTTGGAATTGAAATACTTTTTTTTATTTTCAATTATAAAGAATTTACTTGTATTTTTTATCTAATAAATTTAGTATATTTTTTTCATTATTTTTTTACTTGCAAATAGAAACGACTGATAAAAAACAAGTATTTTATCAAAATTATAAATAAAGACCATTACATTAAAGAATATAATAAATAAAATCTGGTTCCATGAAACTATAAATTTACGGTGCAATAAAGGAAATGTTTTCGATTTGATAAAACATCAGTTAACACTTCATTAACCCTCATTAAACTCATTAACGATCAAATTGATAACTCATTATCATTAATAATTTTTACCTACATGCTTCCTTCATGCTTACACTTGCCATCAATACCCGGTTACAGAGGGTTTAAGCTGATGTCCTCCTCATCTGCTTCATTACCACAAAGCAGTCTTGTACCGCAACAAGCCTCTTTGTCATCATTATCTTCATCCTCACGCTCTTGGATATCATCACTCTTTGATTTTTTTTGGGACCAAGTGAGCCTCTTCCGCCTTTCTAATGTAAGTACTTCATAAAAGCGGCTCTCGTCTCACACAACTACAATCATTATTGTCATTTCCTTCTTCATTTACTTTAATCCTAGATATACTCGCACAATTTTGGCTTATTCTTCTAAGCAGTTGACATAAACATAATAGAGGAACAAGATGTATTTTACCAAATATAAAAAAATTTTCATTTTTTGTCGAAATATGATACCCTTGATTTCTTTTCGTTGCTGCCTGCCTCTTCACACATATAGAAAAATGAATTGCATGATTTAGAATTTACTTATTTTATAGTATTATTATCAGAACAAAGTTTTAATATTTTCAATTATAATGTTTAAGTTGAAATAATTAGACATATTAAACATTTTTTTTTTTTACTACAGATGCCACGAAGCAGGAGACGTCATCGTTCGCGAAGCCACTCGCGAACACATTCGCCGGCTTCGCCGCAATATGATCACAAGCGAAGGCGGGTTGAATACGAAAGTCCACAAAGTAAAGGGACATACAGGTAAATACGAAAATTACATGCTTTGATAATTTCAATTGAACTGCGCTGTTATCTGGATAAACAGAGATTAAAGAAATCTTCTTTACCGACAGATGAAAAAGTAGATAAAATAAAGGTTTTGTAAATTTCGTTCAATATTCAACAAAACATTTACTTTGCAGTAATTGAGTATCTCAAATAACTCTTTTCTTAATTCGTTCCTTAAAAATTTCTTTTCCAATTACATATATATATATAAGCTAAGAAAATTGTAAAAATGGGTAGTCTTACATTTGAACTAGAATAATTAAAATATTCGTGTAGGTGTTGAGAATGTAGAAATAATTCTTGCTCATAAAATCAGCATAGATACATGAAAAATAAAGTGCCTCCTTTACTTAAATGAAACTTGTTTTGTAATTGACAAAGAATGAAAAGATTTATGAGTATCTCATTTTTATTTACTTTTTTGCTTGAATATGATCTTAATTCTCATTATATTGAAATAATATATAAATTAAATTATATTTACCACTTTATACAATTTATTTTTTAATATTTGAAAAATGAATTTTTAAGATTGTGCTTTTCCTTGAAAAGTTTATTATATTAAAAAGCCTTAGTAATATTCATCAATATAATCTGCATTATGATATAATTAGTATTATCTTAAGTATACCAGCATTATGTAAATAATAAAAAATTTTAAATGACGTCAATTGGATTTTCGTGTAATAAGAAGAAAATTTTAAAGCTAAGAAAATTAAAACCTTCCATTGAAAATAAGTAAATCATTTGGATTAATTAATAACATAATTATCATACGTAAATTTCGTATGCACACTGAATCCTTTCAATAAAACCGAGCAATATATTAGATGTACCAAAAATGTATTTCACCATCGGCTCTATTGGCAGGTTGCGCGTGAAATTCGAACTCGGGCATCATCTACTTTGGAGTTGCTTATTTGGGAAAGCGGCATTATCGAGATGATTCTCTGTACTCGAAAACGTACATATTCTCAAAAATAACCAAAAAAACATTCTTACCTTTCAAACCAAAATTTTACTATTACATATATATGTATATATATATATATGTTAATGTCGTTGTTAAGGTAGTTATACCCCAAGATATAAGATCTATTAAAAAAAATTGTTAAGACATTTAACTAACATCTAATTATGAGAGTGATGATATATGTTATAAAGTTGCATTTGATGAACTGAAAAAAAAATTAAAAACTCAAAACTTTGATGTAAATAAAGATATGATTCACGAAAGAAAATGCTATTGAAAGTAATGAATTTTTTTTATTTTTCAATTTATTTCGATGTTTAGGGGCTTATTTTACTCGTTAAACAATTACCTACAAACTGACCGTGACAAAATTTTGCAATAATTAATTTGCAAAAAGTAAACTCTCATTGTTTATAAATTTTTGGGTACTTAGACATGACCAATTGGAGTTTATTTTTTACAAATTAATTATTTTAAAATTTTGTCACGGTTTCTAGGTAATTGTTTAACGAGCAAAATAAGCCCCTGAACATCGAAAGTGAAAAATGACAAAAATTCATTACTTTAAATAGCGTTTTCTTTCATGAATCATAAAATTATTTGCAACACCAAAGTTTCGAATTTTTCATTTTTTTTCGAGTTCATCAAATGCAACTTTATAATATATATCATCACCTACGTAATTAGATGTTAGTTCAATGAATTAAAAAGTTTTTTTTAACAAATTCCATATCTTGGGATACAACTACCTTAAAATCTTGATCTCTCTTTACCTTTAGATGACGTATAGTTGCCTTGTCAACCATTTCCCTAATAAATTCATGATTTTCTTTGTTCAACGTTTTTCTTTGTTCCATTTTTTTGATTGGCATGCCGATGATATAAAGTTACTTTGTTAAACGATACATTGATGGCTCCGTCAAATCAATTTTTAGTAATTTAATCACATTATCGACTATAAGGACATTGATAAGTAGCAGTTTACCTACTCATTATTTTCTACTTCGAATTAATGCAAAATTTTTTTTGCAATAACTTTCTTCCGAGAATAAAAATTGGAATAATTTAAATCGCATGTATGTAGAACATTACATTTCTTGCAGTAGGCTAAATCCTTGCGTGACGTAAAAACTTTCTTATTCGGTGCATTAGTTATGAAAATAAACTCTGAGATGGAAAATTATTTAAATATTTTATTAGATTTGTTTAAAAAATCTAACTATGAAAACGAGTTCTTTCTCAGTGAATTTAAATAATTTCGTTCGTGGATTCTCAAAGTTTGGAAACCTTTGAAAAGTCTCGTTTAAACTGAATCAACTACAATTACTCCGATATAGAAAGGCCACTCAGCAGTTCCTATTTTTTCATCGTCACTTTTAATCTAATCCACTTGCCGAGACATTTGCATTCTCGCAAATAAAATCTGCAGCCACGTATGTATACCAACCAATGACGTAATCTGACGGAATACTTTTAACTTTTAAAGGCTAGTCCTTGTAAGGAAACGCAGGTATTCACAGGCAATCCAAATTGAGAAACAAAACGCGCGGCCAAAATATTGAATAAAATCAAGTGCCGAAAACGACAAGACAAATAAAACCGCCCAAACCCATCGCTAATTGAACAGAGAAGCTCAGCTCCGCCAGTCGAGAAGCGCAAAGCATCGAAAGCTCCCCGGGACGCGCTTCCAGCAACACTCGGAGCTGCGCACCGTTATCCGTTCCCGCGAGCTTTTTTTTCTCCCCGGCTCGCGCGTCGGCTCGGCGCGCCGCGTTAGAAATCATCTGTCGCGTCCCCCCCCCCCTCCTCCCGGGTCTCCCACCAGCGAGGCCTCACTCTCTCTCTCCACTACCCGCCGGACTGGCGAATCCTTCAATTTCCTCGCGCCCGAGGCGCACCGCGAGTCCCTTGCTCGCGCTTCCACCCAGTCGCTCGCTCGCCTTTCGCCGGCACGCGCGCGCTCGCCTCTCTTTTCTTCTCTCTGTCTCTCTCTGTCTCTCTATCCCTCGTCGGCCGGCGGATAAGTGATACAGTTTTTGTACTTTCTCGCGGGAGCGGCCCTTTCGCGGTTCGGTCCGAGTGCTTGAGGATGACATTTCCGAGCGCTCGCGGATTGTTTTTAATCTTGGCTGTTGAAGGGGTGGTCTTTCGTCGGGTGACTCGGTGATCCTCGGTGTCATTGGAGCAATGTCAATTGAGAGTGTTTCGCGAAGCTCGGCTAAAATTTAATAATTTTCGAGGAAAATGTGGAAAGCTCGAGGGCGAAATACAAGTTTTCGTATTTGACCGACTTTGGGGGAAAGGCGGCAGTGAATTTTCGTAAAAAGGAGCCGAAGCGATTTTCGCGGAACGTCAAACGTTCAAACGCCGAGTGCTTTTAATGACCTGCGATTCGGTCGGGGACTCGAGCTTGCGCGAAAAAATTCATTTATCTGAAAGTTCTCGAGCAGTCCTGTTTACCATTACGTTGATGAAAGCCGGAGTAATTTGGCGCTAGTTTGCCATCGATTTTTGCCTCAAGTGCGCCGAAAGAGAGCTCCTCCACCGAGTGACTACCAGAGCGACTTCTCAGTCGAAGTATCGAACGAAACCGAAAAAAAAGCCGCCCCTCGCCTAACTTCTCAAGTGTCAAAAGTGCGGCCGAGTCGCCAAGCGAGGATTCTACCGAAACGCAGCAGCGCAGCAGACAGCCGACGGAGCAGACGAGGCCGAGGCGTAGCCGCATGAGGTTGATCGCGAGTTGGCCGGAAGGATGCCGGCGCTCGCCGCCTTTGTGCTGAGGTATATATCCGCCGGACTCTCGCTCCTGCGCTGCCTCGGCGCGCTCGTCGCCGCCGCTTTTTTTCTTTTTACGCCGCGGCCGCGAAAGTGTGAAATTTATAATTGCGGACGCGCGCAGGAGCTGAAAGCGAGACTCGCGGAATTTGTTAGTACAATGGGCGCATTGTTTTCTAATGCTGACGAGCGAGGAGCTCGCGGCCGTTGGCGATTCTCGGATTCTCGATTGGAAATGGGCGTTGAGCACGATGATTTTCGCAATAATTTTTGTGAAAATAAGACTGAAAATGTCGCTGCGACCCGATTTCACGGTGAATTTCTCCTTTTTATTCTAGCTGAGTGTTTCAAAAATGCAGCTACGGAAATGCAAAATTAAATTTCGCTTCACCATTACATTCGAAAACTGCACATTACGTCAAAAAGTTAATTCGACGTAAAATAATTACGCGACAAAGAGTAACTGACTTCCTATTTAATTTAATCCAATCTACGCCGATTCCAAAGGCGCGGTGCAATTTTGTTTTCAACCACGTCTAAGAGAAGAAAGAGCCTCGACGAATTCCGCCTGCGTAAATCTCAACGAGGTCGCGCACGTACATCCTAAGGCTTTCGCCGATGAGTTGCGGCGGTGCGAAGCTGCTCCGGCGCGCGGTCATCGATAAGAGCGTCGATCTGCCCGGGCGACAGCGTCGTCAAAAGTCGAGGGAGCTCGGGCGGCCGGAAGTGGAAGCCGCGCGAGGGAATGATTAGGTCTCGGGTGCCGCGAAGGCACTGCGACGAGTCCCGTCGAGCCTCTGAATTCTCACGCGGACTCGGCTCTGCGGAACAGTCGATTTCGCGGAAGGACGAGTCGGATGGATCTCTGTGAGTGCTGCTCGCTCGAGTGCAGCTTATTGCAAGGTGATAAAAATTTACTCAGCCCGAGCTCGAAGGAGTTGTCTTCGATAAAAAGTATCGAGATTTTTTTATAGCTCACGATTCCGCGGATGGGCACCGTTCGCTTTACTCATCCTGTTGGAATTCTAGAAGCACTTGCTATTCATTTCGGACCATCCGCGTGCCAGCAAAGTTTTTTGCTTGCGCAAGAACGATCGGCGATTAGAGTTAATTTGACACGGAATTGATTCATTTTTCAAACTACCAGAATTTGAGATGCATCAAATTAAAGGTTCAAGTAGAAGGTTTATAAATAAATTATAATTCGCTATTTTATGTTTATCTCGAGGCGCTTTTTTTTTTTACAAAAGCGTAGCTCCAGGATATCGACTGCAAAAAATCTACTTTATTAAGTAAAGAAGGCCTAATTAACTTTGCACCGAGACATGCTTCTCGTACGACTAAATTTTAAAGATCGAATTTCACGATGCGACCAAAGCCTTGAATCCACCGGCTTCGATTATAATCCAATAAAAATCGCCAGACACTTTAAATATTTGCATCGTTCTCAATTAAAAGTCGGCCCGCAGCCCTGAATTCGCCGCGTAAAACATTCAGTCCGCCGCGGTGATAAATTAACGGCTCCCGTCTCACCGTCCAGCTCCTTCGGCAAAGAGCGCAAAAGACTGAATTCAGCCGCCGAAGAAAAAGGGGCGCGGGGGCGAAATTTCCACCGCGCCGCAAAGAGCCGCGAGAAGACCTTCCGCAAGAGCGGACCCGCACAGCTGGCGAACGGCTCGCGCGCGGATAAAAGGCGCGCGCGTAGGAGCCGGCCGCTGGCTCGACCTCGTTCGTGGGAGGCGAGAGCGCTTCGATTCGCCGGCGGAGGGGGGACTCTCATTAGGCCCGGGCTCAAGGTCCCTGGACGCCGTCCAAAGGTGGAGGCAAACTGCGGAAGACGCAGTTTTGCCAAAAACTCGCGGACACGCGGCTTTTTCTCCTCTTCAGCGGCGCATCGATTCTTCTCTCTCTCTTTCTCTCGGCTGCTTTTTCGCCTCCCCTCGATTCGATCGGTAAACTGCCGCCTTTGCAGTTTTTGCTGCTGAGCCTCGGGTGATATGAATGTCAAGACGATGTGCAGCTGCCGAGAAGAGCTAATTTATCGGGACGACTGGTTATTGCATTTTAAGCCTACTATCATTGCTGATATAGATGTGTTATTATTAAACTTTATCAGTATCTTTCTCTGTCTTTAATTTAAACCAAAATTTAAATAAATAAGCTGTTTCATGCGTTCAGCGAGGGCAAAAATTAGCTTCCTTTCAACGCCCCTCATAAATAATTTAACCAAAGCCTGGCCGGAGGAGTAATTGTTTTCCAATCGAGTTGGCGATTTCATTGCGCCTTTATTTTCAAATCGGCCTCATATTAATCGCCGCGACGCAGAACTGCAGACGCTGCGATTCGCGTCACGTTTGACAGGACTCATAAATATATTAAGATTTTGCTATCGCTCTCTCTCCCTCTCTCTCTCTCTCTCTCTCTGTACTTTCGCAACAGCTTGATTATTTTCTCGTGAAATCAAACGCGGATCGAATCGAGCGACACTGGAAATATTTCCGTCGCAAGTCGGCGTGTCCCAATTGCGCATTTCGATGAATGATTAATACGAGCCATCCTTAAATATTTCTTCGGACAAACAATATTGATTGGCTTCGTATTGTGTGTGCCTGCAGTGCAGCGCGATAATTCCATACTATTTTTTTTAAAAAGTGGTTCGCTCTCTTTTATATACTCTTTTTAATGTTAAGAATCTTACTCCGAAAGAGTCGTTAAATGCGGTTGACTGATACGCCGCTGCCGGTTTCTGAATAGCACTGTAGGCAAACGATAATTTAATTTTCTGCAAACATCAATCAGATCAGATCCGAGATCTCAAGCGCATTAATCTAAATATTTAACAAAATTGAGGGCGCGTTTTCTTCTTTCATAATTAATGGCTTCCGTCGGCGTCGAATAAACCGCTATTTCATTCGTGCATCGCTTACAAACTAACCCAATTAAAGACAGTCGGCTTTCGCGAGCTCATCCCGAATCGCCTACCAACCGGAGCCGACATCGTCCGGATCAAATCTTTGACCCTCCGCCCAGGCAGGAAGAAGGCGCGAGCGCATCGCGCTTGATCAGCCTGGTCCTCGGGGGCCCAACGAGGCGCGCCGCTTGCCGCGCGAGTTTTTTCCGACCGCCGAGGAGCCGAGTGCAGTCGCACGCGTTCCTACAGCAAAAGCCCCGTCGGCGGCCCGAGGGAGTCCTCCGTTTTCGAGAAAGCCATCGACCTCGCCGGCGCTCGTTCCCAACCGCGGAGAGAGAGAGAACGAAAGAAAGAAGGCCGAACGGTTGTTCCGAGGGTATATCAAAAACCGAGACTCCCGTAACGTACGGGAGTGCACAAAGAAAATGTAAATCTGCATCCTTAGGGGGGGGGGGGGTGATCGACTCGCCTTGAACTCGCGCGACGCAACGTCTCGCGCATTCGCGAGAGGGGAGAGACAGAGAGAGAGAGAGAGAGAGAAAAAAACAAAAGTGCACCAGGCCGAGCTCGTCGTCGTCGCTGTGTCGCGATGCGTCATTCACTCGCCGCGAGAGCAGAAGGGGCGGCCCGGCTGCTCTCTCGCGCTCCGCTCCGATTTTCTCGCGGCGCAGGTTTCTCCGCCCGGGCCGCCGCGGCGACGCAGGAGCGAGGGGGAAGCGCGCGGCCGTTGCGAATCGCTCGGGCCACGGCTCGAAGTCGCGTCTCGCGCGCCCGAATCTCCGTAGGGGCCCGAGGCCGGTCTTCTCGTCGCGGGGAGAGGGGCTGCCCCCCCCCCCCGGCCGAGGGGAGGGATAATTTATGTTCGCCGGGTCCTGGCCCTTTCTCGAGAGATTTTTCAAAACCTGCACGTGCGTCAGGTAAAAGTGCTTCAACAAATTACCTATATTGTAGGCTTATTGTGCGCAATTTTTGATTTTTTTTTCTTTTTTTTTTCTTTTTTTTCTTTTTTGGCTAATCTTCCAGTTTGTTCTTGAGACTGCTTCGCAGAGTAGGGGAGTTCGAATTGAATTTAGAATATTTTGAGGACGTACAAGGCTCCTCGAGTCAGTAGAAAGAATTTTCATTGTTAGCTCGAGTCGCGAGCTTGAACTTATATTGCATGGTATTTCAGCTTGAGAGACATAACGCGGAAAAAGCTCTTTTTAATATCGCTCTTTTTCGCAAAACGAGCTGACTTCAAGTGTAGTGGTGGACAAATCCGTCATGGCAAAGAGCTTAATTTATCTTTTAATTAAATATTTTCCAAGAAGTTTCCGGAAAAGCAGCGGCACATTCATCCTTTGCCGTTAAAATTGCAGCGCAGGCAAAGGTTTTAATTAGAGCTACTTTCTTCACTCGGGATCTGCAACGAACAAAATTTAATTTCTAATCTTATAAATTAAATTAAAGTTAATTCAATTTAAACAATTATTGTTCACACTCAGAAATCTCGGACTTTTGCGCAAATGCCACTTTTAAGTCGATTCAATAACAAAGCAAATTTGTGAATAGAAAAAGTTTCGCGTGACTATTTAATCTCCGCGAAGAGGGAATTCGCGCGAAAAGCAGCTGCTCGCTTTGTTTCAAGAAAAGGTCAGAGAATACAATTGAATCTCATTGTGCAGCGTATTACAGAATTAAGTCACCGCGGTGCCTTCGCGTAATGGACGTGCTGCAATTTCCTCGCGAGAGTCTTCGCTTTATCGGGGAGTAAGAATAGGAAGTTTGAAGTCGCGCCGCGCGACCAAGTTTTCATCGCGATCGTCGCGCCTCCCCAGCAGTCAGAGCCTCCACCTCTGCCCCCGATGGAGAGTCGTCGTCCGCCGGGGCATTTGGCATTTTCCTACGCGCGCAGGAAAAATTGACCGGCCAGCTGCGCGGCTGACTTTACGCAATTGCTTTAAACAAAGCTTCATTGAGCGAGTTGTTTTGAAGAGCGACGAGATAAATTAACACTGGAATCTCCACTTGGCGTGGATGCTCTTATCCGTCTTTTTCCTCTCGACTCGGCTGCAGCAGCAGTCTTCAAAGAGCGCAGCCGAGTGCATTACCCAATGAAGGTCGTTAACATCTCTGAATTGAAACACTGTATACGTAATACACGTCGGTTGTCCTTTTAGTTAATATTTATTAAGCAATTGAGTATTATTTTCAATACATCCTATGGACAAGATTTAATCTTTCGAAACTGGAAGGATTGAAATTTGCTTTGTAAATGACCTCTTTTAATTATATATTCAAACTGCCGACTGCTGAATTTAAATTGGACCAAGGCGACTATCACGAATGACTTAATAACTAAATTTGACAAAATCTTTAGGCGCATTAAAAAGTCGACGTCTCGAAAGAAAGGCAAGAAGAAATTTGGTCTTGCTCGGAATTTTGCGAAAGCGTGTCAAGTTCAGAAAATCCAAAGCAACGCCAATTGACGTCATTTACTGTTTAGACAATCAGTCTCCTTTTGGTTACACGGAGAGAACTTTTCAGTATAAAAATTACCATTACTCTCTCGATAAAGTCGGGACCCAACCCATTTTTCGAAACCTATATTTGCCAATCAATGTACCCGGTTCAATAATTGTCAAATGTCACGATTATCGCGTAAAAAACGATATTCTTCACCCTCCGTAATTTTGACCGAACAGTTTACAAACGAACCCTCCCAGACTTGCTCGTAACCCCCTCGAAATTCGGCCGAAGGTTTCTCTCCCCGTAACCCAGGCGAGAAAAGCGCCCCCGGCCCGGCCGCCCTCCACTAACCCCCGGTCGGCTTTCAGCGGCGAGAGGGTCCTGCGCTCGCGCCAGCACGAGCGCGGCACGAGCCAGGAGCGCCGCTACAAGCGCTCGCACCGGCGCTCGCCGAGCAGCGGCCGCCAGCAGCACTCCCATGCGGTGCAGCAGCACGTGCACCAAGACCGGGACCAGGAACGCGACCGGGACCGCGAGCGAGCCCCCGTCGTCAGCGTCGCGGCCCAGGCGCAGGCCCAGGCGCAGGCCCAGGCCCAGGCCGCCCAGACCCAGGCAGTCCAGCAGCCGCCCATGTCGTCCGGCTCGTCGAAGCGGAGCCAGGCCCGCCGACAGCAGCACCACGCCACGGCCTCGCCGCAGAGCAACGACCGGCACAACAAGCACCGGGCCCAGCACGAAAAGAGTCAGGTGAGTCTTGGACGCCCTCTTCCTTCTTTTTCTCTATCTCTCTTTCTCTCGCTCTCTCTCTCTCTCTCTCTCTCTTTGTCCTTTCCTCCTTCTCTCTCGCTTCGAGACATCGAATACCTGCACCGCGAGACAGAGAGGTAAGATGTAGGGGCCCGAGTGGGCTTCCGAGGGTTTTCACTGACGCTCGGGGAACACTTCGAGCAGTTCGAGGGGAAATCTTTACAGTTTGACGCGCCGAGAGAGCTGCTGGTCATACTTCTCAAGCTTCCGCTTCGAATGGACTCGATAAACTGTTTTCTTTCTTTTTTTTCTTTTTTTGTGAAATCGGAAGGGTTTGTTGCTCGCGAAACTCGCCAATTGAAAGTAGCCGCTCAACGAAGTGCAGCTGAAGTCGGCTCCGCTGCCCGATTCGTTTGCATATCGCAAAAGTTTCACCTCGACGCGAGAGGCGGCCGGAAGGTCCGCCGGAGAGTCAGTGAAAACTCTTCGGAATTCGCGCGTCGGCCGCGCGAACCGTTAAACGCTCTCGGAAGGCTGTCCTTCGGCCCCTGAACCTTCCCCACAAGAAGGCACCGCCGATGTCTCGCGGGGGGGGGGCGCG
>JAWWEM010000054.1:8910353-8935770 GCA_035582935.1 Ormyrus thymus | reverse complement strand
CCTTCCCCAAAAGAAGGCAAAGACTATTTCTCGCGCCCCCCCCCCCCCCGAAAAAAGCAGCAGCAGCAGAAACTGGAAAAAAGCTCGGACAAAAGCGAAGGAATCCCGCGCGGCGCAGCCTCGCGAGCTCCATTCATCCGTCCGTCCGTCCGTTCGCTCCCGCTTCTTTGTTTACACACTTGCAGTCGCGGGGCCCTTTCTTTCTTTTATTTGTCTTCGGCGCTTTGTGTCTGTCGCGAGTCGCGCGGCAACTTTCCTTTCCTGAAAATCCCGATTCGCGCTTTGTTCGCGCGCGAGCAAGACTTCCGCCTCCCCCGTTTCTCGGCTCTCTCTCTCTCTCTCTCTCTCTCTCTCTTTTTGTCTCGCGCCTCGTCCCTCCCGCCTCGCCGCGGCGGCTGATCGACAACGGCTTGAGTCACGCCGCGCGGGAGAGCTCGCGCGCGCGTCCCGGCGCGGATTTTTTCCTCAGTCGGTGCTGCGCGTCGCCGTCGCTCGATCGGCGGAAGGATGAAATGGCTCGCGGAGGCAGCCGCGGAGGTGAGTGAACGTCGCGCGCTCGGGTTTGCGTTGCGCTCAGGTGCGCTCAATTACCGTTGACAGGGAGATAGAGGCTGCGATTCCGCTCGCTCGCGCTTTTTGCGTATTAATTTGCTTTGCTCGCTGATGGATGAGCGCGCAATCGGCGGAGCACCGTTGCTCGGCGAAATTTGCGATTCGAATCGGTGGTGGATCTTTTTCTTTTCCTTCTTTTTTTTTTTTTTTTTTTTTTATTGTTATTATTCGCCCGGCAATCGCGTTAGATGGTTTCAAAATAATTTTGAATTTAAATTTTCCAGCTTGTGGTAAACTGACAATGAAATAAACAGCCTTGCCGATCGTTAATCAGCCAATCGAGCCGATACATTAAACACTCGGTGTCAGTGCGGCAGCCACAATAAAAATAAATTAGCCGCGATAAAAATCGATCAGCCTCGCTGCAAAGGCAGCCGGAAAATTAGCATATCCCGAGCGGCCGGTCCCCCAACTCCGATCGAGATCCGAAATCTCGACAGGCCGTCCAGTCGTCGTTCCCACTCGCCGGCGACACTTCGCACTCGAGTTCCGACAATGGCCCGGCGTGGAAGCCGATTTCCGATCGAGGCTAAGCGTTGGACGAAGTCACCTCTCTCTCTCTCTCTCTCTCTCTCTCTCTCTCTCTCTTTTTCTGCGCCCACTTCCTCGCGCCTTTCTTCCTTTCCGAGCTCGCCGAGCGCACTCGATCGCGCAACGCGTACGCCCGCCTTTATTCCGATGGATAAGCGCCGAGTGCGTTGTGCAATTTTTTTTTTTTTTTTTTTTCTTCTCTCATATGCGAAGCTCGAGTCGATGAAAAGCCGTCTCGCTCCCATTTTCAGGCGAAAATTTAACGTCGCTTGCTCGCTTTGTCGAGGCTCTTGATTTACTTGGCTTTGCGCTCCGAGTCGCGGAGTTAAATATGGCTGCGCCTCGATAAAAAGGAGTATATAATGAAATCGCCTCTTTGCGACATTAGATAATCGAGCGTTTCGTCATCCAGGCGCACGTCCAAGGCGTTTCCCCCGTGCATTTTCTCTCTTCTCTCCATCTCCGCTGTACCCACGTTCGCGAGATCGAACAACAATGCGCCGCGCGAAATCCCGGAGTGCCGAGGGACTTTTAGCGCCGAATGCGATATTTTCCTATCCCATCCGTCGCTCGTCCGGCTGCATTGCCCACGCCCAAGTCTTGCTCTCTCGCGATCTGCCTGATTTTTTTATTTATTTATTTATTTTTTTTTTTTTTTCTTCCACGCACCGCGCGTATCGGCGCGCTTTTAAAACTGCAGACCAAAGGCAAAGGCGCGAGGTTGCGTCGCGCGATGTAAAGAAATCGGGCGCCGTTTAAAAGCAAGCTTATCTTGATTGAATAAGCGTCGTTTAAATTTGCAAAGGCGGTGCGCGATGCGCCTCGGCCGCCGGAATATAGGTTATTCTCGAAAGGCGAGGAACTGCCGCTTGACTTTGTAAATTTGGATCGCGAATGCGCGAGGCGTTGAGCGCCGAAGATTAGATTCTGCGTCATTAATTTTCGACGCTCAGTTATACGTTACGATTCTCTGGTCTCGGCTATCGAGGACAGTTCCATAATCTACTTAAAATTCTCGCTTGACATTCTGGAAGCGCGAATTCTCCAGCGATGCGTGAAGAGAAATCAGCGTGCGACTCTATACGCCGTAAAGCAGCGATACGCAATTGCGTATCTTAAGAGACTATATATACTTTTCAAGAAGCTTACGAACAGTAATTTATAATTCTCACCAAAAACTTTCCTTCCCCCGACGAATAAACCAAAGGATTCGTCACTGCTCCAACTCGACCTCGTGCTCCGGGAACAGAAATAGTTTATTGACGATAAGGAGAAATAGAGGCTGTTTTTAAGCAGCAAAAGCCGGCCGAAAGCATCCCAAGCTCGCACGCCCAAGTTTCGTCAGCAAAGCCTAATCGAAGCCGGAGGTCGTCGCCTCCCTTGCACACGCTCCTCGCCGATGATTCAGCCCAGCCCGCGGGAGAGCGCATAGGTCCCTCCTCTGCTTCTGGAAGCGGCGGCCCGACGCGGGAGGACGTCGAGAAAATAATGCGAGAAAAACGAGCTTACTCGCGAGAGGGAGAGAACGACGCACGCTTTCTTCCTTCCACGCGGGCCGCAGCGGCCGGCTATTTTGGACGAGCGTGCGTTTTGCTCTCTCTCCCTCTCTCTCTCTCCGAAAGCAGCGAAGTTAGGCCTGCGGCTGCTGGGTCGCCTCGTCAGGCAGTGCTGGCTCGACGCGGAGACGCAGCGCCGCGCGCCTCGGAGCCGCCGCTCCTCTTCTACACCCGGGTTCTCGAGAAGTTCGCGCGACCCCGGCGGGTCCTCCGCGCGCAAGAGTGCCCGAGACGAGCGGGTAACCCGACGCGGCTCGCTCGCCGACCAGGCCCGAGGACGTACGTGCGCCGAGCGCCGCCGGGACGGTCGAGCGGCGCGAGAAGGCTGCCCCGGCAGAGTCGGAGAAGAAGAAGCGATCGACGAAGGAGGCCAAGCGCTTCCAGAAATACCGAGCTCGCCCTCGTCCGGCCGCTCGTCGTCGCTTTCGGCGCGCCGAGCCATGGCGCGGCAGGAGCTGGAGCCGAGATTCTGGACCGCGCAGATCAGGAGCGAGCCGGAGGAGCAGCCGCGGCCCGACGAGGCGGACGAGCTTCGCCGGCATCACCATCACCACCACCACCACCACCACCATCATCACCACCACCATCAGCACCAGCACGGCCAGCAGCAGCAGCACCGCTGGTGGCCCTGCCAGGCCCGGGAGAACTGGATCGTCGACGCCTGCAGACAGCAGAGGAAGTTCGTCGACTCGGCCGAGCCGCTCCCTCCGTCTCCGGCGTCGTCGACGAACGGCAGCGTCGAGCCCGAGGTAGAAGGAGCGGCTGGAAAACAGTGCTTTATGACAGGAGGAGTAGGAATGAAAAGCGGCGCTGTTGTTCCTTTTTTTTTGCGCTTTTTTTTTCTCTCATCTAGAAAATCGACTCGGCGCTCTGTGCTCTAGTGGTTGTTATGTAAATCTAATGCCGTTCTCGCGGAAGATCTGCCGAGCGGCGGAACGACGAGACGTCCGTTGCGCCAACGTTTCAGCGACTCTGATAGATCGAAATTTCCGCTGGCCGAAGAGTGCACCTTCGGCTTTTCGGCGATTAACATTTCGATCCGGTTAAAAGCAGCACGTCTCGAGGCAACGACGCGTGCCGAAGCCTGCAGCGAGAGAGTCCATTTTCTAGAACGCTTCTAGAGAGCCGCGTCACTTTTTTTAAAGTGTATGAGAAATGTTTGAAGCATTAACTTTAAGATCGGGTCGAGCTGCCTCGCCTACTAAAATCGGCAGTTCAGCGTGCAATTGGAGTCACGTGATAAACGGAATTAATGTTCTCAATGGCCGGCTCGCTCGTTACGTATATCTCTGCTTTATCACGTGCGCGAATCGCACGAAACTCCCCGCAAAAACGTAAGCTCGGACAGACGAGGCGGATAATAACGCAGAATGATTAACGCAGTCACGCAGGACGCTGTGCCTTCTAACATTTGCCCAGACCGACAGCTAACTCCAACTCCCGCGCCTCGCCTCTAGAAGAAAAAAGAAGCGCACCGCCTCGAGTCGACCCCCGTCGGCGGCATCCAGATCACCGATCCCTGCGCGCTCGCTCGCCACTTAACCTCGTTTCGAGCTTGCGCTCGTGCGTGCCTGCACTGCACGCAGCTCCGCTCTCCGAAGCCCCTCCGTCCCCGGCGCCAAACTCCGAACGGGCAGCCGACGTATACCCGAGCCGCCGCCTCGTCTGCTTTCGGGGCTCGCGCCAAGTTACCGCCTATTTTTAGCCGCGTCGGTAAAGCAGCTCTCGCCGATCTGCCTTACTCGGCGCCGTTAACTGGGAGAGCCGGCCGGAAAGGCAGCTCTCACCCGGGAGCTCCCACGGGAGGAGAGAGCCGACGAGGCGGCCGCGGGCGAGGCTCCCCGTCGACGGCGAGCGGGAAACTAGCTCAGCCGACCGACCCACAGGCCGATTTTAAAGGTCGCCTCCGGCGGGGGAGGCAGGCGGCGCCCGAGTCGTAAACGTAAACAATGGGACGTGGCCACCCGACGCAAGGAACGACCTTTCCGAGCTTTGTTGTCGTCGTCGCGGACGAGTCGGCTGTTGCCGGTCGAAGGCACGCGTGCCTGCTTCGGCTACGCCGCGGCGCGCGAGGTGCGCCCGAGATGCCAGTACCCTCTGCCGCGCGACGCCAGCGCGGATGCTTTGCGGCACGAGGATTCGGATGGCCGACTTGCGACGGGGCTGATTATCCGCGGGACGTGCGTGACAGCGATTATGGGTCCGTGTTTTAGCATAAGTTTTTGTAAGGTTTCGTATTTTTTTAATTTTTCTTTTTTTTTTTACTTTAATGCGAAGAATCCTTATTTTAAGTAGGTCTTTTATTGAGGCCAGAATTATGTTTCGCGCTGCAAAGAGAAACTGAACGCTCCGTTGTCGCTGCGCTCGGCAGCTTTATCGCTTATGATAATTCATGAACTTTGTACGCAAGGTCAGGAATTTGTTGATCGCGATTCCATTGACGAAGCAGAGCACCGAAGGCGCATGGCTTTCACGGCCGGCTGAGACTCGAGAAACGTCATTCGAGAATCAATTTTAACGAAAAATCACGGACCGCCAGTCCCTCCAAGCGACGCTCCAAATAATCAAGTTCATCCCGTTTCAAAATACTCGAGCTTAAAGCCAATAAAGATTTCTTCGGTCGCCCCCCCCCCCCCCTCCCCCCGGCAGCGTAATTTCGAAATAACGCCAGAATCTCATAATACGAGCGAGCTTAGAGAGCAATATTAAATCAAGTAGGCCGCGTAAATCCTAAAATTAACTAATCGCGCGGCGCGGTCTCGCGCGCCTGCGCGCCCACAATGACCGAGGCCCGAGTCCGAACCGATCCGTCCGGCGATCGCGCGAGGCGGCGAGAGGGCCGCGCTTAATCGGCCCGCGCGCCGCGACTCGCTCTCCCGCGTCTCCGCGATCATCGCGCGATATCGAGTTTCATTGGATCGGAGCTCGGAGCGAGGCTTCGCGTTGGCCGACGGGGAGAAAGAAACAGAAACGAGACGCGGCTGCGCGCGCCGACCGCGAGTCTATATCGAGGTGATAATAACGCCGGGCTGCTTCGATTAAGCTACTGCGCGAAAGACGGAGAAGGAGGCTCTGCGTCGGGACGGACCGGCTTTTAAAGGATTATTCATCCTGCGAGCGGGCGGATTTCGCTTTGTTGCTTCGTAAGCAGGAAACGAGCCAAATAGAGAGCCCGGGAAATACGCTCGCCGGCGGCAAAATCCAGCTATTTTTAAGAGACAAAGCTCTTTAGGAATCGAGTCGCCGGAACAATGCGAGCTTAGTCAAATATCCGCCGGTGGCACGAGAAGCTTGACTCACACGCGTCGCATTGACGCGCAAACGAGATGATTAACAGCCACGAAATCGCTGCGAGCGAGCAGCGCGCGGGAAAAGCAGCTCGCCCCTCGCCGAACCCGAATTAGCGCGCGCGCGGGGAAGCTGTTTATCCCGCCGCGGAGGAAACAACGGGGCAGAAGAGGACGGAGCCTTCGCCGCGCTCGGGCCGTTTTCAAGTTCACCTTCCCGATCGTCGCAGCTTCTCTCTTTCACGGCGAAACGGAAAAGCTCGCCCGTCCGCCCGCTCGGTCGCGCGGCCGCTCTCGGGCCGAGGGCTATTTATACGCTTATTTATACCGGCGCGCGTACGGGGGCACGCGCACGCCGGCCGATTCCCTCGGGCATTCGCGGAAAAGCGGACGTCGGCGGCTCTCGGAGCGGCGCGTGGGACGGAAAGTAGGAAATGACCTTGCCAAGCTCCGCGAGCTTCGGTAATAAGGCGCGACCGTTGCGGCTGCTTTTCGCGGCCGACCGTCTCTCCCCCTCCCCGCGTCCCCCCGCTGCCGAGCCGAGCGCCGAGCGCGAAGGTCGCGCCTCCTCCCCCGAGGCAGCTGCTCGAAGCAGCTGAGCTCGATCGCGGCCGCTCTTCCCCGTCGATCATCGCCGGCGGCGAGATCGCTCTCGGCTCTTATTTTAGATTGTAAATATTGCGCTGCGGGCCGAGAGCGGCCGCCTGAATGTCACCGAAATCTGACAATGCGCACCAGTGAATGAACTTCGACGCGCGCCAAGTGCTATAAGTAACCCCCCCCCCCCGGCGATGCCCGTGGCGGCGTGACTCAGACGGCGAGAGTCGCCCTCCATCGAGGTAAAGGGACAGAGGAGAAAAGCGCGGAAGGTTTTACGCAACGGCCTTCCGCCTTTTTGCTCGCCTCGCGCGGCTCTCCTCCACCTATGCGCAGCCAGAAAAGCTGGGAGGAGAGTCTTCTTCATCGGCGCTCTCCGCCTCCTCTGCTCACCTCGGCGGCGGCGGCGGCGGCGTCCGAGAGATCGCAGCCCGATATTTTTAGTTAAGCGCTCGCGCGCTACTATTTGGCGGACTCTCTCTCTCTCTCTCTCTCGCTCTTTTGCGCCGCCGTCGAAGTCGTCGTGTCGTACTCGTCGCCGTTGTCGTTCTCTCTTCTGCCCCCTGCGCCCCGCCTCCCTCCCCCGGTCCGTCTCTGTGTGTGCGTGTCTTTCGAATTCTCTCGAGGGGCGCGCGCCGCTCAGTGACTCTCGGACGATCGGCCGATCGACCGGCCCCCCCGAAAGTGCGTGCGCCACCAGCAGCTTCAACCTCGAGGCGGATCACCAGCGCAGGTGTTCTTTGACCGACTTCGCCGGGGATGCCGGGGAACCGCTAGACTTCTCGCGGACCGAGCGAGCAACATGAAAATGCGAAAAGACGAGATCAAGATAAACTAAGGGAGCAAGAGAGCAGCCGTCGTTCGTCGCGTAGGATACATTTCTCGCGCCGCATCTCAACTCCGCTGAGAAGCCCCGAGTCAGCGAGCTTGGAAAGATCGAACCGAACGAAGCCACAGAGCCGAGGGCGAAAGGCACCGCCAAATGTTCATCTTCGCCTCGTCGAGGGACAGCATGCAGCCCTCGACGCCGACGCCGGCCTCGCGGCGCAACAACCGCTACTCCCGCTCCTCGACGACGAGCGTCACCCAGCTGCTGAGCGACTCCTGCTCGAACCTCCTCCAGCGGCTGACGAGCCGCGTCCGCGGCCCCTCGACCGTCAGCGAGCGGAGCTACACCGCCACCGGCCTCGGCCCCAAGTCCGTCTCCGCCTCGTCGTCCGCCGTCTCCTCCCCGCGGCCCCACCGGCCGCAGCGGGACGACAGCTCCCTGCTGAGCAGCGCCCGGAGCCGGCTCGAGGAGAAGTACTCGTCGATCCTCGAGCGTAAGCCGAGCTTCCTCGGCGGCAGCAGGCAGAACCTCAGGCACCGGGAGCGGGAGCCCAGCCCCTACGTCCGGGAGGAGAGGACCCTGGAGCCCTCCGCGCGCAGGAGCATCCTCAAGAGCCCCGGCAGCACGATCCTGCTGAGCGAGAAGGCCTATCCGTACGTGAGCCCGGTCAGGAGGGAGAAGACGCCGTGCGCCCACGAGAGGAGGACCCAGCACCCGAGGAGGAACGCCGAGGGCAGGGCGAGCGGGTACGGGCCTGATATCCTCGAACCGATTCCGTCGGGGCTCCTCGTTGGCCGAATAGGGAGTTTTGCGGGGCGAGCGCTGTGCAGCTTGCGCGCCGAGCTTTCGGGGATATCGTGGCGCTTGTGTAACGTATTTACAAGTGTTGACGCGGGCTTTTTTTTATTTTAGATCCGCGCAAAGAGTGGCGCCAAAGTGCGTCACTCGCGCGCCCGAGGGGAGCCTTTAATTTGACGTCAGGCCAGTTTTTCGCGACAAATTTATGACGGCTCGTCCAAGTAATTTAAAGGCGATAAGGAGGGCGGCCACGAATTATCACTCGAATCGGGGAGGCGCGCAGGCTGCGCAGCTTTTATCGCGAGGAGAAATTAGAAACGGTGTGGTATTTCCTTTTCTTCGACGATCGCGAGAAGATTGTGGATTTTGTGGAGCAACGCGGAAAAAAAAAGGCAATTCAACGTGAGGCAGCTCGTTGTAGGGCAGCTTGGGTGCAGGTGCAGATAAATATTTGTCGAAGGAAGCGTTGCCGAGGCGCGAGTGAAATCTGTGTGCTTACATCGTCGAGTGTCGTGTTTTGCACTCCAAGTAGATATTCACCGAGCGAAAGTAAGTCGTTTAAATTTGGATCATTAAGCTCGATATAGAAGTCCGCCGAGGAATCTGCGGTCCGGCGCCGCGAGCGTTCCGCCGATCCGAATCGGCGTAAACAGACATCGCTCCGCGCCTTCCGCGGAGCAGCGTCGCAGCCCGCGGGGGCGCGAGTTCCAGCTGCGGCTCGTCGAAAGGTCGCCGAGGCGAGTCCTCGGTGGCGATCGGGAGAAGAGCGCCGATCGGAGCGAGATTTGGCCAGCGGGAAAAATTAAAAATAATCCGCGCGCTCCTTGCCAAACGCCGGACGATACGCGCGCGCGGGTATTAATAAATCCGCGACGGAGGGCTCTAATCGGACGCGCCCTTTGGGAGGACCGGCGGCGTATCGGCCGCGAGAGCTCTCCCGCGATATTCGGCGGGGGGGGCTAAGAATAGAGGAGCGCCGAGTTTCCAATTTTTGTTGACACCGCTCGCCGGTGTTTTGCGACTGACGCAATTATTCCGAGGCGACGGCCACACGTCGGGAGGGAGAGCGAGCTTTCGGCGTTTTCGACAAATTCCGTGCCGAAGCTCTCTCTCTCTCTCTCTCTATCCTCCCTGGCCGCCGTGTGCTCTCTTGCGAAACGGCTTCGCGCGCGCGCGCGGAACGTTCTTGAAGGCATTGAAATATGAAAATTTTTAGCGGATTTCGATAGTTTCTATTTTCGCGTTTATCGGAATTCTGTGGATTTTTCAAGCCGGGCCGAAATAGAGCAAATATATCGGCTTTCGTTTATTTTTCAAGGAGACTGGCATAATTTCATGCATTTAAAAAGAAAAACAAGAGCTGGACTTGGAAAAATGCGCGAGTCGCAAAGCTCGCTGTACTGCGAAAATCTGGATAAAACCATCGATAAAACCTAAAGCTGAGCGTTTGCTCGAACGAAAAGAACGAAAATTAATCCGTCGGGGTCGGACTCGAAGAGGCCCAAAGATAACGCTCAAGTACCCGCTTAGACGCCGCGAGTGGCTTTTCCGCCAAGGTCGCGCAAATCTATTTTCACATTTTTTGCTTACCGCCAAAATTTCACACGTTTCCGGCTAAAAGCGACATTTTGTAATGCTCAAAGGTGGGTAATTCATTTTCAACGGAAGGTTTATTTCTATCCGGATGATGCGCTCGGCCACGCGTCGCTTTCGCGCGAGCTAATGCGCCGGGAGTCGTTCGGTCGGGTTTCACGTGCTCCGGGAACGCAAGACGATCGGTTATTTATTAGAGCGCCCGCCGAGGGAAACGCGGTCGCGTTAAAATGCTAAGTTTATTCGCAAGCTGGTTGTAAAGTAATGCCGGCGCAGAAGGCGATCGGCACGATTTATTAGTTCATAAAGTCGATCTGCGCAGCGGACTTGAAAGGGAAATGCTCACACCTAATCTAATTGCTGAGGAAGCTTTTTGTTTTTCGCATTATTTCGCGAAGATTCGAAATTCGGCAGACTTGTGAGACAAACTTCTTATTCCTCGGCTTTGACCATAATTACGGAATTTCTTTTGTGCTTCATGAATAATGCAGGCCTTGAATTTTCATTCGAATAGGTTCGTATTTTACGAGATAACGCTGAAAGCAATTTTCTTCATCGTAAAATATTACAATACAAATTGCAGATGCGTCTGACTTTCTAGAAAAGTGTTTTGTTTAGTCACTCGTCTAGCCGGCAGTAGCCAAAATTCGTAGCTTTACCTCGCCCCTCAACGAAAGTCCCTATTCGCAAAGTGGAGCCTTCGAAAAGCCGGCCTCGAGCGCCGAACGAAACAAATGACGAAAAGCTCGCTTACCCCAGCCAGTGCAACAGCCACAGCGGCAGCAGCATCAACGTCAGCACGACCGGCAGGAACAGCGACAAGTACGCGGCCCTGCGTCAGAGCCTCCAGAACGCGGAAGCCTACCGCCGCTACGGCCGCCACAAGTCCGGCCACGCGGAGACCCGGACGCGAAAGGTCCGGCCGCAAGCCCGGAGCGGCAAGAGCGAGCAGCCCGAGTCCACGACGGCCTCGTCCTCGCTCGACCCCGAGAAGACGCCCCTCGCCGAGGACCCGCCCTCCCTCCTCCTCGGCAGCGACACCAACGGCAACGACGAGCCGACCGTCGCCCCCTCGCCCGTCTCGGACGACCCGGCGATCGTCGAGCGCGAGGCCAAGCGCAAGGAGATCCAGAGCCTCATCCAGAAGTACGCCGCCATCGACGAGATCTACGGGAAGTCCGCCGCCGACGCCATAGCCAGCAAGTACCGGCAGAGGAAGAACAACGAGAAGCAGACGCCGAGCGGCAGCAACGGCGAGCGCCCCGACGACGAGCTCGTCGACGAGGACGACTTCGTCGTCGTCCCCGACACGAGCAGGAGGCTCGGGAAGAAGGCGCCGATCGTAAGTCCGAGCCCTCGCCTCCTTCGCTGCTCTCCGCGGCTCGCGAAGGAGAGGCGGAGCAGAGAGACGGAGCGTCAGCGGCGGAGTACCGCGCGCTCTTTTCCGGGAGAGCGAGACTAATGGCTTTGGCCGACGGGCCAAGCAGCTGCGAGTGTGGGCGCTCATTGTTGGAGAAGCTTTTTGCGCGAATCTGCGGATGGTACAGCTCTGACTAAGATGGCAATTTCGGGTTCGCTGAGTTTGGCCGGGAACGAGCGCCGGGAGATTCCGCGCAGTCACGAATTTCGTTAGGCGAATTTTGCGGAGAAAGAGGAGCTGTTTGCCGTCGGGATAGTTTTGATGCTTCGCAATCTCGAAGGGATATTTGTGTCTATATCGATAAGGAAGGATGTGGCTCGCGCGAGTATATTTTCTTTGGGCTGTATGAGGGGGTCTTGAAAAAATAACGGATTGGTTTCGCTGCCGAGGAGAAACTCGCTTATTGCTTTAGTTTCGCAACTGCGATAAAATTTGTCTTGATTCAGCTAGAAATGTTGCTTTCGTTGGCTTTTATCGATTTGAACATTTATCTTTATATAATACTCTTAAATCTTCGTTGCGCTAAGAAAATTATTGCGGATTACTTGTGATTTATCTCGTTATATAAGCTGATTTTTTTTCTTCAAACTAACAGCAGAGGATGCAAGTAGTTTTGAATAATGATTTCGAAACCTTTCGAATCGCTGCAATAAATGTTTGGTGCAGTCATCAAATAGCGATTGTACAATTAGTGGCAGCAAATGTCTCAAGACGCCGACGGAAACGGCCGAAAAACTCTCGTCGAACACTGCCAAATTTCCATGTGTTTTACATTTATTCTGTCGTAAAGAAATAATAAATGTCAACAAAGTTTGTAAACAGTACTATTAATTAGAACACGCACGCTGCTATCATTTCGAGAAAAATTCAGTTCTTTTAATGCGTCGATGCAATAATTTTCTTGTGCGTCAGAGCCGCGGAACCATCAAAACCAGCGTCGGCAGCAGCGAAGCCGCGAAACGCAAAAAGCCAAGTGAAATTTGCTCTCGAGGCGCGAGCAAGTCCACCCTCTCTCTCTCTCTCCCTGTCAGGTCAGCCGATCGGTCGCGAAAGAGATTAACCCCCGCCGTCGAGCTCGCCGATGACAGTTTATTTCGGGGCCTTTTATCACTGTCCTTCGATCGAGCCCGAAAATTAAGGCGAGGTCGCGGCGCGCTAGTTGTGGCCCCGTTTCGCGGAGATATATTAAGCGCACCCTTCGCGAAATTAAGCACGCGCGTCTCTCTGCCCGAGCGCGCCGATAACGGGAGCTTTTTTCCGCCCGACGCTGCGCGCCCGTTCAAGGAGAGGATCTCGACTGCTGCGTTCCGCGAGCATTTTGCCTCTTTGACCTTTAACGCCTCGCGCGTTCGATCGTGGATTCTTGAGGGCGGCAGTCCCGAAGCGCGCCCTCGTTAATTGCTCTTGAGTATCGGTGATCGTGAAAAAGTTCAATTAACCTGGCGAATGATTGGAGTGCCTGGATCGATACTGCTCAAGTGCCCTCAAGAATTTCACGATCTTTGGTGCCCTGAAGAAAAACATACGTAATCCCCCGTGCCCAGCACCTGGAACCTCAGCGCTGCACGACGCTTGACGCGAACAATAACACCTCTACAATAACCCCTCTTTCTGCTCTTTCTTCTTCCTCTCTAATTCTAATCTCTGGTGTGTATTAATTTAAATATATCTATGTTTGTAGTTTGTAGACTTATCGCGAAGTAATATACGAGCAGGCTCGGTTCGAGTCTGGCGCTTCGCTCTGAGAATAGTGAACGAGCGAGGCCGCGAGGCTGGAACTCGAACGACAATACAGGAATACATTAGACGTGCGCGAGGTGAGCGTCGCAATTAGCCGAAGGGCGCTTTTGACACTGAGAGCGAAACGGAATTTGGATGGCTTTTCGTAAAGGAGCCGCTCACCTGGCGCATCCTATGGCTGTTAAAGATCACAGTTAATATATACATATAGATACATTAGAGTTTAATTTTAAGTAACAATAACATATCGATGCATACATATATTTACGTATAAGTAACTAAATGTAAGAATAAGTGCGCTTTATAAATAACGAAATTAATAAATGCGCGCAAACAAATAAAAAAATTAAAAAAAAAAAAAATATAAAAAAAAAGTTGGCACTCTCTGACTTGGCAAACTATTTTGCCCTCTCCCCTTTCTCTCTGATTGTTGGGTTACCATCTCCGTTGATAATGGAAAATGGATATGGAACGGCACATTTGGGTCTCTCTCTCACGCACACGATGACGATGACGATGATGATGATGATGATGATGATGAACACACACACGCGCTTGTCTCGTCTTCGACGCGGGGGCCTCACGTTGTTCTTCTCCTCTTCCGCTCTCCCCGCTCCCGCCGCGAAACCGACCCGCGAATTGCGCCGCGCGCCTGCCTGGACCTGGACCTGGACCTGGACCTGGGACCTGCCTGGATCACCCCCCGCCGACGCCGCCGACGCCGCCCGCCAATCAATCAATCAACCGCCCCACGATGGACTCTCCAATTCAACGAACGAATTCACACGCCACATCGTCGTCGGTCGTGCATCTTCGTCGCCTCTGGGCGTGTCGTCTGTGTGTGCGTGCGCGCGGGTCTGTAGAGCCCGCGAGAGCCCTCCCTCGAGGACGACGAAGACGGCCACCTCGTTTACCAATCTGGCGACGTCCTGGCGAATAGATGTTCGTGAATACCAAATCTGAATACGTGAATACACAAAATCATTGTAGTAGAAATTTTATCCACAGATTATACAGATACAGATACACACGCTCACTCACCCCTCACTCACACAGACACACACATTCTCTCTCTCTCTCTCTCTCTCTCACGGCTTCGAGGGCCGAGCGATCGACTGACGCGCGGAGGAAAATCATTCTCGCGCGCTTGCCAGTTCAGCTTTGCAGGCTGCATTTTCTTTCGCCTCGAAAGTTTGACTCGCTCTTGCCTCTCGCCAGGGAGAAGAGCGCGGGGCAAACGCTTTCGCACTTATCAATCGATCGATCTGCCTCGAACGTAACGACACACTTTTTTTTTATTCATTTCAGACAGTTTTTTTTTTTTTTTTTTTTTTTTTTTTTTTTTTTTTTTTTTTTTTTGTTTCACCATGCATTTTTTATTTCAAACGTACGCTTTTTTATCCCTCTTAACTACTTACTTCTCTATCTGCTCTCTTCTCTACTTTCAGACAACTCCTCTCCGTTGATCCTTAGATGCAGTTATTAAATTGTTTATATTTTTCGTTAAAAGTTATTATCACCCTTGAGTGAAAATTTTGATTTTCTTTAGTTTTTTTTTTCCTTTCGTAAAAATTTGAAACATACTTCACTTCTGAAAACTCGCTTAAAATCACATGACTTTACGGGACTTTGAAATCTTGATACGAAAATTTGATTTCGCCACAAGTCCCTGGTCAGGTAATTTCATGAAACTCAAAGTGTTCGATTTATTTGTTATTACGTTAAACATTTCCATAACCACAATCCATGATCTGTCACATGTTTTTTTATTCACTCATATTCGACTGCGGGGCCAGAGATCGCAACTTTTGAGCTAAACGCAAATTTTCAAAGTGCTTGACTCGTCAAAATTCATGAAAGTAAACTGTATCTCTTGATCTCGGCATTCAAAAGTTGTCGACAGTCCTCCAGTCGTTCAACTACAAACAGTAGGGTCTTAGGGTCTATGGAGCACACAAAAGTGACTCCACGGACAAATACAACAATGAAAAATAATATTCAATAATAGCATAATGAAACCGTCTGTCTTATTCTGTACTTTTAAATAATTTATATAAATAAGAAGATGACAGGAAAAATAGAAACAACTCTTCTTTACCGTTTAATCTTTAAGATGATGATTGTGTCCTTACTCAGGGCCGAGCGATCGGAAATTTCTCCGTCGTGGGCTTTCCGTTCATTTCTTAAATTCCTCCAGAGGGTCTATTAACGACCGAGAGCAGAGTTTTTTTTAATTCTTTTCTGCCGATTTTCTAAACTAAATATAGCCGCGATAAAGGAACAAGAGCGAAATGAACAGCGAAAGAAACGATGCCAGGAATTTGGCGTGAGCGCTCGAGCCGCATCGACGAACCCAAGAGAACTCACATTTATTTTTCAATTGCAGATAAAATACTGGCCACCCTAGGAGAGGGTACTTTTGGAAAGGTTGTCAAGGTTAAGGACTTACAAATGTAAGTGTTTCAGTCACTAGACAATTCTCACTCTTTCTATCTCCTCTGCTTAATACTAATCATTTTTCTTTATATGCATTTTCCTTTTTGTTTTTGTCTTCCTACCCTTCTTGATATGACTGCAACAATTTGAACGATATTGTAAAGGACGTAAGCATTCATTTATTTTATATAATATTTCGATTTTTTAAAAGACGAGCTTTTATTTTCTTTTATTTAAGCCGTTCGTTCTTCTGCGCGTTTGAAAAAAGTTGGCAAGTTCTTGAGTGACGCGAATTTAAGAATTGGGAATACATATTCGTTTTAAACAAAAAGTAATCGTTTTTCGCTCTATCGTAGCGGTAATCGCATTTCACTTTGATCGCAATAATCTTTGACAAAACAGGATTAATTAAGTTGAAAATCGTTGCAAAA
The DNA here is from genome assembly GCA_035582935.1 of Ormyrus thymus. Lineage (NCBI taxonomy): Eukaryota > Metazoa > Arthropoda > Insecta > Hymenoptera > Ormyridae > Ormyrus > Ormyrus thymus. Next base: position 8,919,940 of record JAWWEM010000054.1, on the reverse strand, counting down.
GTAGCAAGTTATTTTTTGATTTCGAAAAATCATTCTGTGCCTTAGAGTAGATACATAGATGTTGGATTTAATTATTATTTTCAGCGATACTATCGATCAAGTGGGCAACGTAAACTATAAATAGAGAAACCATACTGCCGACCTTTAAGAGAACTCTTCGCGAGGCCAGTGCCAGAACTGGCTCGACCAAATTTTATTTCAAATTTTAACATATTTTTCGACGTCTAACGATTACTCGCTGTTACATAATTGCATTCGGAAAAGAAGATTCGGTCAAACTAAATAGTACAAACGAACATTTGAAAATCATTTGAAAACATTTACCGCCTCAAACATTTAGTTCGAAAATCTATTATTAGTCAATTAATAAAACAATAATAAATACTCGTCCGAAAGGAAGAATTGTATTTCTCATTAAATTTCTAATGAATCGCTTTCTCTCTTTAGGGATCACACAATGGCATTGAAGATTATCAAGAACGTGGAGAAGTACAGAGAGGCCGCCAGACTGGAGATCAATGCACTGGAGAAAATTGCAGCAAAGGATCCAGAGGGGCAACAGTTAGTATTAAAAAGCAAAATCAGTCAAGTTGATCTTCCACGGGATGCCGAAGAGCAGAACGAAGCTCTAGAATGAAGATTTTTCTTTAATCGCCAATCCTTGAATTTACTAACTTGAATTTTCTATCTGTTCACAGTTTGTGCGTCAAAATGCTTGACTGGTTCAACTATCACGGCCACATGTGCATTGCCTTTGAGATGCTTGGCCTTAGCGTCTTCGATTTTTTGGTAAGATTTTTTAAAAAATTTTAATACTGGATTTTTCTTATCGCCTAATAAGAACTCCTCCTCTCCTCAGAGAGACAATAATTTCCAACCATACCCATTGGAACACGTCAGGCACATGGGTTATCAACTGTGCTATGCTGTCAAGTTCTTGCACGATAATCAACTAACGCACACAGATCTGAAGCCAGAGAATATTCTATTTGTAGATTCTGACTACGAAGTTATTTACAATAGTAAACGAGTAAGTTTATATTCGCATAAAATGTAAGTCTTTGAAAAAGGCAGTATTTGTAAGTGATCTTTTTACTTTGTAGCGAAAGGACGTCAGGAGAGTAAAGAGGACAGATATCAGACTCATTGACTTTGGCAGCGCTACTTTTGACAACGAGCATCACAGTACTATTGTCAGCACAAGGCATTATAGAGCACCAGAAGTTATTTTAGGTACATATTTATTTCACAACAATTATTTCTGAAATAATAGATTTATTGGGATGAAATTTAATGATTTTTTAAATTTGTCATTATAGAATTAGGTTGGTCACAGCCCTGTGATGTTTGGTCAATCGGTTGCATCCTCTTCGAATTGTACCTGGGTATAACGCTATTCCAAACGCACGACAATCGCGAGCACCTTGCTATGATGGAGCGTATTCTTGGTACCGTATCCCATAGAATGGCTCGTAAAACAAAGACAAAATACTTTTATCATGGTAAACTGGATTGGAACGACAAGAGCTCTGCTGGTAGATACGTTCGTGACACTTGCAAACCTTTGCATGTACGTATCAACTAAATTCTTATTTAAGATAAAATAACGGCATTAGCGTGAAACTAAAATTTTTGCGTCCTTTTGCAGAGATATTTGTTATCAGACGACGAGGAGCACAAACAGCTTTTCGATCTGATCCAGAGGATGCTAGAGTACGATCCTGCGTCCAGAATTACTCTCAAAGAAGCTCTTACGCACCCCTTCTTCGACGCTTTACCCCCGAGCCAGAGATTATGTGATACACGTGCCGCGGGTGATTCTCAACAGTCACACGAACGCTCACATTCGCTGTCACGATGAAGCTAGGGGAGGGACCGCACCACAAATTGCTCAACGACATCAGCGAGGCTTCACTTCGGCTTTGTCGCCGGTCTGCCACTCGCGGCGCGATGACATCCGCAGCGATTTTCTCACTGTTCACGTCTCAAGAACATTCAAATCGCGACACCTTCCATTATTATTTTTCCGCCTAATTGAGTCGCTTTGACCCATATCATCATTGTTTATTTTTTTAACTCAGATGCCACTTTGTTCATTGTAAAAATCACTTTTTTGTAGTCGTGAATGTACTTGATACGTGAATGACGTGTCGGTCCTGATGAAATAAGAAAAAATGAAATTATTTATTTCTCTATATTGATGACGATTCTATAAAGACGCTTCTTACTAAATTTGGAAGTTGAGGTGAACATATATTTTTGCGTTTACGTGAAATACTGTGGCCTCAACTCAATCCAACGTTTGTAAAAATAATGTCATTTTTGAAGCACATTTAGTTTTAAGTAAATTCCTCGTGCAGGAAGAGATAATTATTGAATTTTATTTTTGACTACTGAGGAATTGCTGAATTAGTGGATTCTTAATGAAATCATTACTGTGTAAGAGTGATTGTAAGGTCTGTTGAAGACAGTTCGTGCGCGCGTCTCGCGAATCTGTAGACGTTTTTGTATAAGAATCTTCTGTACATTTTATCTCTTACTTTTCTTAAGATTATATACTTATTATATAATAACAACACATCAACGAAAAAAAGAGTAACAAAGTAAAGCTGGAGAAAAAGAGAACTTGCACTTTTCACTTTCTCGTGATGGTTCGTTGTGTTGACTTATGACATAGAAACGATGACTAGAATAGTCCACGTTTATGTTTCAGCTACGCTAAGTTAGTAGATAATTTTTAGCATAAGGTACACTAGCAAATAATTGTTGGATTAATGAATTCATAACGAAGAGAACGAGTGAGATTTTTGAAAAGGTCTTTCCTACTTTCCTCTCGTTTCTTTTGGCCAAATGAAGAATCCGATGATTGTCCTGTGGAAAGAAGCCAGAAGTGTAAATAAGTAAACTGTGTTAAAATTTTAAACTATCGCTTTCTTCCGTACACCTTCATACTTTCTAGGTATAATAGATAAGATAAATTAAGCAAATACCATTCACGCGAGCCTTCAAAAGAAAAAGTACTTTTATTACGTTCTACTCTAAAAATGTATAAATAAAGCATCAAATTTCATTTTAAAAAATTATATATGATTGTCCACTAGAGAGAAACTTTGTCGGCTTAATCAAGAAGTATATATTATCTGATATATACTGTTTAAATTTCATGAACAGATTTAAAAAAATTTATATATTATAATATTTTTCAAAAAATATTATATTTGAAATAAAACAGAACTTTAGTTCACACTTCTAAATACTCAATGGTCTACATTTTTGTTATTACGCACTTAATTTGCCCTTTTTTATATATTTCGTAAATCTCAACTTTTTGTAGTGTACCCAGAAAATAAAATATTACCTTGGAGAGTATTTTTTTACCGATTTTTATAAGATAAGGTAGTGAATAAGGTAAAAATAATTCAAATGAACAATATAAATTTATTTTTAAAATAATACTTTCAACAATTTTGGAATATTCTCATGTCGGACATAATGTTCGTAATGTGCCAAGCTTTGGAAACCTGCATAAATAAATTACATATATTATTAATAAAACATAATTAAAATAAAGAGGTTAACAATTTTCACAAAAGATACATTGACAGTTCATTTCAATAACATTTTTTCGTAATCTATACAGTAATTCGATATATTAATTCTTACCGATAAGATATTTGCATTATTTTTTTGTTTAAGGTAAATAACTTGCTTTACATATAATATATATAACAGCCAAAAAATACGACGTTCACTGCGCTGAGAGCCTCTTGATTAAAATTTTTTTTTTCTCCATTTCTTGCGAATCGCCATCTACAGCTTTAAAGATCCCGTACATTATTTCGCATAAAAGTAATACGTGCGTGCAATCGGCCACAATAAAAAAGAATTTATAAGACCATTCATGGTCACTAGTGTTTGTATCAAAGTCACCAAATTATAAGACCCGTACAAAATCTGGTATTTAATATCATTAGTTAGCGTTGCAAAAGACTTGATCCCACGTTATACAGCTTACAACAGCTTAGGACGTCCATCGACACAATCAACGAGCGCTGGACCCTGACTTGTGAGGTTTGGCGAAATTAATTTTATAACCATTGAAAAGAATAAAATACGGAATCCAGAGTTTAAGCCTGAGGATGTCCGTTAGTTTGTTACATCTTGGGCCAGGGGTAGACTGGAGGTATCGACGGCACGTAAGTTGTGTCGTACAGCTGAGCTCTGATGAATTCCTCGTAGTTGTCTGGCTCTGGATGAACTGTCGCAAGTGCTAAAATTTGATAATAAAACTTGTTATTATATTTGCTCATTACAAATTTCTTCACTTTATTATAATCAGAAAATCTGATATTATTTTTACAAACAATGTTTATGGAAACTTGAATCTTGTAAATAATGTGAAAAAATTGTTCAATATATTAAATATTTAATGAAATTTTTTTATTCATTTCGTTCTGCATCAATATTAAAACTATCTGTTTCATTATTCAAATACTGCGTTCTAGGATAGTATTGTGCTACAAGAAATTTAAATAGAAAATGTTTATAGCTCCTAAATAGCATTAGTTTTAATTACAAATAAAAGTGGTTTTGTTGATCACTCAAACGGAGGGAATGAATTACGAAGCCTTGATCCGACCGCTATAAGCTTTTTACTTCTCCTTTCAACAAAGGCCAAAGCGATTTAGAGCATTGCAAATTCGTCTCCTTTAAAGAGCGCTCATTCGCCGCGCGAACAAAGACGGGAAAAGGCGCAAGAAGCAAGCAGCACTTACACTCCGCGTAGGCAAAGTCCATGAGCTTCGTGGCGATTTCAATCGAGCACTTCTGAATGTCCTTGAGCGGCGGATAGAGCGTGCCTCTCTCGAGGTCCTCGTCCGTGACGATTTCGGCGAGGGTGTTCGCCGCCTGCAGGAATGCCTCCTCGGGTATCGTCTTCATGCCCGCGCAGATCGCCCCGAGAGCGATGCCCGGGAAGATGTAGCTGTTGTTACCTTGGCCGGGGTAGAGGGTCTTGCCGCCGTAATTCACTGGATCGAAGGGAGAGCCGCTCGCGAATATGGCGCGACCCTGCAAGGGGGGGATCGACGGGTTACACGATCGAAAGCCAAAAGCGAAATCGATGCATTATACCTCGGTGGCATTGTACGCCTCCTCGGCGGTGCACTCGGCCTTGCTCGTCGGATTGCTGAGGGCGAAAATGACGGGCCTGGGATTGTTCTTGGCCATCTCCTCGAGGATGGGCCGGGTGAAGGCTCCGCCGATGGCGGCGGCGCCGATCAGCACGGAGGGCTTGGCGATGCGCACGACGTCGGCCAGGGTGTTGACGGGCTCGTGCTCGCGGGCGAAGTCGGCCTTGTGCTCGCTGATGCCGCCGCTGGGCCGGTTCTTCACGATCAGGCCCTTCGAGTCCACCATCCAGATCTTGCTCTTGGCTTCTGCCTCCGAGACGCCCTCCTTCTTCATCGCCATTACGCAGAGCCAAGCGATTCCCAGCGCGGCCTTTGGATGAAAGGAGATGCACCGATTATAGGCGACGAGTTGGATAGTTAATAATGTAGAAAAGTTGAAGCTAAAAGAGAGAAGGAATTTCACCTCCCCGGCGCCCTGGAAGACGATGACGTTGTCCGAGAGCTTGGTCTTGGTGAGCCGCAGGGAGGCGATGAGGCCGGCGACGGCGACGGACGCGGTGCCCTGGATGTCGTCGTTGAACGTGCAGTACTTGTTTCGATACTTGTTCAGCAGCCGGAAGGCGTTCGAGTTGCCGAAGTCCTCGAACTGGATGAGGGTGTTCTGGCCGTAGCGCCTGACCGCCGCCTGCATGAACTCCTCCAGGAAGGCGTCGTACTCCGGGCCGGTGACGCGCTTGTGCCGGTGGCCGATGTACAGCGGGTCGTCCAAGAAAGCCTGCTCGGGAGGAGTTATTTTCACTTTGAGTGACTTCGAGCTCCGCGAGGTTTAACGGTCTTGTTTATGTAGGGCAGCTTTCGGATTTTGCGTATTTTTTCTCTTTTATTTTCAATCCGAGGGAAAGCGAAGGAATTCCCAGCGGCGAGCGAGCCGTAACGCGGAGGCCACAAAAAGTGATCGCGAACGAAAGATCGGCTTTCAAGCTTGTAATTCAAGAGAGGAGCACAGACAAAATCCCCGCGAGAACAGGCCGAACGCAATCCGACTTGGCCGCGCCAATAAAAAGAATCCGTGCCTGATTGTTGGTGCCGACGTCGAGGGTGACGGGCAGGCACTGGTGGGGCTTGATGCCCGCGAGGGCGGTGTAGAGCGAGAGCTTGCCGATGGGTATCCCCATGCCCTGGGCGCCGAGGTCGCCGAGCCCGAGGATGCGCTCGCCGTCGGTGACGACGATCGCGCGCACGTCGTGCTCCGGCCAGTTCTTCAGTACGTCGTAGACGTGGCCCTTGTCGTGGATGCTGACGAAGAGGCCGCGGGGACGCCGGTAGATCAGGCCGAATTTCTGGCAGGCGAGGCCGACCGTCGGCGTGTAGACGAGGGGCATCATCTTCTCCACGTCCGAGCTCAGCAGCCTGTAGAACAGCTTCTCGTTCCGGTCCTAAGGGGGGGTGTTGAGAAGGGCTCGTTAGCGGGTGATTCTTTTCTTTTTTTTTTTTTTTCGTTTCTCAGAGTGAATTGTATAATATTTGTCGAAAGAAGTAGTACAAAGAGCAGTCTCCTGCTTTTTTCAAGACACTACTCTCTGCAGGGTTCGAAGAAAAGAAGTTATTTCTCAATCGACTCTTGTCGACTGGCGATCGATTTACCGATACTCGGCAGCTACCGAAATGGAAAGTCTCGGAATCAATCGATAAATTCAAGTGCTTCGTTTATTCACCGTACGCTTCAACCCACTGTTATACGTTCAATCACCTGTAACTTTCTAAACGAAAAGTGATGTTCCCGTGAAGTAAGACCGACAGATTGATTTATTAGATAATGAAGATCGACGCGTGGACGTTGCGAAATTCATGCGTAACGGTTTAAGCTATCGATCGTTGATTTACCGCTCTCGAATGCGCTCTACTCACCAGAAGACCAGTCAGGTAAATGTACTTGGAGAGCTCGTCCGTGTATCTGTCGAGGTTGAGCCTGCAGAGCTCAAGCTGCTCGTCCTGAGTCTTGACGACCGCCGGCAGGAGTCCGTGGATGCCCAGAGTCTGCCGCTCCTCGATCGAGAAGGCCATGCCCTGCGGAGGAGGGAATGAAATTCGGTTACGATGCGTTGCGCCAAACCTTTTTCTTAGACTCGCTGGCCGAGCCGTTGAGGAAGGTTTTACCTCGCTGCTTGGTCGCGCGAGGTTTAGAAGTTGTCTTTGTCAATAAAGGGCTTGTTGTTCCGATTTGTCAATGTTTATATTTGTTTTTATGCAAGCATTAGCTGCTGCTTTATGCGCTATTGATATGGTTTACAGCGAAATTGAGGAAAAGTACTGCTGCGCGCACTGACGTCATTCTTCGAACGTTCGTGATGTCATGTATTTCGCGAATTTAAGGACAAAGCGCGAATTAAAATTCTCGCTTCGATTAATTAACTTCGAGGAAAAGTAAGAGGCTACATTTTGAAAAGTCGCTTTCACTTTTTTCCATTACGACTCTCTCGTGCCAATGACTCTTGCGAGGACTCTTGCCTTGAGAAAAGTAAATGAGCCCGTCATTTTACAAATGCTAGATCCATTTCAATTGAATAAACGCAGCGAAAAAAAGTCGATTTTTTTTTTTTTTTTCAACGAAAGCAATTATCACGCGACCCTAAACCCGTTTCTCAAAGGTCTCAAGGCTCCTCGTTTCCGCCAAAGAAAAGCTCCTTCTCAAAAGGCATAAAACAAAGCGAGCAAGAAAATTGCCGCGGAGCGAAGTCGATTAGGCGCAAAGTGCGCGCGGCCCTGACCGAGACAGAGAGAGAGAGAGAGATACGTACAACGTCTGCGCACCTCGGATTTTCCGAGCTGAGCACGAAAGCGCGAGAGACCTGCCACTGTCAGGGACCGCGTCGCGCCGATAACAGTGATCAGCTGGCGCGAGGATAACGTCGCGCCGCATTTTCTCTCCGTCACCTATTGTATCGATTGGCCGGCGATCACCTTCGACGAGAAGCGCAAAGTCGCCGTTCGCCAGGGTTAAGTGGACTTTGTCGATGGATTCGAAAATCCGCTCGGTATCGAGGACTGCGCGTGATTTCTAATCGATTTCTTCCTCGAAACGAGATTGATTTAGACGTCGGTTAAAGGCGGACGAGTCGACATTTCTCGGTTTCTCATTCGAACGATAATATAAATAATACAGCCGCGCTGCCTCTTCGCATCGACCGACGCGCGTTACGTAAGACGCGATAAATGCAGTCGCATCGCACATCGGCGCCTCCTCCGACGCATTGAAAAGCCGCGAGTGCGAGGCCGTTTGTATACAGACTCGAGCGAAGAGCCGCTCCAGAAAGCGACGTTCCCACCTTGGACGCGAGTCGCCGCCGGCCCGTCGCGATCAAGAGCGCGCGAGCGAAAGCAATCGGCAATTCTGATCTTTCGGAGCGAGGCTCGACAGCCTCGGGCCCCGTGTCATTGCCGCGCTCATTTTTTTCACTCGTCTCGCATTTTTGCTCCTCCGACGTCCGAGTCCATATCTGCCGCGTTACGTAAACGGCACTTGCTCGATATGTCCGCCGTTATTGATCGCGATCTCGCCGCCGACTGCCTCCGGCTGGAAGAAATTCCGTTCTCCCTCGATCCTCGGATTCGCCTTGATTTTACAAACGAACGACTAAAAATTAAGCGCAGCCGAGCCCGCCGTAAACAATCGCTTTTACATGAAAAACTCGACGAAACCCCCCCGGACGGCGCGCTCGAAACGGTCACGCGACGCCGTAAATCTAAGCGCCGAGCCCCGCGGCATTAGGTTCGCGCGCGTCCCCGATGAATAATCAATGGGGAGGCTGACGATCATTGACCGTCGCCGCGCTCCCGCCGTGTACTCGTCGGCCCCGGGAGAGCGGCCCTTCCGCTCGTCGTTCGCGGCCGTCCGCGCGCACTTTGTGCCGCCGCGCGGACGACGAGCGAATTGCGGGAGAGGCCCGATCGGGATGGCTCGCCGGGGAGTTCGCCGGGGAGTGGAGTGAGCTTGCCGAATATCGCAATGCGAAACTCGCGGACGAGGGATTTGGATCTGTGTTCGAGTTGGCCTTTTGCGCTCTGATAGAATGACACGGCAATCTCTGACCTTTATTTTCCTTCATTGTATTTACAAAGTGTGCTGCAGATTTTAAATTCCTATGTTATTGCTGCAGATGAGTTAATCCGATTATTAAACCAGCTTAAAAGCATTTAGGTTGTCGAGTTTTCAAAACATGGTTCGACTATTATTAGAAAGGCTTATCTTCGCTTTAAAAAAAAAAGAAGGATTCTTATCAGCGTGCGTGCAGACATAATATAAACCGAATAAAAGTTGGACTTTTAACGAGGGCAGAATAGACCAACCCTCCGAGTGTATGGAAAGCATTATCGAAACCTACTTTGCACGGGTTAAATTTAACAATTTTGAATAAAAGCCGGATTTCAAGCGGCTGCCGTAAATGAAAGCCTTAA
>JAWWEM010000054.1:8895962-8910253 GCA_035582935.1 Ormyrus thymus | reverse complement strand
CTAGATTTTTCGCTAACGTCGAACGCAGCTGAACGCAGCCGAACGCGAACGAACGCTCTTATGTGGCCATGGCCTAAGCAAACGTCGTTATATTATACCTATATATATATAAATATTTGCACACGTGCGCAATTTTGAAAACTCGCCAAAAGGATCATGATTTTAAAAACTACAAAATTATTGTAAATTAAAATTAAAAAAAAGTTATGTTGTTTACTGCTTTATTTTCATGCGTTCTTATTTAAAATTTGTTGTCCTTTTTAATTATTATGAATTGCCGACCTTTTTTTCATTTTTCTCACGTATGCAAGTTTTTCATGAGTATAGTGTAAAATCTGTATAACAATCAGTATCTTTTCTAAGCTGCTATTATACTGAGCATTTTAATGGTCCCATTTACTGAATTAAATAAATAAAAATTATTTTATATAATTTAATATGTCCATTTGCAACCGAATCTATATATAAGATCTTATAAGATTTTTTAAAACAGGGTTAATATTTTTAATGGAAAAGGTGCAGAATAAAGTAAATGAAATGTTTGCGAAAAACATTGTTTTATTTATGATAAATATTTTGTATAAATCTTAATTTATTAACATACTAACTATAATTTCTGGAAAATTATTCCAGCTAAATTGTACATTTTGTTTTATTAAATATTGATTTTTGTTTAATTTTTTTACAATTATTCACAGTAGCAGGTTTTTCAAACAGGATATTCGATAGGTTCATTGTCAGATTTTGGCTTCTTCCTTAAACCATAACTAAGGCTTGCTTTATCAAATTCGAGAATCATTATACCCAAGTCACCACTATATCGATTTTTAGCGACCTAAAGAAAAAATAAAATTGATTGTAATTATAACAGATATAAATATTATCAACAAAATTAATAAATTTCTGTATACATACTTGTAAAAATTTTTTTCCCCGAATGCTTGTCAATCTTTTATCTTGAACAATTAAAACATTATCAGCTTCCTGGCTGGCTTTTGCACCGCCAAAAATCGAGGCAGTCGTCAAATCTCCATCTTCCTTTTCTTTTCGAGGATGAATAACTAAGGTAACGTGACAATTGAATTTGGTAGCAAACGATCTAAAGGCTGCAATAATTTTATCTTGCTTCCAAAATCTGTAAAATTTTCGAAATAGTTAAAACTATCATTTTCATTATAACTTAATTATTTAATACCTGTCAATAAATTTTGGTTCATCTGCCATACCCATCATAAATTGTACATTATCAATAATCACATGAGCAATATCATGCACATAAGTAGCATGCTCAACTGCCTGAAAAAAACGTAGAAAAAAATTTATTTTAATTTAAACATATTCATTGTACAGCACTTACCTCCATTACAACTTTAATGCTTTGTTGTCCATGAAAGGTCATAAAATATATTGGGAGCTTTTCAAACTCATCTGCATATGATTCAAATTTATCTAAATTTTCATCTAATGGTACACCAGCCATTTGCTGCAACATAGTTTTTGCCAGTCTAGCATTTCTTATTTCAAAACTTCCCCACAAAGTATTAACTCCATGCATAGCTAAGTCCAAAGAATATTCACTCATAAATGTTGTTTTTCCACATCCTATTGAAAAATGTTAACACAATTATTATTTAATCATATTTATTATAAACCCTATTGCAAAATCTTACGAATTCTAATGTAAATGCATTAATTAAATTCAAAATATTGAAAATAAAATATTGAATACCAGTTGATCCTGTAAGAACAGTAAATTCTCCTCTTCTATGTCCTTTTAAAATTTTATTCAATGTGGGATATCTTGTCCATTTTACTCCTTGAACTTTATCTACATTTTGTAAGTCGCTTAAAACGTCTTGTCTTAAATTATGAAATGTAGTTATGCTTTGATGCCAAATTGGCCGTGCATTTTTCACAATTTCTTTTAAATCATATCCTAAACTCACTGCTACTTTGGCTTGAGGTTGATTATCTGTTGGCCTTATAAAATAGCAACGTTTTTCATTTAATTTTTTTGCGAAATGTCTTGCAGAATCCCAACTTGGTTCATCATTACCAAACCATAAAATAAGTTTTTCATATTTTTCTAAACTTGGCAATATTTGTAGAGGTATATTTTGTAACCCATAAGGTAGACATATTACTAAATTTGCAGCTTTTGCAGAAGCTATTGCTAAAAGATCTTCTACATTATGCACAAGTACTGCAGTTCCATGTAATTTGGCATGTTTTTGTTTATAAATAATGATACCACTGCAATTCGTTTCAGGAACAGTTTTTGAACTGCGAGGCTCAAGGCATATACATTTATATCCTACAATCATGTTACAAAATGATAATAATGGAAAATATAAAGTTTGTGATGACTCATGATAAAGTAAATCCATTTGAGACATAATTTCTTGAGGTACATACTAAAAAAATAATAAGAATTATAGTTAAATCTACAAAAAGTTTTTAATAAGATACAAGCTTACTTTTTTACCTGAAGATTAAATTTTTTTGTCAGATTTTTATAAACATCATCCTGTACATGCTGTAGCAGTTGGCAAAATGTTTTTAATCTATTCCATTCTTCAGTAAAATCTTTTAAAGTATCTATGGATTTTCGGAAAACTTTTAATTCTTCAACTGATTTTTTTGTCTTCTTTGGATGTATGAATTTTTCTAATACACTCCAAGGTCCAAAACGTTTACAAATTTCACACATAAAAAATCCTGTAAATATATATTCATATATTTCATTATTATTATAATTATAAAATTAATTTAAATAACAAACTTTTTACCTGTAATTTTATTTACATGTATTTTACATTCTTTTCTTTCATTTTCACAAAGTGAAAAATTTGTTGTAAGGCAAGCATGACCTTCCAAAAAAGAACTATTTACAGATTTCAAAGACCGCTTTATATCTAACATATTTACTGTAGGTATTTCTTCATTAGCATTGTGATAAAATCTTGTTATTGCTTTGTGCCTATGTTTTATTTTTATTAACAAACGTTTTAGAGATGTATATCTTACAAATCCTTTTATAATCATTTATAATCAATTACTCACTGTCAACTAAATTGAAAAAAAAATTGATCTGTCATTTTAAATTTAAAATTTTTAAAAATAATACAAATGCGGCCGGCAACCACGTTCTGGAATCTAGTAACATAACCTACATGTGCAAATAACAAACCAATAAACAGATCCTAAAAAGTATTTATTATATTAAATACAATATAAATTTACTATAAATGTTTTTATAAACTATCTATTCAATTTATTTAAAAAAAATTCTAAATTTGAATATTTGGAGAGGCAATAGACACAATAAATTTTGAAACGCGAAATCGCGGTATCCCACAATGTGCGCGAACAATATTTGAAAGTACGACAAATCAGCTGACGTAAATATTATACGTTATATACAGAATGCAGCTAGTTCGTATAGTCATTAATCGAGTAAGCCCTTTGAACCCGAGAAATCGAAACCAATTATGCAAGAATGTGACAAAATTCTTAATTTTGCAATTTATTTAAAAAATAATTTTTTAAAAAATAATTTTTTAAATAAATTATGTAAAATTGGCTTTTCTTACAGATTAATTTTTAATACATATTCTAACGTACTTTTAGTCTATTAATTTTTCTATAAAGTATTAAAACAAATATTTTAGTAATAAGTATTTAAACTTAAAATATACTTTTTATTATTTTTTTAAATGTAAATAAGTTTTTGGTTCAACAAACACATTATTTATCGAAAAATCAAAAATAGGATTTTAAAAAAAACACAAAGAAAATTTTCAGAATATTTTATTAAAAAAGTTTTTCTAATTAAATACGTCACACACTTGAACGTTTAAAGCCTCATATTAGTATAATAAATAAATAAATGTACAAATAAATTATAAACAAATAAATTGATTCTTTGAGAAAACTACATTCCTCGTAAAAATATACAATAATAGTACAGAGCGAGTGAATAAAAAGTATATAACAAAACAAAAACGAAGAAAGGAAATCAGGTTGATGTAGTCAAAAACGCGTAAAAGAGATAGGAAAGCGCGGTTTATATATATTATATACTGTGAGCACGATAGAAGATCTGTCGAAACAGCTGCAATAGCTTTTTAAAATACGACCTCAAGCTTCACAATTTGCACCTTGGAAGTGAGCTGTGCCTTTTTTGGATCATCGGCGTCGATATATGTCGATCGATAACTGATCAGCTCCATAATGCCGTCGCCGTTCAAATCGGCAATCGAGATCGAGCCTGCTTGACGAGGTAGACTTGGCTGACAATCTCGGCCCTGACATATCTGTACCACATCGCTCAGACTCGGGTTCATTTCGTGCACCTCCGTGTTATTTACAAGCACGATACTTACGCGCTCTGTAAGATTCTGTTGGCGCACTCCAGTTCCTAAAGCAGCCTTTACATTCTGTGAAGATGCGTGGAAAAAAGTGTTAAATCACTTTATCAAAGAATTTTTGTAAATAATGTTCAATTTTAGATGAATTCTTTTTTAATTAGCGTACCTTATTCGTCGTAATGTTGTTGGTCCAATACCAAAACTTGAGGGCGAAGCCTGTGGTGTAAGCTTGTCCTGAAGTGTCGATAATTGCTGGCCTTGCTACAAAAGAAGGCGCGCTCATGTGGTCCCAAATTCGACTCTCATTACCGGTACCCGAAGCTCGACGCAGCGTCAAATTTACGCTAGCTTGACAGTCATCACTGGGGCAAAAGCCATTACCCAAATTGTGTACGTAAAGTCGGTGATGGGGTGTCAAATCCCAAGTGTCTGCTGACGTCTGGTTAGGGTAAGGAGCCGAGGTTGTTGTTGGCGGAGGCAGACTAGTAAGAGCGAGTTTGCGACGCGCCTGAGAGAAGTTGAGTGATTCGATAAAGTTTTTCAAAAGAATCAACTTGGTGGATTCTGTAAAGAAGATATTATATTAGGGTAATACTACGTAATTAATTCAATTTTAAAGTTTAACTTTCAATTAATCTTTATCAATTTAACTTTAAAATCCAAATATATAATCATAATTGAAATTTTATTAATAATTGTAGATTTACTTTTCATGTAATTTATTTTAAAAAGATATGTGTAAGGCAATTGCATTGAGGTAGTTTATTTGTGTAAATTTACTGCACACTTCTATACAATGTACTACTTTAAATACTTACGACTGAAATTTCCATTGTAACATTTATATGATAAAACAAATGATGAATCAATACTGTTTAACTTAATAGATTGACAATCAGGAATCTTATGTTGTCCCAAAAGCTTTCCGCTTTTTCCAGATAACAGCACAAGATTTTGGCTGGAATTAGTTACTTCTACACTAATGAGGTCATTGATTCCATCAAAATCCAAATCAGAAAGTAAGAGAGGTAGATCTGGTTGGGTATGTATTTCCGAATTCCAATGAATAGTACCAGCGATAGGTTCAATGCTAACAAGTAGGCCGCCTTGACCAGATACAAGACAATCTGGTTTTCCTGAACCATCAGTGTCAAGTAATTCACAATTAATATCTGTAGGCAAACGTTTCAGTACAACCCACCAATTGGGAATTCCACTGGTTCCTTGCATAGACAAAACACCACCACCTTCAGGAGGTATCTGCTGTTGTCCAACTGAATCCTTAGACCCTATATTTCCAAATTGCTGACCTCTAAGAAGAAATATTAGATTATAAGGGTTTCCAGGAATAACTGTGATTCTTCCATGTAATTCTGTAAATCAAAGAATTTTTAAACATAAAGAACTTTAAGGGATATATATATTAATTTGATAAAAATTTTAAAATTGATAAACTTACCAACACCCTCTAATGTTTTATCCCAAGATACTGAAGTTTTAGGTTCCGATATAGGTGGACAAATTGAAGAATTATCACAAGGTAATACATATAAGAAAACCAATATTGTAAATATACACAGTAATACTGATGCAACTAGACAAAATCTTCTCAGTGGTGACATATCATGCCTTTTCCAGAGATCATCATGACTTTGTCCATCAAGTATCATAATTGGAATATTGTCATTGCTGTAGCCAAAAGAATTTCTACCATTTCTTGCTCTGTTTGAAAGATTCTTTGTTTCATCAAGAGGATAAAATCTTCCATTTTGACAAATAGTTGTTGTATTCTAAAATAATAACATACTTTTTATTTTAATCATAAATTGCAAAACTATTGCATCAAAAAATATTATTTTCATTTTACAATTGTAACATAGTTATTAACCAATGTTAAACAACTTTTAAAAAAACTCAACAATTAAAATTAAAATTATATTGTAAATTATTGATCAGTGAACCAAGAAATCAATATTACGTATACATATATATCATAATTGGTATAAAAAATAGGCATGATTCTTTAAAGCTTGTATCTGCTAAAAACAATTATCGAATTTTAACAATTATAACGAATTGAAATAGGTGCTGAACATGTTATATAGTACAAAAAATGTGTGAAACGATTAAGAAATGACGCCCTAGACGGGTCCAATCATATTACTCACGCTAATCCTAGACTGATCATCATCCTTTGATGCAGAGTCATCATGTTCGTGCCGACGCCGATGATGTTCATCTTCATCATCCTCGGTGTCGGTGTTGCTGATGCTTTGAGGTAGAGGTGCATAACCTTTGATATTGGATTCGCTGGACATCTTGACTCTAACCTGTACTTCCGAACCTTGTACGAAAACCTTCGCGCAGTGGCAAAAAGGGTGACGCGTTTATAGAAACACCGTAAAATTGATCCCAGACATTTCCTGGGTTGTTCACGGCAAAATAGTAATCCCAAACGGCGTTGCACGAAGAAAAGCTTCTTCTTGACATATAATCAGCTGATAATTGCACTTGTAAGTTACATACCTGAAGTGTGCAAACCACTGACGAGGTATCGAAATGAAGCTGATCGAAACTCGAAGAGTCTGCAACTAAGTTCAAAGCTATGTTTTGTGCTGTCTTCTTATGTGTCACCTGCGTGTTTAACTATATAGGTGTATTTATATAGCCTCGTGGTTTGTTTTTCTGAGAAAACGTGGAAAGCTGCGAAAAAAGTAAGTTTGTGGTACGGAACGTTGCTCAAGAGGGTCAAAAAGGTAATTTAAACTCGCGTTTAAAGATTTCGTATGTTAAAAATGATTACTGTTTATTTGTGTCTTGTTAAATTCGATTTGTATGTTCAGACGTCAGAAAGAAACATATCTATAGGTTATGAGAGTTTTTCAAATTGTTTATTTAATGATTATTACTTGTTACATTGTTATATAACTTTTTAAATTTAAATTCAAGAGTAATTCAAACTATTGAATGTTTATTGTTTGCATCATAAAAAAGAAAGAATATTGAAAATACTTTCTTGATAGAATTTATTTAATTTCATTTTGAAGAATTATAGAAAATGAATAATCTGAATTCAAAAATCTCAAATCTTTTGTTTTGTTATAGTTGACAATATGATTATTAATTTTTAATTGGCATATTAAAAAATTTAATCAATCTAATTTAAAAGTTAAATAAAATGAAAGCTCTCATAATGTGATATATCTAGAGTACTAAACGTAACAAAAAACTTGAACTCTTGTTCAAGGCACTGTTGATCCATCCAGAGCAAATGATTGGATTTAGACAGTTCAGCACTTGTCTTTCGAAAGTCCAATTAAAGTTTTGCCGGACTGTGATGACTTCCTTGCTGGTTCCTCCATCTTCAGTATGCGGACAGAATAGAGTGGATTACGAAGCATTCAAGGTCACTGTTGAAAATGTGCCTTGTGTACTTTTACCTAACAAAACAATTAGTATTTATAGAAAAAAACTGCAAGATTATTTATTGAAATTACCAAATTTTAAACCAATACAACCTAGTGATACTGATAATAAAAAATCAATTATTTATCTTGATCCACGCAAAGTAAAAAACTTGCCCAATGAAATAAAAGAAAATGTAGTTGGGGATGAAAAATATGAAGAAAGAGAATTAAATTTAAATTATGAAAACTGGCCTTGCGATGAAGTTCTCCGTGCAATTTTACCTGATGATATTGAAGTACCTACATCTTATAGTAGAATTGGACACATAATTCACTTAAATCTTAGATCAGAGCAGCTTCCTTATAAAGATGTAATAGGTCAAGTCTTCCTTGAAAAAACACCCAATATAAAAACAGTAGTTACTAAATTGAACACTATAGACAATACATACAGAAATTTTGCAATGGAAATCATAGCTGGAGAACAAGATACACTAGTTTCAGTTAAAGAAACTGGTTGCATTTATCAATTTGACTTTGCTAAAGTCTACTGGAATCCGAGATTAGGAACAGAGCACGCCGCTTTAGTCAATCTGTTAAAAAAGGGCGACGTTCTTTATGACGTTTTCTCCGGTGTAGGACCTTTTGCAATTCCTGCTGCTAAAAAAGGTGTCCGAGTCTTAGCAAACGATTTAAATCCAGAATGTTATAAATGGTTAGTGAAAAACGCAGATATGAATAAAGTAAAAAGCTTATTAACAGCCTATAACAAAGATGGAAGAGACTTTTTAAGAAACGATGTGAAAAAAGATATTTTAGACAGAAGGGAAAAGAAGGTTACGGGTTCTGAGCACGTGACGATGAATCTACCAGCCACAGCTATTGAGTTTCTGGATATATTTTCAAATTGGCTGAGTTCAGAGGAGATCGATAAAGTTTGCGCGAGCCCCCTAACAATTCACGTCTACTGCTTCGTTAAAGCCGAAAAAAACGCAGATTTGCAGGCTTTAAGCAAACAGCTAGTCGAGAAAAAACTCGGAAAGGAAATTCCTGGAGAAGCACTCTTAAGGATTCATCACGCCAGAAACGTAGCTCCTTTCAAGGAGATGATGCGCGTGTCTTTTTTGCTAACGGCAGACTTACTGGAGAGAGAGGAGCCAGCAAATAAAAAGTCAAAATTCAACGATGATAACACGGATTTGACTTTTTTAGGGCAAAATGGGCAAGAACAAGAACAAGAACAAGAACAAGGCCAAAAACGTGTTTAAGGTGTCTGGCGCTCGCGCCCAGAAGGCCAAGGCCAAGGCCAAGAAAGTCAAGACGAGCTTGAAAAAAGTAAGTGCTTTTATACGAGACTGTTTTCTCGTTTCTCATCGGCCTCTTATGTTTCTATCTGAACAGCTGGACCTTGGACAGGGCAGCAAGTTGAACAAGGAAAAGACCAATCAGATTAACAAGCAGTTGGCGGAACTCAGCAAAGAAGTACGTCGGCCCGAGAGCAAAAAGGCGCAGAAAACTGCGCCGATTAAGCTCAAGCAGCCTCTGAGCGGACAGTCGAAAGAGCAAGCCACTGATCTCATGCAGAGCATGCAAATCTGAATGTCCTGCTGCGCCACGTGCATTACCTTTTGTTAAATAAAATGTAAATATTTTTATGAAATTCGGCAATTTTTCTTTTTTCCACACCCAAGGTTCTTCGTAGATTAAGATTCCTTAAGTAAGCTGCCATGAGCGAGCAGCACGAAGTCGCCTTAATTATTATCGGCGACGAAATTTTGCGGGGACAGGTTCAAGACGCAAACACGATTTACTTGGCCAAGAGGCTGCAGCCCCTCGGCATTAAAATTCGTAAGGTCGTCGTCATTCCGGACGAGGTAATTCTTTCATACATACGGAAAAGGGAATTTTGCAAAATTTCGAAGCACTCGAGCTTGAAAGTTATACCGGAAACCTACGTATTCCGCCAGGTCGAAACGATCCGTAAGGAAGTGTTGGAGGCGTCGAAAAGTTACCCGACTGTTTTCACGGCCGGCGGGGTCGGACCTACGCACGACGACGTCACGTACGAGGCAGTCGCGAGAGCTCTCGGTTTGAGCTTGCAGGAGAACCAAGAGCTGCTCGAGCGACTAATCGAAGATTATCCCGGGAAAGTCGAGGTCCGCCGGCTCGCTCTCGTTCCTACTCCTTGCGAGCTGATTTACGTGCCTCGTGCTCACCGCGATGGTAAGTTCTCCTTCGTCGCGGACCCTAATATTGGATACCCCATTATTGGAAACTAGCAATGATTTTTCACTTTTACTCTTATCCTTTCATTCGACTGGGAGAAAATGGGAGAATTGTACGTAGAAGGGACGTCGCGCTTCCTCTCTAAAAAAAGACAGAAAACCTGTTGAACTCGCCTGCTTGTATCTGCACCCCAGGGGAGTACGCGGTAGTGAAAGCAGGCAACGTGTACGCGCTGCCAGGCTCTCCGTCCTACTTTCGCCCGGCGGTGGACGCGATAGTGCCGCGGCTGCCGGCGGGAGCGGCGCTCCACAGCGACGTGCTCGAGCTGCCGCTGCACGAGTTCGAGCTGGTCTCGGTGCTGGACGCGGCGGTCCAGCGCTGGGCCGGCCGCGTCGCCATCGGCAGCTACCCGCAGCACGGGCCCGAGCCCAGGACCCACCTGAGCTTGGAGGGCCGCAGCAGGCAGGACGTCGAGGAAGCCAGGAGGGCCATCCTGGAGAGGCTGCAGTTCACGGAGGGGCAGGCCGAGAGAGTCTACGAGGGCAGGACGGAGCTCGAGCACGTCGCTCGCGCCTTCGCCATCCTCGAGGAGTGCTACGATAGGTATGCTTTCGGGAAGCATTTAGCTGCTCGGCGAGCTGAGCCGTTTTGTAAGAGCTTTCTTTATTCTAGGTACGAGCCTAATCAGGTGCTCCTTTGTTTTAACGGGGGTAAGGACTGCACCGTCGTCCTTCACCTGATGGCCACCCTGGCGAAGCTGCGAAAGCTCGATCCGGCGGTCTGTTTGTACATAAGCGGCAACGCGTTTCCCGAGGTAGGCCCACTCGAGTCTCATTGTACCTGGGGTTGGAGCGAGTAAAGAAACATGCTTTGCCGGCTGCGCGCGCAGGTCGAGGAATTCGTCAAGAAGGCCACGCAGTATTACGGCCTGAAGATGCTGTGGAAGGAGGGTCCGATACGAGAGGCCCTGTGCCGTCTGCCGGGAGCCGGAAGCGACTACAAGGCCTGCCTGATGGGCACGAGGAAGGCCGACCCGGGCGCCCACGCGCTCGAGCCCTTCGCCCCGACGGACCCCGGCTGGCCCGAGCTGATGCGCGTCAGCCCCATCATCGACTGGTCCTACAGCCAGGTGAGTACGACGACGACGACGGCGGCCACGTCATTGCACTGTGGACGCTGCTCTGCTCGCAGGTCTGGCAGTTCCTGCTGCGGCACGAGGTGCCGTACTGCTCGCTGTACGACCAGGGCTACACGAGTCTGGGCGCGAAGGACTGCACGACCAAGAACCCGCTGCTGAGGGAGCCCACCGATCCGTCCAAGTACCTGCCCGCGCACACGCTCGCCGACGACTCGACCGAGCGCCATGGCAGAGAATAGCTCCGTCGACGTCTACCGTTACCTGCACTCCGGCCAATCGTCGATAATTGCCGATTCCGTTTTTGAATGCACCTTCTTACGCTCGCGCGGAGGGCGAGCTCAGTTTCGTCCTTGCGCAAGCTTTTCGTTCGCGAGCGACTTTCTTAGCAAGTTTTCTACCCTTTCAAGAGGAGCAATGTACTTTTTATTTAAATGATGATTGGTTTTAGCACGATGCACGCGCCTTTCACGACTATTAGCTTCTTTTGCCAGATTAGTTTCGTAAGGCTTATCCATTACGTCAAGTTGTACGTTTGTTTTACTAGAGAATCTCTAATCTGTATTTTTGTTGCGGTGCTATTACGTTTTGCTTGAATTTATAACAGTTACGACCTGGGGTGCAATGAAGTGCACTTCTGATCGAATAGAAGCATGAAAACCTGTTACCCGGCCTCTTATTTAGGCTTCTCAAACTGGCTTACGAGCAAACGCCGCCAAACAGGCCTAGGAAGTAATAAGTATAAGATCTATCAGAGTAATAGAAATAAAAATGAAGAACTAAGGAGAAAGGGAGTTTTTTCAAATAAGAGATGAATTTGTATGTAATAAGGGGTCCGTCCGAGGCTCCAGAACGAATAAACGAAAGCTTTTCTTTGAGGAACCTGCCGATTAATTATTTTCTTCCAACGACCCAATCAAGCATCCGTGCCTTCGATCGAGTTATTTCGGGGACTTTGTATCCCAGGGGGCTGAGCGTGCAGTTCACAATGAAGGGACAACGCTTGAACATTATCGCGGGACAGGGGCGGAGTACAGAAACGTTGGGAGGGGGAGGGAAAAAATGCGCCGCGGAGTCGTGGCAATGGATTTGACTTTGAGGGGATTTCCTCGGGCGGATAATCCGAGGGTAATCCGGCCCCGGAAGCCCCTCTAGCGCGAATTAAGGCTTTCGGGCCGCAAGCGAGGATATAAGAGGAACGGCGGACTCGGCTGGCGATCAAGGTGAGGGGAGCCACGGAGCAAGAATGGCGCAACTCGGAGGCGGCGGGGGCAGCTGGAACGCGAGCTGGGAGGCGCGGATCCAGCCGGCCGGAGGCCCACCACGACTGCTCGGCTGGAACGTGCCGCCCGAGGAGCTCGTCCACATACCCGAGCACTGGCTCGTCTACCCGGAGCCGAACCCCTCCCTTCACTACCTCCTCGCGCTCCTCTACATACTCTTCACCTTCATCGCCCTCCTCGGCAACGGCCTCGTCATCTGGATATTCTGCGCGTAAGTCCAGCGACGCCCTCCCGCCCGCGGGGAGAGCTTTCTTTCCAGCTAATAACGAGCCTCGCCACCGCAGGGCAAAGTCGCTGAGAACGCCCTCGAACATGTTCGTGGTGAACCTGGCGATATGCGACTTCATGATGATGCTCAAGACGCCGATCTTCATCTACAACTCGTTCAACACGGGCTTCGCGCTCGGCCACCTCGGCTGCCAGATCTTCGGCTTCGTCGGCTCGCTGAGCGGCATCGGGGCCTCCATGACGAACGCCGCCATCTCCTACGATCGGTACAGGTGAGTGCTCGAGCTTGCGTTCCCGCTTAGAACGAGCCCGCGCTCACCCTCTGCCTCGCCGCCAGCACGATCGCGCGCCCCCTGGATGGCAAGCTGTCCCGCGGCCAGGTCATGATGCTGATCGCCCTCATCTGGACGTACGTGCTGCCCTGGGGCCTGATGCCGGTGATGGGCGTCTGGGGCCGCTTCGTGCCGGAGGGCTTCCTCACGAGCTGCAGCTTCGACTACCTGTCCGACACGAACGAGACCCGCTACTTCGTCGGCACGATCTTCACCTTCTCCTACGCCATACCCATGCTCATGATCTGCTACTTCTACACCCAGATCGTCGGCCACGTCATGAACCACGAGAAGGCCCTCAGGGAGCAGGCCAAGAAGATGAACGTCGACAGCCTGAGGAGCAATCAGGGCGGCTCGAACCAGTCGGCCGAAGTCCGCATTGCCAAGGTTCGCACGAAATTTTTCGCAAATCGCTGCTTCCTCGTGCCTCTTTAGATTTTAGTAACTGATGTAAGAGATACTTCCCATGCCACTAGGCGGCCATCACCATCTGCTTCCTCTTCGTGGCAGCCTGGACTCCATACGGCGTCATGTCTCTGATAGGAGCTTTCGGAAACAAGGCTCTTCTCACACCCGGCGTTACGATGATTCCAGCATGTGCCTGTAAGGGCGTTGCTTGCTTGGACCCCTACGTTTACGCCATCAGCCATCCGCGATACAGGTAAACTTTATCACTTTCTCCCGTGAAATTATTACTGAATCGAGAAATTTTAAAGATTGGAGCTGCAAAAAAGAATGCCCTGGCTGGAGCTGCAGGAGAAACCACCGCAAGCCGACACGACGAGCACTACGACTGAGGCTGTAAACGCGGCGCCCGCCTCCAGCTAAGCTCTTGTCTGCGAGGCACTCGAAACATCGTCGGCGTTCACTCGACTATTTACAGGAACCGATCGATTAACCGACTTAAGTAAATGCCCATTCAGATCTTACATATCCAGAGCGAATATCGCAACAATAAAGAATGCAGTACTCATGGATGCTCATGGAGTACTCATGGATGCTCTTCTTACGATCTAAAAATGGAAGGATTTAGAACATTTTCGTTTGGACAATAGGCCACCCAAGTCTGGACACTTTATGCATAAATGCACTGGAATTATTTTCTTTACAATTATACTATCGAAAGTAATTTTTTTACAAATTCCTTCTTTTCTATTCTTGATTTTTTTTCTTCAATTGATACATTCAATCTAATACCAAAAGTACTCTAAATTCTTTGTAACGTAAATAATAAGGTGTTTGTGACTGTTTGTTTACATTGAATAATTGTTATTTTATTGGAATTGAAAAGATGCTTCTGTACATTTAAG
>JAWWEM010000054.1:8869840-8895862 GCA_035582935.1 Ormyrus thymus | reverse complement strand
GCCCGAGGCTGCTGGTGGAGTTCGAGGCCGGGCCGGCGGACGGAGCGGCCGAGGACGAGGTCGACGAGAGCTGCCTGGCGGGCTTCCTGGCGCACGTCGAGGCGACGGAGGAGGGCCTGGAGGAGGAGGAGGGGGTGGCCGTTCCCGGGGCCGCGGCGCCGCCCCGCGTCACCGCCGCCGCGGGGAGATGGGCCCTCTGGCTGACGCCCGCCCACCTGGTGGCCGCCTCGCTGCTGGGCCTGAGCTTCCTGCTGTCGGCACTGCTGGCGCTGCAGTACGCGTTCAAGTACCGGAAGTACCGGGTGGCCGAGGACCTGGACAGCCTGACGGACGCCTCGGCCTGCAGCGGCTCGGCGCAGGGACTGGCGAGGCGGGCGCGGGCCCTGTCCTCGGCGACGCTGCTGTCCGAGGTGGTGTCGCTGGTGAGGCTGCCGAGACGCGGCGGCGGATCGCCCAGGCACGCGAGGTTGGAGGAGACGGCGGAGGGGCCCCAGGAGGAGGCGCAGGAGGAGGGCTACGAGAGCACGGGGACGCAGCCAGAGTGAGTATATAATGTCTGGAGGGAGTCCCGTGTAAAAAACAGTCTGACTCGAGTCTTTCTCAAGTCAGGCCCGAAAGGTCTAGCAATAGTCTGGATCGATGAGACGTCCTAGGCATTTACCTAGACTCCCTCTTTGCTTCTCAGAAGATTTTATCCTAGACTTTTATCTCATAGTTTTTTCTTCCGAATTCTAAAGTCTGGGGGAAAAAAAATTTCCGGACTCGTATTCGAAGCCAGACCTTTCTAGGCAAGCTCTTTACAACTGAGCTTTTTGTTAAAAGGTATAGCAACTAAGCCAGCGATATGTTATGATCTGAATATAATTTTATTTATCTGAATATAATTAATCATAAATAAAAGAATAATAGCTCAGTTAGTGGTAAAGAGCTTGCCTAGAAAGAACAGGGTCTGGGTTCAAATTCGGGTTCGGAATTATTTTTTTCCTCCGACTTTAGAATTCGAAAGAAAAATCAATCAGATAAAAGTCTAGGATAAAGTTTTTGGAGAAGCCAAAGAGAGAGCCTAGGTAAAAGTCTAGATTATTGCTAGACCTTTGGAGCCCGACTCGAGAAAGACCTGAGCTAGACTTCTTTTGCACGACTAACGAGCCACTTTGCAGGAGCGCCTCCGAGGCAGGGGAGGAGCAGTCGCAGCGGACGATCCAGGCCACCCCCAGCGGCTCCAGCAGCACGCTCAACGCCCAGGGCCAAGCCGGACAAGCCGAGGTCAAGTACGCCCGTCCAGTTAAGTAAGTGAGGCCTGGGCATGCCGCCTGACTTTTCACCATATATAGCAACACGACTCTGAGCCCACCAAGACAGCACTCGGCACTCCGCGCTCGTCGCCCAGGAGGTCGGTTTTGCCTGGGAGAGAGGCTTCCTCGGCGGCCGCGCGACAATCGACCCGATATATCCCGCCCATATAATATATTCATGATTCTCGACACGTATTATAATATCACACACGATCTCGTCGAGATGGGAGACGAGGCACCCATCGTTATTATTGATGTTTGATCATTTGCAGGCGCGCAATCTCTTATGTTGGCTAGCTGCCGGTATTTACTAAAACCACAGAGCAAAACTCAGAGCCGCATCTTAGACACGAGCTATTCGCATACCAGAACACCCAGTGGCATTTAATATAAATCTTTATTATCCGTTTGAGGAATGCGTGCATGTCTCTGTCGAACATACACCGAACGAACAGAATATCATTTATACTCTGAATGTTTATATATATATATACTCTAGAGAGACTCGTACTATATCGATTATACATTATTAGCTAATGGAAACAAGAATATATTAACCATCATCTCATAAACATTCATCCACTCTATTGGCATGCAGATTAATATGAAACTTATACTGTTATGTACATATAGTCCTTTATTTGCTGTTTAACATCGATATCAAACCAATCATACTTGATGAACTGTTGAGAAAAGACCGGATTATTATATACATTTTGGAGTAATCAGATTAAAGCTTGTTCCGTCTTTCCTAAAGCAGTTTACAATATATATTAGCCAGCTAACACATCTGTATTAACCCATAATACACGTAATACCATTAATTATTGTTTATAATACACGTGAAAACTCTGGTAAATTAATCCCTAACACTTGACGTTAACTCGTTTATTTTTAGTAGGAAGCATTTTGATGTAACCAATGTTCAGATATATATATATATATTAACGTTATTATCAGCTAGTTAAGAAATCTATATATACCTTGACTAATATTATGACTAATATATAGAGGCCCGCCGCTCGGAGCCCCCCAAAAGGTCAATAATCCGTTCGATGTGATTTGCAGGCTACGTACCTTCGGGCCGGTAAGCCCGGTGTCCGAGGAGGCCGCGTCGACGTCCGAAGATGGCCGGCGATTCAGCGCCACGAGTGCTTCGACCAGTCTGAATAACGTAAGAGTAGTTCCTCACCCCAAACCGACTAGTAACCTACTGCAGATCAAGGTATAACCCCCGTCCCACGACTTTTCTATAGTATGCGACTATCTGCTTTCGTATGTATCGACAGACCGTCGAGCCTCCGCGAAATTGTGTCATACACTCTTGCACCTCTCCTCCAGTTCTCTCAGCTTGTGTAAATACTCTTTTGCAAATGACTATCTCTGTTAAGGTCCCTGCTCGAAAGTTTATAAAGCAGCTTAACAAAGAGAGATTAAATTTCCTTCGGTAATTGCTATGAATACACCTCGCGAACGGATCGAAATTCTTTTCCGTTTGCGAAACAACGCCGGGAAGCTGAATAAAATATTTAGGTCGCCAGTATATAGATTCCAGCACGCTTCCGCGCGCTTTCTTTACACAAACGCTTATTTAAACAGAGCCGTGAGATCTTTCGAAAATTCAGTTGCGAGAGAGAATCGCGAGCCAGTCGGTCCTCCGCAGCAAAAAAAAAAGCTGTACATACCATCCGCATTTTTCCCCGCAGGGTTTCTCCCCAGCGAGCAGCTCGTCTAATTCGACGCTGCGTCGCTACAGCGGCAAGGAGCGGAAGGACCGGCGCAACCGGGAACGCCTGCTCCAGGGCCCGGGCTCCGAGTTCAGCCTGGCGAACCAGGAGCTGGACCTGGAGCTCGACTACTACGACTACAACGTGGTGAACGCGGCCGCCGCCCCGGGCTCCTACCTGGGCATGGACCCGGCCTTCCTCGTCTGGATCCCGCCGTTCAGCGAGGACGAGACGGAGACCGCCGCCGCCGCCCGGGAGGAGCCGGGAGAGGAGCCGCACTACGAGGAGATCCCCGATCGAGGGTGCCGGCTCAGCACCGAGGGGGCGGCTCTCACCCCCGAGCAGTACAGGAGGGCGAGGGAGGCCGGCTCCTGCCAGCCCGAGGACTCGAGCGAGAACGACTCGGAGGAGATGATCAGGCCCAGGAGGCTGGACCCCGGCGAGTGTCGGCTGCACGACGAGATCATCATGGAGTACAAGGCCAGGCTCGGCGAGGGACTGCTCCCGATTCACAGGCTGCTCGAGGAGTCGAGGGTGCGGGTCAGCGAGGAGTCCCTGTCGAACGCCTCCGACGTCATACCCAACAGGCTGCCGAGCAGAGCGAAGGCGCCCCCGAGGCGGCTGCCGAAGCGGACGAGAAAGTCGAGCCGACTGAAAGTCCCGGGTAAGGAGGCGAGCCTCAGCAGCGAGTCCAGCTCGCACTCGCTGGACGCCCAGGAGACGGTCAACGATCTGGACACGCCGCGGACGAGGCGCCGGCTCGAGGCCGCGGGGCGGAACGCCGGCCCCGCCGAGTACTGCGAGGTGAACATCGCCGCGGCGAGCGAGCGGAGGACGCCGGATCTGCCCCGACGGCGCGGGACTCTCGCGTCGTCGGATCCGAACGGGGGGAGCGGCGACGGCGCGGTCAACATTCCGCTGGCCGAGTTCTCGAGGAATCGGCAGGAGTCGCCGGTGAAGGTGCACAGCAGCGGCTGGATCGGCGGCAGGTCGAAGGCGGCGCTGCAGAGTCCGGATTACGGGGTGGAGGTGGACGGGAGCAAGGACCGGTCGTTTTACGATCTGATCGGGGAGGGGGAGGATGGCATCAAGTTTGCCGACGACGACGACGAGTACATTGACAACAAGGTGGTTGCGTGACAGGACGAGTGAGGAGTGTATGCCCAGAGAGCCTAGACTTAGCTTCGAATCAATTATTGCGTATTTTATATATAGTTTTCGTTCAAAGTTCTGACAAGGCGATTCCGCGACGCGTTGGCTTTATTTCTCGCTGGGTGTACATAGTTCGTACCAATTGCTAATGACGTATCAATTAACTAATCTTTTGAAATATTAAAAGCATAATGAATAAAATCACTGTATCCCAAAGCCGTCGAGATGATTTTTGGATAGCTTGATGGTCATTTTATGCCTTTGGTATTGATTTTCTTGTAACAAAGAGGAACAAAATTTAATATAACGTGTAAGAACTCTAAGTTTGTCGAACGTAGGACGTGACTTAGCTGGACATTTGAAATTAGTGGACTTTATTTCTGTCAAACAGACGAAACTCCGCGCGGGTTTCATATTTTCTTATCGATTGTAAATGATCAGAACTTGAGGGAATATTTTAAAGAATAGATGAGAAAAGTAAATTAACGTTGTAAGCCGTCGGGCATTTTCAGTGCAATGTATAATCAGATAGAGTTATATATGAAAAAAGATGTAGTCGTAATAGGAATCGTAAGACTCGATACACATAATCACGTAAAAAGAAAAATTTATTATATATATATACTACAGTATATATAAATATTCCGACAACTACTGTCTCATATCATCACACTCGCACGTAAACCGTCGTACATTCAAATGCCTTAATTTATACCTTCGTTTTTGCGAAGCATAGTACCAAAGTATTCGAATTTTGCGTCAGGAGGACAGTTAATTTTCGTATTTCCATAAATATTTTCTGGGATTATTTTTATTATGTGGATCTGTCATTTAAACTTCAAAGACGACGTTAAAGATTACGTTAGAGATTACGTTAGATTTCGCCTATTTTCATCTTACTCCTGCAAAAGTAAATGTTTGTGAAACAAAGAAACTATTAAACGAACAAACAAAATCGTACTTTGAAGAGTTCAAAAATAATGAAAAAATCAAGAATATATTAGAATATTAAAATATTTATAAGATGCGCTATGCAATAATAGTTACTTAAGACCAATCATCATTACTGATTTATATTAATGTATAGTAAAGAATAGGTGTCACATAAATCATCTCTAAAAGATTCATTTCAAAAGACTATAAACTACGATATAAGTTGTAATATAAGTGTACTTAATTGCGGAATTATTTTATTTCTATAGTCAGTTACATACTGTATAAAATATCTATTACGCGTGTAAAATTATTAATAAATTGTTAACTTATGTAAAATATGAACGAGGTCAAAGTTATTAATTTACCAATTAATTAAGATCTGCGATTAACATATAATTAAGTAAACTAGAATTTGAACGAGCGCTTCTCGCACTGATTGTATGTTTCTCCCTTGATGTATAATTTGGATAAAGAATCAAGCTGAAAATCAGAACACAATGAAATCCAATGAGCAATCACGGCTAGGCGTATCATAGTCGTACTTTGATCAGCGCGCGAAGTGCGCGCTCAAGTGCTAGAGTCATTATTACTTTTAATGACCGACTGAAGCATAAATTGCGAGATTGAAATTTTATTTATTCATTTTGCAATTTGAATTGTTTAGTACTGATTAGAGAATTCGATTATGTTGAATACTTGATTTTGCTTAAGCCAAAAACCAAAATGTAATAAATTATTTATAAAATATTTTGTAGTTGTTGGTTAATAAAATGTTTACTATATAACATTTTAAAATTATCTTCACGTTTCATTTCATCTGCTTGCATCCTACCCTATTTATAAAATCAAAATTAGACTAGAAATTCGTTTCGCCTTTCGCGTATTAGTCGAGGCCAAGAGCGGGATAGTCGTTCGAGTGTAATTTAAACAATGGCAAACTTTACTTACTTGAACAAAATTACTGACGAACTCTTACAGGACTACGTAGCGAACTAACGCAATAATTAAAGGCGAGGCGGTTGTTTCTCGCGCCGCGGGCGCCCAAGTGATTTCTTCGCCCCCGAGATCCGTGTATTTGCGCGCGTAAACTTCTTCTCCCACCATCCCTACATTTTGAGTTTACCTGACACATTATTATTAGTTTACTTTCAAGAAATTTTAGTCACAGTTTCCGTCGCTTTTGCGATGCGTGCTTTCTAATATTGAAAATATGAAATGTCTTCTGTTACAGCTAAACTTTAGAAAAAGCCTCATGTGCTTCTTAATTACCTGCAGCTTAATTTGCAAGGAAATTATTACAGAGCACATTCCACTTTGCACCACTTGAAAGATGATATAGAATCCTATGCAGCCGACTGCAAGAGCTTTGCCGATACTTTACCGACATTCGCATGACCAGCTATCGGTATTAAAGTGGGCGCGTTTGGCAAGCGGTAACTTACCGACACTCGATGTAAGCTCGCGCTGCTGGATGCACTTACCGAAAGAAGTCAAATGCGAGATTAATATATTATGTGCGTAATAAGTGGAAGATATTGATTTTAGACGCAATTTGAGGAACGAAACATATTTTCATTTATATTTATAAACCCGAGCTCTGCGTATATATGCACACAGTCACTTTTATTCCGAGTGATGGATAACGGCATTCAAAGGATTAGCAGCTATTTTTAAATATTTCAGGCGCAATTTAAATATTTAATTTCGCAAAATGTATGAAATTCACGTGAAAGGGTAATTATAATTTATTAATACGAAGATAAAAAAAAAATGGTCTCTGCGCAATAATAATAATAATAATAAATCTGGAAAAAAGTTGGTGGAAGAAAATTATGTCAAAGATTAGATGATTAACCGGTGATAGACGTGGCCTGGATTTTCTTAATACATGCAATTATTTGAAACTGCAATTAACCCGTAAGGCGCTGTTATTTCAATAAAAGTGATTTTCTCCCAGTTAAAGGAAAGTAAAGCCGTGCACGACGCAGTATAAATTCTGATCTAGAAAAGTGAAAAACCCGTTAGAAAACCTTACAGCGGAAGGGCAAACATTCGGGGAAAAATATTCAAATGATATGTGCAGGTTTAGTTATGTATATATTATACATACACATCGGGATACGCAATCGGGACGGAGGTAAATATTTGAGGCCGTTTGCGTTAAGCGTTTTGGCAGGAAGCAGAGGATGGAGAAAACTATATCCTCCTCGCGCGAAGTCGGTTATTTCGGCGAAAAATGCGCCGCCGCCAGGGCGCTTTACGAAGAAATAAAGACGACGCGAGAGGAGAGCGCATCGCGGAAATATTTTCAGCGGCGCGGGAACGCCAAGGAAAGCAAGCCCATTATACACTCTGCTTGCGCGTCGTCTCGTAAATTTCGCCTCGCGTGCGGGAGGCCCGTATTTCACGCGCTTAATCACAGTCCGCAAAAGGCGCCCGACGACCGAAATTTTGGCTTCTCCAGCTGCTCCCGGGACATTATCGCTCTCGCCTCCCCGGCGCAATTAACGGATGCATCGCTTATCCGCACTCGGGAAAGGGACGCGGAGAGAGGGACACGGGAGTCCGCAGGAAATTCGGACGGATGCGTACGAATGGATGCGCGCGCGTAGGTGGGAGAGAGGTTTAAGGGCCGGCGGTCTTTCGCGTCCCTTCGATAATTTCGGCATTTACGAGATTAATCCGCGAGAGAGGAAGGGTCGTCCGCGCCGATCCACGGAGATCGATATCCCCAGCTGTCCCTTCTCTCTCTCTTTCTCTCGGCTCGGCTAAGCAGCTTATTCAGATTTTTGCTCTTTTTTGGGAAAACTATAAAAGATAAAGAGAGCGCACGCGCGGCTATAATCCGACAGCCGGCGGGATATAATTTCCCTCGTATGGCCGGATAATACGGCCCGGAGAATCTGGCCGCTCTCGGCGGGAGACAAAAGCCCGCCGCCGCGGCGAGTCGCGCGCGAATGTATATTGTGCGCGTATGCTTCACGAAAAGTACAAACAGGTAGTTACGGAGCGGCGGGAACGACGCGGGGAGGGGCGCGTGTTTGCTCGGGGGCCCAGGGAAGAGAGACGCATTTCCGCGTTAATCCCTCGATCTATGAGGCTAATTTCTATGAGCTCGTGTAATCTTCCTCGCACCGCCATAACTCACTGCCCGGTGCTTCTTATGTTCCGTCGACGGGCTTGTATACGTATGATATTATATAACGTTTTCGCGCCTTCGTCGAGCACAGGCAGGCCGTACAGCTTCGACGTACAATTTCGACCTCCGCGCCGCTTCTGCCCTCGTATATACGAACGCGCCTCGTATTTATTGCCGGTCGTTAAAGTTTCATCGATTTTCACTGCCGCGACGACTGGCGGAATAATCTTGGATCAATCGCGTCGCCGCGGCGAGGCGACGACGACGACGACGACTTTATTCCCAATAGGTCCTCGGCGACTGGCGAATGTACGGCTTGTTTACGTATCGACTGTGCTCGATTGCCGCGGAGGCTGCCGTGTCCTTATTCAATTTGGCAGAGTATATAAAGAGCGTGGGAGGAGTCGCTCGTCCGCGGGCGAGCGCGAGGCTATTTACCTACTTTTACAATTGTATACTTGTTGATAGCATCGCTAAGGCTTTTATATCGATTCCCCGCGGAATGAAGCCTGCGGCCGGCCGGTCTTCTAATTGCACACTGAAAAAACGGGAGATATATATGCAGTGTACTGTTTTAGTTTCGGCGCCCTTTACGATCCCCGGACGGACGAGAGCTCTTGGTTTTAATGTCACTCGTATCTTCTCCAAGGATGCATCGCCGCGGTAAAAGTCAATATTGTATACCCACAAAGTCGCTCTCGAGATCGTGCCGCTTTTTAATACGCGCACGCACTCGCGACTCGCGAAAATGCTTTCCTTCGAGAATGTACGACTGCGAGTCCGTATTGCGGGGTAATTAGCGCAATTATTCTCGTAATTATCGAAGCGAACGCTTGTGCCCCGCGATGCCGACGGGGCGATAACGCTTTGACGTGCGCGACGCGAGAGCCAGCAGGCGACGTATTTCAAACCTCGAGCCGAGCGACTGCCGTTTTTTCCGAGCGATTCGAAAGCCTCCCGGCGGACGCGGCATCGATCATCGCCCGAGCGTGCGCTTATAAATCGATAACGCGAGCCGATTTCAATTAAGAGAGAGAGAGCGCGAGCATTTCTCTCCGCTCCTCGCGACCGCCGCGATATACAATTATACACCCTGTCCTTTTGCCCCGCGCCTCGCCGTGCGCCCGTGCAGTCGGCCGCGCGAATTCCCCGGAAGCCTCTCTCGTTTTCAATCGATACTCGCGAGAGCCGCGCGGCCTGGCCGAGCGCAAATTTTTGCATTTCCGACCGCCGTCGTCCGCGGCCGAGGCTCGATCGACAAACCGCCGCGGACGATCCGAGCTCGGACCGCCCGTCTCCGACGGCGCGCGCACGAGGCGAGCGATGAATTTTCGAGCTACGCGTACGGAAGCCACGCGGAAAAGACATTAGGGGCGTCGAGGGACGCGGCCCGGGGTAAGTACGTCCTCGACCGCGCGATTATTATATTACGAGCCGTTTCGGCGAGGCGACGCAACGCACGCCGAACTCGAGAGCTGCCTCCTTGCAGATCCCCGATTTACATGATAGTAGCGCCGACGGCGATTGCGGCCTATTATTTTTATTGTACGTCACCTCGGCGAAGGCAGGCTCGATATTCCACATTGTTCGGGGCGGCTCTCTCTCTCTCTCTCTCCTTTTGGGGTGCCGACGAAATCGCGCACCGTTTATATATAAAGCGGCGCGGCTGTCGGACAGAATCATCTTTCGCTCGTTTCTTTCACCGCGCGCCGCGTCGCTTTTCAATACAGAAAAAGGTGCAGCGCGATCCGCCCCATTGTGCCCTTTCAACGTTTGGCGCAAGCAGCGGTATTTTCGCGACGCGGACGCGAGATACATAAACTTGTCGGGGAGCGAACGTTTTTCGCGAGAGTAATCGGCGCGGGTTTGGAATTTGGCCAGAGAGAAGGTCGCGCGAGCGAGCGTAAATCCCGGCGCTTTTGGCTCTCCTCGCAATAAAGACTCGACGGGGACGCGCGGAAATTTACTGGACGCCGGGTGCCGCTTTACGCGCGCATTTTCCCTAATAATCCGGAGCGTTTGCGCGAAGGAGCCGGGGATATAATAAAAGTCGAGGCGCTAATTAGCGCGCCGTCTTACGGCGAAGGACGGCACCGGTAGCCTTTTAAGAGCGATGACGGTGTAAAAAAGCAATTAGGGGAGAGAGAAAAAGCGTACGCGACGGTTCGGATTTTTCCGCGCCCGCCCCGGCCAGAAGCGACGACGGCGGCGGCGGAAAGGCGACACTTGGAAGCTCTCGCCTCGTCCTAACGCGGATCGAATCGCCGTGAAAGCTGCGACAATATTAGAGGCCGGTGGCGCGTATAATAATAAAAAGCGCCGAATGACACGACGAGCGTCGAGGGAGGGAGGCTGTGCGCGCATTGTGCGGCTCGAGTGGACTCTCTCTCTCTCTCTCTCGTCGTCGAGTGGAGAGCTCCGAGCGCGCCCCCGGAGCCGGAACCTAACCTATTCGCGCCGCCTCGACACGGCGAGTTAGTTATGGGCCCCGGCTGCAGATCTGTTCTCTCTCTCTCTCTCTCTCTCTCGCCGTGTAAATTCGTGGACGGATGAGCGGAGCGCGCCCCGATATTATATAAATGACAGGCGGGCACACACGTTTGGATCGCACTTCTTGTTAACGTAATAAAACGACGAGCCTCTCGTCCCCGGGCCATTGAGCCAGTAGGCCGCGGAAGACACAAGGCCCGCCGAGAGCTCGGAGACGTATATAATCGAGTGTGCGGTGATAAATGGCGAGTACCGGCGAGAGAGAGAGAGAGAGAGAGAGGGAGCGGCACCTGGAGCCGCTCGCTCGGAAAACGAGCGTAAAATTGCGGCGAAAGCGATATTTTATCGGTTACTCAGTGGATTTTATGAACTCTCCCGCTGCAGCGGCATTCTTATAATTACGCGATTGTCGCGCGTCGTGCGACGCGCCGAGGAGGAGAGCACCTGGAGCCCTCGGCGAGAGAGCTTCTTATTCTCCCTCGACGCCCCTCGCGCCGCGCGTCTTGACTCTGGCACAAAAGTCTCCCAAAGTCCCCCGAAGTCTATACCCCCCGATTCTCCTCTGCAGTTGTGACAGTCCCAGATTAGCCCCCCATTGTCGCGCCGGGAGGCGGCCTCCGTGTTCTGCGGCTCTCCGCGCTCCGCAATCAAGCCGCGCTTCTTCCTTCTTTTTTAATAAACTCGATTGCCGCGCGCGGGGAAAGTTGCGCGCGTCAATTAGAAGTTTGCGCCGTCGCGTCGCCTCGCTCCCATGATGAATTTGTATAAAAAAGCGCCAAGGGGGTCGCGGCCTCCCGACTGCCGAGTCACCTCGGCAGTCGGATATGCGTCAAATTGAAACTAATGAAAAAACACGCTCGCTCACTCGAGAGAGAGAGAGAGAGAGAGAGCCGTCGGCGAAAACTCGCGCGAGACGAGCGTTTTATATCGGGGCCTGAGAGCGGGGCCTCCGCATGTATAATATGTACAATAGGCCCCCGAGAGAGACAATGGGGCCGCGTAGCCAGAGGCCGGACTTCCGGATTTCCCGACTGCGGATAATCCGCATCGGAGGAGAATGAGAAGAAGCGCATCGCGCATTGAGCCTGGCCAACAAACCGTGGATAGAGCCCCTGTACATATCTCTCGCGCATAATGGGGCCCCTCTTGTGCGCGTGTCAAAACAAAGCTGGGCCCACGCGAGGCGATCTCTCTCTCGGTAATCGATCGGGATCGACAGGTACGCGCACAGGGCCCCCGACAATGGCGTGCGCGCGTCGCGAAAGGGTTTCCTCGTCTCGGGCCGCGGGGCCCGAGTCGGCCATTGTGCCCGCGCCGCTTTAAGAAGCTCGATATATCGGCCGAGCGCCTCACAATGGCGGCCGGGCTCAATCGTATTTGCCGTTCTCAGGCGGCGCCGAGCTCCTTTTATCGATGACCGCCGATGCTCGTCGGGCCTCCTTTCTCTCGCGCTCCGACGGCGCGGCGTTGCACTTTTTCCGAGCCCGACGGGGGCACGACGGTGCGAGCGAGATCCGATGAAATGAGTCGCGATAATTCCCGGCCCGGTACAAGGGGCTCAAAGGAGTGACAATGGAGAGGGGGGGGGGAGAGCCCCCCCGATCGGCGCGCGCGTTTCCGAAAAATTAGAGAATCGCGCGCCGCGGCGCGTAATCGCCGGGTAAAAGAGCATCGGCGGCGCATATAATCCGCTTGGAAAGAGAGGAAAACGGCGCATTGTGCGAGTCGGCCGAGGCGCTTTTCTGCGCGGCTTATTCTCTTTGCGCCACCCGCCGGACCGCGCGTACAAAGAGAGCTGCCATCGCTCGCTCTCTCTCTTTCTCTCTCTCTCGATAGCGAGCGGCGAGCAAAAAAGCAGGTTCCCGTCGGGCCGCACACGTCGCGTCGGACCCCTCGGCGCTGATTCGCGATCGGGGTGGAAAGGGGCGCAGTGGCCCCGCCCGCGGACCAATCCCCCGACTTGTTTATATCTCGATGAGAGAAAGAGAGAGAGAGAGCGGATATCGATTTTTAAGCAGCTCTCCTCTCTGTCGACGCAACGGACGATGATGATGATGGAAGCGACTAATCAAATTAGAAGGCGTCGGCATTAAAAATCATGGCCCCGTAGTGGTGCAGACGGGGGCATATGTCTCTCGGCGTGGATACGCGATACCGTATGGGGAGAGCCGACCCCTCGGCCAATTCTTTTTTCTTTTTCGCTCTCTCCTCGCACTTTATATCTGGCT
The DNA here is from genome assembly GCA_035582935.1 of Ormyrus thymus. Lineage (NCBI taxonomy): Eukaryota > Metazoa > Arthropoda > Insecta > Hymenoptera > Ormyridae > Ormyrus > Ormyrus thymus. The sequence goes on along the minus strand of JAWWEM010000054.1, from coordinate 8,882,895 downwards.
CTCTCTCCTGACCGAGAGAACAAATGTACGCAGGACGCGCGTGTGCGTGCACCCCGGGGCTGCACGGATTATCTCCTCGGCGAATTATTAAATCCACCTTTAATTCGAGTCACCGATGAATTATTAGTCCGGCGCGGCGGCGCTTTTCGGCAGTAATTACGGGAAAACCTGATTAGCGTCTCGGGGGATCGATCGCTCGGCCCGACGTCTCGTCACAATACGCGCATCAGCCCCCGTCCGCATCGCGGAAGCCTCTCTCTCTCTCCGTATTTAATCGCGACGCACGCCCGCCGCCTGGTAATTCAATGAGCGAGCGAGCGACCGCGTCAAAGTCAAGCTAATGATCCGCCGTTAAAGCGGAGCGAGCCGCGGCTGGTGCTTTTTTAACCCCCTCGCGTATCGGGTCGAGCTCCCTCGCCCGCGGCGGATGTTACATCTTTCTCGAGTCGCCGCGACGAGCCTCGACTCTGCTCTCGAGAATTTAATGCGGGATCAATTTGGGCGCGCGGGCATTATCCGCCTTCTCCGGGAAGATTTCTCTCCTGCGCCGTGCTTTATTCCCGGTCGCGAGCTTAAGCCCTTGTCCCGGGACTCTCTGTAATTCCGCACAGTCATACGCGCCCCGCGCGGACAAACTGCCCGGAACGCCGCGCGCGCGCGCATTCGGTCTAATTCGGCCGCGCTCCGGACCTGTGCGCGTCCTCATAGCCGGGTAATGCCGGCAATTTCGACACATTTTTACTCACCTTTACTGGGTTTAATTCGCTTTCTCGGGCTTTCTCTCGCTGCTTCCCTCGTTGGGCGAAAGGACGTTTTCCCAGAATGCGAATTTCCTCGGTGGAAGGGTGATGAGACTTTTTTCACTTACCTCGCGGGAGATGTACGCGTAGGAGAATAAGCTCCGGTGGAATAAAATTAAAAGTAAAACTGCGACGGAAAAGCATCAGTCGTCATTTCGAGTTTTATTGTACAAATTAAGTCTTTAATTAAAACTTTTATTTCTAGTTCCTTTGCCGGATTCCTAGATTAGCGACGCGATCGTCGCCGATGCTCTTCGGAGCGGGTTAGATTCTTTTTTTTTTTTTTAAACTCGGAACAAGAGTCTTCTTGCCGACGTTGCGTCATTAAAAAAAAGAAGGAAGCGAGTGATAAAAGTGGCTGTATAAAAGCAATTCAAGTGCTCGACCAATTGCCAAGCGGATCAAATAATATTGAATTAAGTAAAAGAACTGTTATAATAAAATAAAAGCAATGGATTATACACAATGTACACGTCTAAATAATTACTGACTTGACCTGTGATACAAGTGCTTCCAGATGCCAGTCTGCATTAGATACAATATTTTTCTTAATTGTTTCTATAAAATTTTAGTGATTAAGTAACAAAGCAAATACACGGAGAAAAATGCCTTATTAAAAATTAGTAGAGTCTATCCTAATCGAGGGATAAACTTGCACTCAAATTTAATAGAACTATATTCATTTTTACCAGAGTACTATTAAATTTTAGTACAAATTGTAGTAATTTTTTAGGATAATGAGTTTGTACCTCGATTACGATAGACTGTACTAATTTTTAATAAGGTACTTTTCTCAGTGTACATTAACTGTTTATATTAACCGGCGCCCGGAGAGCGTCACTTCTCTCCGCCGGATTACTCGAGTCGTTACGCAATGAACATACTACGACCCTGGAATAAATAACTAAATAAAAATAAATAGTTTTTACGATTCTCTTAGCCGCAGACGCCGCATAACTCGTTCGACTTTCGGATAAATTTCAGTTTCTCCCGGCAGATTTAATCGAGCGAATCCCTTTGCTCTGCGAGCGCCAAGATCTAACTGAGAGTAAGTGGCGCATAAAAAGCAAGAGTTGGAACCTTCTACCCCCGAGAGAAGGACGCTCGCGGATTTGGCTCGCCGAGTTTACTCGAACCACTGCGGAAGCTCCTCGGATTAAATTAATACCCCGCAGGCGCACTTTTTACCTAATATCATTTAATGGGAACGAAAAAAAAGGAGACTCGGTCGCCCCGCGCGTCGTTTGATCAGTCTAATTAGAGGAAAGACCCGGCGGCCGCTTGCAGTCTCCCGGGATCGTTTTCCGGCATTAGGCTCGAAAAGCACGGATCGCTCGTGTACGAAAATCCGAGCGAAATTCGGGCTCGAGCGAGAATTTTATGGGGCCATTCAACTAACGCGCAGATCGAATAAAAGCGCCTGCGGACGGGCTGGATACACAAGCCATTGAGAAAACGACTCCGAAAACGCGTCCACGACAAGCTCGCTAAGAGCCTCTCTCTCCGCTTGCGCATCCCTTATTAGCCGCTCTCGCTCCCCCTCCCGCTCTCAGAAAATATTAATTTCGCCGCCGAGAAGGGCTGCTGGAAGAAGGGCGGGGCCCCGGCCTGCGGCGCGAAACGGGGCCCCTTTCCCGAGCCCCGCTCTCTTCCACGCAACCCTCCCCATCGGGGTGGAGTCTAGCCGGGCAGGGCTATTTAGCGCAGGGCCAGGCTCTCGGCGCGCTCAGAGTCGCGCGCGCCCCCGAGCTCGCAGCGTCGTACGTCCTTCTCCCCGGTGCGCCGGATCGTTCAGTGCGTCAAGTGTGCCACCGAAGTAGCAGCATGTCCCGCAGCTTCCTCGTCGACTCGCTCATCGGCGGCAGCGGCAGTAGCGGCAGCGCCCCGTCGGCCGCCTACCCGCTGCCGGCGTACTACGGAGGCCAGCTGCCCAACTACATGTTCAACTTCTTCAACCTCGGCCTCAACGCCTACCAGCAGCAGCAGCAGCAGCACCACCAGCAGCAACAGCAGATCGCCAGGCCGGTGCCTCTGCCCGTGCTGGCCGCCAGGCCCGCCTCCTCCTCGCCCACGCATCAGCCCGCCGGTCGCCTCTTATCCGGTAAGTCCCCGATATCACGGATCGTACAGTCCGGTGCAGCAGCGAGTGCAGCCGATTAACCTGCCCTCTCTCTTTCCAGAAGAGTCCCCGTCGCGCCACAGCGGCAGCCAGCACAGCGGCAGCCCCACGCCGCCGCCCCGCTCGCCCGCCGCCAACGACCCCGGCATCGCCAGCAGCTCCAAGCGCATCCGCACCGCGTTCACCAGCACCCAGCTCCTCGAGCTCGAGCGCGAGTTCTCCGCGAACATGTACCTGTCGCGGCTGCGGCGCATCGAGATCGCCACGAATCTCCGCCTCTCCGAGAAGCAGGTCAAGATCTGGTTCCAGAACCGGCGCGTCAAGTACAAGAAGGAGGACGTCGCCGCGGCCCCCGGCGGCGCCGGCAAATGCTGCTGCCTGAGGACCTGCGGCAAGAGGAAGGACTGCCCGAAGGCGGAGGAGCTCAGCGACCAGGAGGAGCAGCAGCAGCAGCAGCGACAGCCGGCGGCAGCGGCGGCCTCCCTCAAGCCCAAGAGCCTCTGGCGGCAGCCGTTCGAGGAGGAGGTGCACGATCTGTCGAGGGGATGCAAGCGCGGCCGGGACGAGGAGGAGCGGATGCTGGAGCGGAAGAAGATCAAGAGGGAGAGCCCGCCGCCGATCACCACCGGGTTCAGGCAGCTCACCTGCACGAACTACACCGTCGATCGCATCGTCAACTCGTGATCGCGAGCGAGGGGTTGACGGAGGGCGACGGTGCTGTAAATATTGTACATAAGGAGGAGCCGTTGTAAATAGCTGTACAGTCGAGGCTACTGCGAATCACGCATTTTTCGCGTATATTTTTTCTAACGAGTTATCTTCCGAATCTGAAAATATGCTATTTTCTGTGAAAAGCAACGTGATTTTAGATTTAATAAACGTATTTTTCAATAAAATTATGAATCTTTCTCATTCCTGCGACCTCCATCCTGTGTTCTTTCCAAACAATGAAACTTCGTTAAAAACTTCTTTTAACACGAATTTGAATAGAATTCAATTGAATTTTGAATTGAATTTCGTAGACAGCAGAATTTGATAGACAGTTCAGATTATTCATAGCAGATTATTACATTGCTACACTTTATATGCAAGTCGGGCAGTAGTAAATGCAATAGAATGACGAGACAAGCACAAACGCAATATAAATTTGCTGCACGCATTTAACCTCATTAAAGATTTTCAATTGCCGCTCATCGTTGCTAATTATAAATTAAATTAACGATAAAAGGAATTGAATGAAACGCTAATAAATCTCGAATAATGCCTGGTTCATCGTCGGGGGCTCCGCCGTTTCGTATTTGACCAGATAAGCTGGAAATAGCAAAATTGTTGATTGATGATAACGGTTTCTAGAATTTTTCCCATCCGATCGCTCACACCAATATAGTATCGTAGATAAAAAAAAACCCAATCGGATTAAGTACATTATCTTACCTAAAAATGAGAGTCTAACTAGAAAACTATGTCGGTTCGCTTTAACGCGTGATTTTTTTTATATTCTCTTGGCTACAATCTTAAGAAAAATCGATGTCTGATCGATATATTTATTTAAGCTGCGATCAAATTCTACTCCAAAATCGTTTAAGCTTCTATACAGCAGATTGCAAGCAAGTATACTTGCTAATCTGCTTTAAGCCTGTAATCTTTGGTTCCAAGTGTAAACAGTCGAAAAGATTTGATTCTTTAACTGTCGACATTGATTACGAATTTCAAACACGAAGACGCACTATTTCTGAAAAATTCCACTTGTACTCTTCGTATTACGCTCACAGCCAGCATTAGATTTCCTTTCATCGCCCAAAGATTAGCAAGGTAGTGTTTTCCTTCATCTCGAGAAAAGAAAAGATCGCTTTGTCCGCTTTAGCGGGAATTGAATCGCTCGCCCGGCTGTCCGCTCGCCTAATAAGCTCGATGAGAACGAAAAGATTCTCGGACGATTTGATTCGGAGGAGAGCAGCGTAATCCCGCGGCGCCGGGATTTATCAGGTAAATATTGATGCCCGGGAGAATAAAAAGCGAGCGCGTGTGTGGCTCGTGGAATTCGTCCGAGCGATCTGCCCGCGGGGGGAAAAGCAAGCGAGCAAGCGAGCCGAGCGAGCCGAGCAATCCGAGGCAAGCAAGGCGTTAGGCTACCGAGAGAATGCCTCGGGAATTCCAAGGCGATTGAATGCGCCAGACGGAGTGTCGCCGCAAACATAAAGTTGCCCCCTCCTCGAGCGAGAGAGCCCGAGCATTATAAAGATTATTGTCGCTCTCCGGCCGGCCGAGGAGTCGGAGTGTCTGCCGGGGCTATCAAAAGGAACCTTTGGCGGCCTGCTCGCTTTTCGTCGAAGTCGAGAGCGAGCTCCCATTCAGGAATTTCTGAATGAGCGAGTAGTCGTCGTAGTCGTCGTCCTGCGACAGAGAGAGAAGAGGGGAGCAGCAGCAGCAGCGGACGGAAAAGGAGGAACCACCCGCTGGGGCTTTCGCGACACAAGTGTGCCATTGTCCGGGCGGCTGCCGCTTAACGCCATTAACTACGTTTTACCTTAAATTTGACCGAAAGTGGGGGCCCTCTTGACAAATTTTCCAAGGATTTATAGCCCACCTCCGTGTCCTCTCTCTTTCTCCCTCTCTCTCTTCCTTTTTTTCCGGCTCCCGAACTCCCTCGACTTTTCACGCGACGCGGACGGGCTCATTCACTAATTCCGTGTCCCATAGTAGTACGCGAAAATTTTTCTGAATGAAGCAGCCAAATAGTCAAATACGAGGCAATGGGGAGGTTCTCTCTGACTTACGAGCCACCTTTTTCTGCTCTCTCACTGCCATTTACTTTTCTCTGCACTCGAATTTTTTTCCCAGATGTCGTATTTTCTTTTTATTAGGCAACGGCATTCTTCGACGCCTCACAAATTCGAGATTATCAAATGGTTAGTTGGTCTTTGGCGAGAGATTAGATATCTATATGACTTTTTTTTATCGGCAGATTCTTCGCGAAGCAATTCATCCAAAGATAAAATCTTTAATTATTCTCCTATCGCGCAATCAAAGCTGGATTAATCATTCGTTCTTTTGTCGCTGCAGTTTAATTAATAAATTTACTAAAAGCTAAAACGTAGTATTGCATCAAAATGTCCACTTTCAATATTTTCAACGATCTAAACTAGAAAAGAAACGATAAATCGCAGGCGTCGATCAGATATCAAGATTAAAGAATCTCGTACAAAATTTCTATCTGTATACTCGATTACCTGGTGATCGATCGATGCACACATCGTTATGGCAATAAGACGATCTGTGCTTTGCGTCCGCTTAGAGTGGGGCAAGACGTAATAAATACGAGTCGCCCACGATAAGATTAGTCACAAGTTGTTTGGCCTCGTCGCAACACACAAGGGTAAATATACTTTCTCATTGCAACTTTCTCTCTGAAATATATAAATTTATTAAAGCGCGGCGGACGAGAGCTAAGAATTACGTACAAATTGCAGATGCTGCGCAGCGTGATTTTCGTCGCCCTCGTGGCTTTCGCCGCGGCCGAAAAAGTTCGCTTCGAGAACTACAAAGTCTTCCGAATCATCCCGGCGTCCGCGGAGCAATTGGAACTTCTCCAAGGACTGGAAGACGGCGACGAAGGGGTATATAAGTAAAACCATTAGCTCGATCGCTTGCATTTTCAAAATTTTCCCTACCATATGTATAAATCTCGACTCAGTACTCCTACTGGAACGGACCCAGCCGAGTATTCCGTCCCGCCGACCTGATGGTCGCCCCCGACCAGCTCTCGAGCTTCACCCGGCTGATGGACGCCGCGGACCTGCGCTACTCCCTCTACGTCAGCGACGTCCAGAAGCTCATCGACTCCGAGAACCCGAAGACCCGCTCGGGCCCCTTCGGCTGGACGAGCTACCACACCCTCGAGGAGATCTACGGCTGGCTCGAGTCCCTGCCCAAGAAGCACCTCGGCAAGGTCGAGGTCATCGACGCCGGTCGCACCTACGAGAACCGCGTGATTAAGGGGGTGAAGCTGAGCTTCGGCAAGAACAAGCCGGGCGTCTTCGTCGAGGGCGGCATCCACGCGCGCGAGTGGATCAGCCCGGCCACCGTCACCTACCTCCTCAACGAGTTCCTCACCAGCAAGGACCCCGTCGTCAGGCAGCTCGCCGAGTCCTACGACTGGTACATGTTCCCCTCGTTCAACCCCGACGGTTACGCGTACACGCACAGCACCGTGAGTACATATAATGTATAAGCTGATTCGCTTTCGATTTTGGGCTTCGCTCGATCACCCGGTTTTTTGCTATCCGCGCAGAACCGACTCTGGCGGAAGACGCTGTCCAAGAGCGGCGGCTGCAGGGGCGCCGACGCCAACCGCAACTGGGGCTTCAAGTGGATGAGTGAGATATATATACACATTGCGGAAAATGGCTCTTCCTCTCGACTAATTCGAGTCTCTCTTGCAGGCGGCGGCGCGAGCCAGAATCCCTGCGCGGAGACGTACGCCGGTAAGAGCGCCTTCTCCGAGCCCGAGACGAGGAGCATGTCCGAGTACCTGAGCTCCGTGGGCGACAAGCTCTTCGCCTACGTCTCCTTCCACAGCTACTCCCAGCTGCTGCTCTTCCCCTACGGGCACACCGCGCAGCACCTCGACAACTACGACGAATCCGTGAGCAGCTAGAGGCCTCGAAATCGAGCCGGCTCTTCTCCGACGGAATCGAGAGGTTCCTCATTAATCGATCGCGATGCTTCTCTTTTCAGCTGGCCATCGGCGTCAAGACGATCGGCGCCCTCGCCGAGAGGTACGGCACCAAGTACGTCACCGGCAACATCGCCGAGGCCATCTGTAAGTCCCTCGGGAAATCGGGCTAGCTTATGAAAAATTCGTCGAAATATACGCAATTCATACTAAATTCGACGATTTTCCCCTCCCTCGCAGACGTCGCCAGCGGCAGCTCGATGGACTGGGTGAAGGCGACCCTCAAGCTGCCGGTCACCTTCACTTACGAGCTGCGCGACACCGGCAGGCACGGCTTCGTCCTCCCGGCCGAGCAGATCGTCCCCAACGGCCAGGAGGTGCTCGACTCCTTCGTCGCCATGTTCAAGGAGGCCACCAAGTTCGGCTACCCGAAGCCGCGGCAGTGAATGATCGGGAAAGGAGCCCCGAGCAATCATTACCTATTCGTTTTCTGTAAACTGTATTTGTCAAAATATACAAGAGCTGAATAAAAGAAACGGTTGCCGGAGGAGAAGGAAGTTGATTTTCTGGGAGAACGGGCGCGAGAGAGCCAATTGACGAGGCAGTCGGGCGGAACCGATATCGAGAGAGAGAGAGAGCAAGAGAGCCGGAGTGTTTATATGCGCGCACGAGAAAGTATTAGCGAGCGAGGTGAAAACAAAGCGTGCATCCCGAGATCAAGTGCAAGGAGGCATTACAAGCTTACGAAGTGGCCGCCAAGTGGACCGAGGCACTCGGCGAGAGTGCCGCGATTAATGCGGCCATTCCGATCCGGCCGCCTCCCCCTTTTTCCGTCCGAGCAAGTCCGCGAGAGCGGCATTAGCGTGCTCAATGAGCCCCGTCGAGCGGAAGAGAATCCGAGGCCGAAATTTTTAATTAGAGCAGCCGCCGCCGAAAAGTCTCCGGTAACCTTAATTAAAGCCCGCATAGAAAACGGGACGCACTCGTCGGGCGGCCCCGAGGAGGAGACGTCGAGTGCTCGCAGGGGGTAGTCGATCGGTTTGAGCGACAGGAAATAGGTAAAGCGGCAAGTGTCGCGGAGTTTCGCACGAGGTTGAAAAGCGCGCGAAAGCGTAGCCGGGGCCGCTCGTTGCGCCGCAGTGCCGCGGGGCGCATTGTGCGCTCGCTCGAGTGGCGCTCGATCAAAACCGGAAAAGGAAAAAAGAAAGGAAAAAAAAAAAAAGGAAGGACAGAAGCGGCGCGGGCCTCCGCACTCTTCGGCTGTGACACGTTCGAGTGGCGCAAAACCGTTTTTCGTGCGCTCGACCATTGTGGCTCGGGGTCGCTGGCGTTGCGGGCCGCGGGGCGGCTCCGTCATTTTCCGGAAAAGCGGCGGGCCATTGTGAGCTGCGGCGGCCGTCGCCGCCGACTCGTGAAATCGGATTTTCCTGTGGGCATGCCTATTTGTCAGCCGCGCGGCGCGGCTGTTTACGGAGCGACGCGAGTCGGATGCCTTATTATTTTGATGCACGGGAGCTTTTCCCGGTCTCCGCGACGCTCCTACCGAGTGCCTCGCTCGGGGTAATGGAAGAATCTCGAGGAGACAACGAGACGTAAGCCTTCCGCTCGACCGGCTAATGTCAGGGCTCGGCGCTCGGCGTAATGAAAGGAAATGAAACGCGCGGATGATAGTTAGCACGCGCGACGAATCCCGGCGACAAATCGCAAAGGCTTCGAATGCCGTATCCAACGCAAGGACAATATTGACAGACGGCGGACGGGGAGGGGGTGGCGGGCCCATTAACGTTCCTTCGTCCGCTATTTTAGAGCATGACTAAAACGCACGTGCAGCTAGTCGTTGGGGTGTGCTGCGGGCCGCCCTCATCCCCCGATCAATTGTCACCGGGCGGACGCTGTTGTTATTTTCGCGACCGAATCTCGTTCCATGAGTTTTTAATTAAAAAGCCCCCGGCCTGCCGTGTATACACGCTCGCGTTCCGATTGGCCCTCGCGGAGAGCTGTTTTCACCTCGCGAGTGTAAACGCGTCGTAATCTAATTTTCGAGAGCAAGACGTCCCGGATGATTAACGATGATTTATCCCCGCGTCGACGGGGCCGGGCTGTAAAAGCATTGGCCTGCAGGGGCAATAAAAGCACCGGGCGCGCTTTGATTATGTCGGGCGCTTGTATACGCGGGAGCGTTGATAGAGCAGTGAAGGCGAAGAGGGAACAAAACTCGCTGCGTCGACTGTATAATATCGGCCTCCTCGATCTCTCTCGCTCTCACTCCGCGGAACTCGGGGCCCGACGGGAGAAAAAAAATAAAGGGAAAAAGGGAAAAAGCCGGCGACAAGACACACGCGCGCGCGCGGAACTGCAGCTCGAGTCGGGGATCGATCGGCGGCTCCTCCTTTATTCGTTTACATTGTCGCGAGTCTCTATCTTTTATTCCCGCGGCGGGAATCATCAATAACAGCGGGAGAGCGAGAGAAAAGGGCGGAGGAGGGGTGGGGGGGTTCAAAGTTCCCGGCGACTTGCAGTCTAACAAGCCCGCTCGAGTGGCCCATTGTCGGTTCATGAATACGGAAAACGTGTTGTACGTCGACGGAGAGAGAGAGAGAGAGAAGGAGGGCGTCATTACGTTGTAAAATCTCGCAGTTTTCGGGCCCTCGTTATATTATACGGACGGGCGGCGAATTATGCAAGAGCTCACTCTCGTTTTTTTTTTCTCTTCTTAACCCACACCGGCGCAGAGTCAAAGTCGGAATCTTCGGCTCTCTCGAGTAGAAAGCGCGACTGCGGCCATTTAGGGCCCATTTATTCTCGATAAGGCCCGCTCGAGAGGCGTCGGGCTCTCGAGTCCGCCGAAATTGAAAAGGAAGGAAGAGAAGAAAACGGGGAAAAAGGGGCCGAGAAATTCCAAGCGGGAGAGCTCGGACGCACAATCGACTTCCTCTCGAGGGCCAAGAAAGGAGGAAGGACGGCGGACACTCGAACCGGACACAAAGTCGAAGATTCGGGTGACAATCGACGCGCCGATTCAGGAGAAGGAGGCTCCCTGACCGCTCGACGGTGGCTTTGTGACGTACTCGAGTACCTGTAACACAGCCGGTGGAAATTCAAATTTCTTTCAATGGACCAAAGCGGCATAAGAGTCGAGAGCGAGCGAGAGAGAGAGAGAGAGAGAGAGAGAGAGAGAGAGAAGGTCAGGTTCATTGAGGAAAAACTCGAGCTCTCGCTGAATGAGGGCCGGAGCTCTCTGCGTGGGCGTTCGCCCCCTCTCCCGCTCAGCGGGCAGTCCGCGTCCGTCCTCGAGGAGAGGACTCTTCCTCATTGTCGCGGAATCGATGCGCAATGTGCCTCGACTTCTCTTCCTTTCCCCCCCTCCTCGGCTCGCCTCTTCCAAGTAGAGGAGACTCCTCTCCCGACGAGCGGCGCGCGATTCTAATTATGCTTTTATGCCCCGCACAATTAGCCACTTCCTCTGCATTCAGGATCGCGGGGCCCCGGGGCTCTTCACCCCCGAGGGCCGCTGTGTGGGAACCGACGAGCCGAATCCCGCCGCCGCCGACGCTTTACCGGCAATACTTGCTCCATTAGCCCGAGGGCTGAGCGCGACTTTTGCACTGCCGATTAATTTTTTTCCCCCTTTTCGACGTAAACTCCGGATAATTAAGAGCGAAGTGTATAAATTCGGTTGGAGCGACAGAGAGAGAGAGAGAGAGAGAGAGAGAGAGAGAGAGAGAGAGCTAAGGGCACTCGACATTCTCTGCCCCCTTTCGCGCGACGGGCTGTGCGTAAAGAGGAGGGGGTGGGGTGGAGGGAAAAACGAGCCGGCCGACATCGGATTTCGTTATTTCGAGGGCCGAGGCTCGTGGCGCGAAGGAATTCTTCGATACCTCCGACGGCCTCGACGTCGCGCCGAAGGGCGCCGAGGGCGAAGGAAATTTTATCGAGCGCCCGGAACTGCGCAGAAACGCTCTCGCCTCTCTTCCGACCGTGCACGCGCGCGCGCGCGTGTACGCATGTATACGTGTGTAGACGGACGTTTTATTTTTCCCGTCGCCGCGCCGCGAGATAGCAAAACAACGCGCCGCGGCCGTAAACCGCGAAAAGGCAGCTCGCGCGATGTATAATTAGCGCGCGCGCGCGCACAGTCGGCGCGAATTTCGCCCCCCGCCCCCGCCCCCCGCGAATGTGGGGCGCATCGGGCGATCGTTGCAGCCGTCATCCGTCCAATTACTGTCAGCAACAAAACGGCCGCCGCCGCGCTTTCATTATGGCCTTTAACGCCACTGCACCGGCGCGCGAGTTGAGTTTCGTGCGCGGCCCCCGCATGAAACGTATACATTCCGCATACATCGTACACTTTCCGCGCGCGCGCGCGATTTTTTAATCAGCCCCTGCCGCGCCGGAAATGACAATCCAATAAGTTTTCGGGGGGGGGGGGGGGGGGGGGGGGGGGGGGGGGCGAGGGCGAGGGCTTTATTTATACATCGGGGTGGGGGCGGCGGTACGTATAATCGATCGAGCGGCAAAGTGGCTTTTGAAGCGATCCCCTTAATTAAAGTCCGAGTGCGCGCCGGTGCCTGAGTTCGGAGCCCTGTACTCCCGAGGAGAGCCCCGTCCCCGCCCACGCCAGGTGCCTCGAGTGCGGAGAGCGCTGCCCCCGGAGATCAGGTCAATCACGGCCGACTGAAAATTTCACGGCCAATCATCGGGAGACAAAAGACGCTTCGAGACAGAGAGCGAGAGAGAGAGAGAGAGAGAGCAATTCGCGAGAGAGAAGCCGCAGCGAGAACTCGGCGGTGGGGGGGCGGCCCCAAATTTGTTTTCCTCCCCGAGACTCCCCAATTTGTCAAGAGGGACGACACCGGCGAGCCGACGCGCTCCTCAGCCACAAAGGCCCCGCGGGGGAGTAGGGCCCCGCTCTCGGCGCGCGTTCCGGCCCGCTGCCCCGACGGGCATTCGTCTCCCATTAGGTGCGTGCGAAAGCCTCGCGCTCCTCGCTCCGCGTGCTGTTTTTTCTCTCCTTATTTTCCGCACAAGCGAGCGGAGTGTATGTATACGCGGATCCGACGCCGGCAGTCGGCGTCGATCGGAGGAGCTGCGAGGCGAGGAGGCCCGGGCAGACTTACCCGCGCGCGCGCGCTCTCTGTGTATTACCGATCGATTAAGCCAAAAGGCAAACTTGTGTTCTGGATTGTTAAGCACGCGTTGATCGATCGGGGCGGCCAATAAAAGTTCGTACAGTCGACGGGCGGGAGGGTTATCGGAGGTCGGGCGAGCTCGGAAAAAATTCTACGCCAAAGGGGGAAAGAGAGTCTACGGGCAAGATCTAATAACGATAATCGGCGGCGGCGGAACATGTAAATAGAAGGAGAGCAGCAGCCGGGGGCGACGTTTGCACGTCAGCCGCACGTACTCGCAATAGACGCGTAACGCGCCGCTCTGCGGCTAAGGTACACAAGCCGTATATATA
>JAWWEM010000054.1:8845414-8869740 GCA_035582935.1 Ormyrus thymus | reverse complement strand
TATTGTTTAAATTATTAAAATCTTAATAGAAATATTAAATTAAAGTTAGGGTGCCCGTAGTGCCCGACCCTCCCCTATGCATCTTACTGCGAAGCAGGAATAACGGAGCAAAATAAAAATTGAACCCTTTACGCTGTCACGTGCGCCTTGGCCATTTCCTTCAGCTCCTTCCTGTTAATTTTATCAGAAGCGGTGTACGGTATTTTATCCAGGAACTTAACACCGGCCCAAAGTTTCTTGTACTCTCCCAGCTCAGAGCTCAGCTCCGTCAACTCCTGCTCGGTCACCTGAAACAGTCCGATTTCCCTCGTTATACAACTCGAACGGAGAAAATAAAGCGTCGTTCGCGTCTACCTTCGCCCCGGGGACTCTTTTAACGAAAGCCATGGGCCGCTCGCCGTCCACCTCGTGAGGCACGGGAACGACCGCCGCCTCCATCACGCCCGGATGGGCCACGAGGAGCTCCTCGATCTCGTACGGCGAGACGTGGTGTCCCCGGAACTTCATCACCTCCTTCAATCTGTCGACGATGAACACTTGGCCGTCGGGCTCGTAGTAGGCTTTGTCTCCCGTGTGCAGCCAGCCTTTCCGATTAAAGAATTAACGCTTGATTGTTTTTTTTTTTCTTTCATCCGCTCCCTTTCGAGTTTATTAATTGGACGATATTGCGCGCACAAGCATTACCCTGATTATCGATCGCTTCTCTGGTCGCCGCTGGATTTTTGTAGTAGCACAGCATGAGAGTCGAGGTCTTGGCGCAAAGCTCGCCCGGCTGATTCGGGCCCAGCGCCTCGCCGGTGTCTATGTCGATTATTTTCAATTCGACGTTCGGCACGGCGAAGCCGACGGAGTCCGATTTACATCTGCTCGTTTGAAAGGTGACGAGTCCGCCCAGTTCGGTCATACCTTGACAAAAAGCAGAGAGCCGTCAAATCTGCAGTTAGACTTGCATCGCGGGAATGGAATAATTTACCTAACGCTTGACTGACTTCCGCGCGAGGGAGGCTCTTTCTGAATTCGTCGAGAACCTCGCGATTGAGCTTCGAGCCGCCGGTCAAAACCGTCTGCACCGACTCGAGCTCGTAATTATTTAGCGCCTTCGACTTGGACCACATAGTTATCGCGCTCGGAGCCAAAAAGAGCCAATTGATCTGCAAATTACAGGCATGAGAAACGTGAGCGGCCGAGGACGAATAAAATGTACGCCGGAACGACGCACCTTGTACTTCTCGATGGTCCTGCAGGTTCCCTCGACGTCAAAGCTCGCCTCGATGATCCTGGTCGCGCCGGCCAGTACGGACTGCAGGATGCAAAGGGTTCCGCTGATCCAGTAGAGGGACGAGTACCACAGGCAGACCCGCTTCCGAGGAATGACGGCGAAGGTCTCGAAGATCTTGACGAGAGTCGCGTAGGAGTGCGCGACGCCCTTCGGCAGGCCCGTCGTACCGGAGGAGAACAGGATCATGGCGACGCTCCGCGGATCCGTTATCGAGCTCGGCTCGTAGACTCGCACCTCCTCGTTGGTCTGCAGCCTCATCGTGTCTTTCAGGGACTCCAGGTCCGGATGCTTGCCGATGACGATGATTCGCGCGTCCACCCTCTCCGATCTGGCGGCCTCCTTCAAGACGGCTATCGAGCCCTCGCAAGAGAAGATCACTCTCGGCCTGGTCAAGCTCATCAAGTGGCGCGCCGTTCCTGCAATTTTCCCGGACGAATGACTTTGGAGGATGGCAAAGCGCTCGGATTTTTCTAATCTATTTTTAATTACTTAAGGCGACCTCGTGATGCCACGGATTGAAAGCTGCCCCAACGTAAAAGGCAGCCAAGCACGGAATGTACGCATCCTCTTGGTTATGAGTGCAAACTGCTATTACATCGCCGCTGCCGATTCCTTGCTTTTGCATCCACAAAGCGCAGCGGATAGAATCTTCTGTCATCTGCTTGTAAGTAGTTTGCTTGCCGGTGTCGGCGTCAATCTATTTTAAGACAGCAACCATTCTTTAAAAGATCCAAATCGCTTTCTCGTGTTCGTTAATTAAGGCGGCTTCGGCGAGTTTTTATAAATAATGAAAATATCTGAAACTTCAAAAGAATATCCTTTGAGCATTAGATTTTTCATTTATGTTGAGAAAGTGCAAGGTCAACGACTAAATTTTATAAAAATCGAGGTTTAAAAAATGTTTATTATAAGATGTAACCTTATGTGAAAAGACCATTTTGTATTTATTCCAATATAAATAATTCATTTTTATAAAGTAGTATACCAAATAGAAGATTTTTTAATGGAGATTCTAATTTTGTCATCATAAATATAAGTAAACGATCAAATTAAAGAGATATTAGCGCTAAACTTTGTAAACATGCAACACTAAGAGCAGACAAACATACAAGCAATAAGAATGGCATTTTTTTTCATGTTTTAACAAAACTAGAGTTTTTCAAGACTATCTAAAGTAGTTCGGAGGTAATTACTAAAATTGAAATTTTAAAGATCGTCAAAAAGCAAGAAAGTGCCCACTGGGGCGCCGACTTGATACGGCACCACGCGCCGAAGCCACCTTAAATTTAATTGAATTATTGGATTTTAGTCCAATTTTCGATACCGATAAATACGAGATGTTCGCTATTACGTTATCAGCGATATTCAAGAAATGCAGTTTTAATTTACCTGAGCCACGTGAGTCGGACTGCTTCGCAGAATTTTCAAAATAATCTGTCCAGCCTCGTAACTTTTTATATTCAGCTCTTTTCTCACGCCCTTAATAATATTATTTTCAATAGTAAAACCCGGATTGACCTGGAAAAAATCAATTGTTCAAGCAAACAATCGCCCTAAGCCACAATTAAAGAAAAACCTACGTTGTCGTCACTCTTTTTGGAAACCATATTCTATTTTGCAGTGGATCTTCGCCTATTAGAATCGTACAGTTATCACCTAAAGCAGTTGCAAGAACGAGTACTCTATCCGACAGTTGAGAAATACTTATATATTCTCCGAGGCGCTTGGATTTACTTCCATTTTTGAAGTAACTCTAGTGATTTCCGCTTGATAATAACTAGTGCCGCGACGGAGTGCGCATCATTGTGACCAAGCATAAACTACCGAGGCAATTGCAAGCATAATACAACGTATAGGCATTAGACTTAGGTAGCGCGAGATATCTTATCTTACACTGTTAAAAAAGTCTGTACCGAAATTGAGGCAAATGTGCTTGAAGGTTTCTTACAAAAGCGTAATTGAAATTTCAAACACGCATCCGAGTCAATTTTCAAATATTATCTTAAATTTCAAACACTTGTATTAAAATGTATTTAAAGACACTTTCTTAAAATTAAGGTACTCGCATTAATCAATACTAAACTTCTTATTAAACTTGACAAATGTATTTTACTTTTTGATTAAAAAATGGCATTGATGTTTTTTCAAATAGTATTCTGAAAATTAAGAAAATATTTGAATCTAAAAACTATAGTTTTTATAATAATAAAAAAATAATAATATCGATATCGCCGTCATTACACTCCACAGTCGGACGCAGAACAGACGCATCCATATAGCTTCAAGCACGCTTCGTTCTTTTTTTCTTTTCTTTTGTGAAAAAGTCTCCGAAAAATTCCAGCCGACCGGGATTCGAACCAGCGCCCGAGGCGATATTCGCGAAACGAAGGACGAGTTAGATCGCGAGAGAACGTGCTGGGAGACGGGCGCGTATAATAATGCAGAGCGAGTTAGACTTGAAGTTTAGAAGCGAGAGGAAGAAGAGGCAGCTTAGCTGCGGTTTCAATTTTAACTTATAAGACTTATATTATTTATTATATTAATAAACTGTATTGCATTTAACCTTTGCCACTCGATTATTACAACACAATACTGCGGTTAGAATGACTTTTTTTTATTACGTAAGGATTATTAAGTAAATTGTCAACATCATTCAGCAAATAATAGTACTTGCAATACTATTATATAATCAGAGCTGTTTAATGTAATAATAAAAACCCGCCAATTGGCACTTGGCTTCCTCAAACCGAATTTATTGTTTTATTATACTGTTTTTCGACGCAAAAAGGGACACTTAAATTCGTGGTGCGGTGCCAGTCAAGTGTACATAAATGTTTTAGAAGTAAATAACAGTTTTTTTATTAAGATAATATTTTAATTGACGCCTATTACAATAATAATGACTCTCTATACTGAAATAATTATTTTCTATTACAATCTTTAAAGGATTCATTTCAATGTGTGATCCAATCAAATTGTTTCAACGATGCTTTTATGATAAATATTAGGCAATTATAATGCAAATATATAAAAATATGTTATTTAAATAATTTAAACGCCAACAGTTAATTAACCAATAATTACCTACCTTAATATTGCAATAATTAATAGAAATACAGTGAAACAATCGAACGCGACTTTGAATTTCGCGTGCGTAATGCGACTAGAGGACGTTGCACTTTTCAAAAGCACAGCTATAACTATATGTGCGCTTCAATCGTGCTTTTGAAAAATTCGATTCGGTCTGCTCTAACGGGGTAAGTTAGCTCCATATATCATTCGATTAATTAGTGCACGAGGTACACCGCAAAAAAGAACTGCGATTCAAACGATCCAGGCCTTTTGCTCCTGGAATATCGACACCCTCGTCGAGCCGACGGACGAGTCCAACTCGGCGAACGAAAAGGGGCGGCCGGCCAGCAAAAAGGGAGCCAGCACATTTATCCAAGGATACCGTCGAGACGCCACGCTCTTTGGACTCCGTCCATTCGTCGAGCTTGGATGCGCAGCGGACGCGTCGGAATACAGTTAAGTGCGCGGCGCGCGAGAGAGTGTTTTATCACAATCGTACCGCACTCGATGGACGAGCATTGTCCCGGCGATCGACGCGAGCGGTTGCGTTTGCTGTCATTCGCGCTTATCGCGCTACATAGCCGCGCCCCGAGAGAGGGAAATCGTAAAACAAGGGGATCGACAGAGGCAGCGGAACAATCTTGTTGACGTGGGGGAGCTTCCCAAAGTAAAGCGCGAATACTATAGCTTCCAGTTCTTCTTTTATTTTTAAATTGCCCCGCGTAAATCGCAAATCATTACAGCAGCTGTTGAAGATTCTTGCGAAGCGAGGTCGTTTTTCGAGTAAGTGGGGCTCCGGGCTAAAGCAATGGGGGTGTGTAATTGTAAGGGTAAAAAATAAAAATATCATGTAAATATTATAATGTAATATTAATATTATGCATTTTTGACTAAGCATACTTATAATTTTCTAATAGAATATTTAAACTAAATTATGTCATTTAGCAATAAAATAATTAATTTGTCAGACAGTAATTTTTATTTTACTTCTAATAGGAATATTTTTATATAATAAATATACTTTTTATTTGTTATAATGTTGGGGCTGCCTTTAAAAATTTAGTGGACCTGGGACAGGGCCCCGTGGGTTCTCGAATAAAGACGACCCTGTTGGGCAGAATCGTGACGTCATTTAGAATTAAAATACTTATATAGAACATTTGGGATCGATCGCGTACCGAAGTTGATGAGGACATTTCAAATGTAAAATTTAGACATTTTAATATTGCTTTCCTCCTGAACGAAGCTTTGTCATAATGCAAGTAGTAATCATTTTGGTTATGTTTAAAAAAGTATTAGAACTGTGCTTCGACATCTGGAGAATCAAAATACATTATTTGTTTGTGTGAGAATACCACAGGATCCCAACTCGTACTTAGTTTTTTTTTTAAATCATATCTCGACAATTTAAGTTCAATTGAAACTTTTATAAAAAAAATAGTGCTAACGTATAAGTGAACCAATTAAAAATTATTTTACATCGAAGCAATTCATTGGGAAGAAGTTAAATGTAAATAGAGAAAATCATCAATTTATGGAAACAAAACTTTAAACCGTTAATACTAAAATCAGAAGTTATGAAAATCTTATATATTATTGCGAAAGCGTTTATTCGAGAGCATCTGGTAACCAAGACGAATTTTAGATAAAAAAAATAGAGGTCGATCTCTGATTGCGAATTCACCAGGTTTACAAGCTAAAGATGCAGTTGCAGTCGAAGGACAAAACACTTGTTATTTCCAGCTGATTCCATTAAGTTACTTAAATAGAATGCTCGGAATACACCCGATCCAAGGTGCACCGTTTTTAAAATCTCGCACAATTGGAGGAACGTCGAATCGATACTGGCGATTCTCTTTCCGGGAGTCTCGGGAAGGTCAGTGTCAGCTGGGGAAAATAAGAACGAAGGCCGTGAATGATTAGCTTAAAATTATTTTATTCATGTCGCTTAGAAAAACTGTATGGGACCATAAAAAATAACAATGCGCATAATAATTTTGTGAAAACGAGCAACGTTCAATAAGGTGTAATGTTCTTATTATTATTATTATTACTTTTTTTTTTCTTTTTATTTTTGTTTTGTTGTTTTTCTTTTTATTTTTGCTTTTGCTTTATTTCGAGATCGCCGTTGTCGACGACCCGCACAAGGCGCAACACTTAACAGATCAGCGTAACAAACTAGAACGATTACTTCCTAGCGTAAAACAGTCCCCTGCCGCTTCCCTGCCTGCCGGCGTACTTTGGCCACTGCCGAGAAAAATTCATCTCCGAGGTATCGTTCGGTTTTCGCACCCAAGAACGAGAGGCGCGCGCGCGACAATCGAATCCTGATCGCAGCCTGAAAACGAGATAGAGAGGGGGGGGAGGAGAAAAATGGAGCGGGGCCGTCGGTTAAGACGACCGCGCGGACTGCGTCGGGTTGCGAGGATTGAACGGATTGCTTTCTCAGCAGTGCACTGAACGGTGCTGTGAAATTAGAATTTACTTACGCAGGCGTCCCCGTTGCGACTCATTAAACGACGCACTCATTGATTCGCCTCTAAATAACTCGCGATTATTCATTGATTGTTAATAATTATCACAGAAAGTTCGTAAAACAATGACCGTGGAGATTACACTTGCGTGTTTACCTTTGCAATGCATATTATGTTTTATTTAGTTTTAGTTTTAGGTATTTTTATCTTAAGTCGTATAGGTACGTTGAAGACGGAAATATCTGAAATTCGCAGCTCGAGCTGTCCAGCAAGATGCTAGAGACTTTAAAAGTTTTCGTTAAAATTTTTAGATGTAACAGCTTAGATTCTATTATTTACTGCCTCTTTATAGTATTATTACCTAGAATAGCAATTAAAAGTGCGACTGTAGACAGGATATACATACAAAAGCTTAATCATTGCGACGCTCCAAGTTCAACGAAATTCTTAATGCTCCTTTTCAAGTTAAAATAGCTAATTAGACGTACTCATGATGACAATAAACAAAGTATTACAATCAGTGCTAAATTAATAATGCACACTACAGTTTGTTCTTATCGCAAGAGCGTATAAGCTTTCTAATCAGTTCTGCACTCTTTAATCTCGCCGAGAGAATTTCTTTTTACTATAAGAATGTTGAGATGCACGTTAAAATCATTTTTTTCGAAATGAAATTTCGACTACACTGAAGGTCACACAGTCTTTTTTCATGCTGATGAAGCGGACATTCTCTAGGTTCGATGTCGCGCACTGAAAATTAATTTTCAAAAAATTAACATCCTCGTACTATTTGAAAGTTGATTGAATCCCTATTGTTAAAATCTTTATCTGCATTGACTTGCTATTTGTTCAGCATTATTGTTATTTAATTCGTTTTTAAAGATCAGAAATTATGTTTTTTACTTTAACTTGTTGAATTCCTATCATTAAAATTTTTAACTGCAATGACTTGCTATTTGTTCAGCACCATGATTATTTAATTCATTTTTAAAGATCAAAAATTATGTTCTTTGTTTTTTTACTTTAACGTGAAATTGAAAAATGTCATTGCCAAATGGCAAAATGTGCGGAGAGAGAAAAACTGAATGATTTAAAAGAAATTGATATCGAAGAAGATTCGAACTATTCTGGAGAAATAGAAATATTGCAAATGTATCGATAGGCAATGCTCTAAAGCTTCCTTACTCAAAGATCGGTCAAGTGTATGCGCTACGATCGACGCGTATTTAGAATCGCTTTGCACGGTTATCCATTTACTATTAGAGAGTTAAAAATCGCTATTTTAAGAGTAAAAGACAGCTTTTCAATCATGCATGCAGATATTAAAATCCGAAAGTGTGCTTCTATTATAGAAGAATTCTCGTGTTAAAAGAAATTTCTAAGGTACGATCCAGTATACAAGTTATGAGTAGATATTGCTGTGCTCTCGAAATGTAATTACGAAAAATTCACATAGCTCCTTCTTAGCTCTCGCTCTAGACGGAAAACGCGCGTCTTTTGCTTAATATCGTCATCGCCTAGCAATGCTTTATGATTATCATGTTTCCGGCAATGAATATGCCAACGGTATACAGCCACTTTGAAATTCGAAAGTGAATCGCCGAACGAGCCGGCGATTTTCGAAAATTAAGATTAAGCTCCGCTCGTCGAGTCTCTCAGCGTCGCCGATTGCAGGCCGCATCTTTTGCCTAACTTTAACGAGATACGCCTCATCTGAAAGTCGTAAAAATATTTTGAAGTATATTCTAGTATAATTGTGTACTTGTAGCGCTTATCAGCCGCACCTCCTTCGGGCGACAGTCGAGAACAAAAGATAGACAACGGCTTTCCGAAGCGGCCCGGCCGCTCAAGTCGCGACTTCCGACTAGATTCCCGGGCGGCCGCCTCCTCGCGCTGCGCGTCGACGATCCCGTCGAGATTCGCCGAGGGCGCGAGCGATCATTGCGCGGCATTTCGACCGGGATCGAAGCTCGATCGCTCAACGGTTTACCAAACGAATGTATTGCTACGAGGTGCGCGCGAACGTATCAGCAGGCCTCTCTGCCCTCTAAGCTTGGCCTCGAAAATCCGGCCGGCCGAGGCTGTCCGTCCGTCGGAACGGTTGAAACGCGAGGGGGGAGATCGCTACGGTGTATACGGGGCTAAAGCTCGGACTGAGGCTCGGGTAAAAAGCTCGATGATTCCCCTTCGCTCGCTCGAGAAGGGGGGGGGGGTCGGAAGGGGGATAAAAACAGTTGACTCGACTGCTCGGGCTCGTGCTCGCGAATAAATTACGAAGGATTTATTTACAGAGCCGACGTAAAAAGCTGCCGCGCCGATCGCAGACGAGCCGTCGGATTGTCCTTGGGCCGCGTCGCGACGCCCCGAAAAACGGGAGGGAAAGGCGGCGCGCCGATCGATCCGCGCGGCGGGAGCCAGAATTAATAAATACACAGCGCTTTATGCGGACGGAAACATGATTCCTGCGAACGATGAAAGCTCTCTCTCTCTCTCTCTCTCTCTCTCTCTCTCGGCGCCTTTTATTGTCGGGTAACGCGCGGCGGCAATAAAAGCGCCCGGCAATCCGTGAATCCGAGGACCACTGCTGCTCTGCCTCGACTCTGTCGCTCCGGCGGATGATATGTGAGGACGAGGCCGTACGGGGGAAGGGACGAGCAAAGGTGAGCTGGTCGCGGGGAGCGGGCTTCGATCCGCTGCTTCGGGCTCTCAGCCGACGAGTCAGCCGTCGATCGGGGGCCCGCCGAGAGTCAGGGCCTGGACGATGCGCGGGTCCGCCTTGCTGCCCTCCTGGAACTCCTCGAGGGTCAGCTTGTCGTCGTGGTTCTTGTCCATCTGGTCGAAGATCTTGTCCACCCTCTTCTGCGGCGTGTTCTCGTCCTCCGCGTGCGGAGCTTGACCCTGAAACACCGAGAGAGAGAGAGAGAGACAGTTCAACTATTTAGCCGGACTGGAATTAGCCCGAGGGCAGAGAAAGGGTATGCACTTACCACCATCTGGTAGATGGCGTCGACGATGTTGTACATCTCGTCCCTCGTGATGAAGCCGTCATTGTCGACGTCGTAAAGCCGGAAGGCCCCTGGAAAAAGAAGAGAGGCGCAACTTCAGGCGTACTCCCAGCTCCACTTTCGACGCAGAAATTCACTTACAGTGCAGCTTCTCGTCCAAGTTTCCTCTCGACGTCACGGAGAGCGCCTTGATGAACTCCTCGAACTCTATCGTGCCGTCCTGCAAGCATTTCGCCCGCGTGAATATAACGGGGGACCCCTTGCCCACTCCTCTTAATCAATCCAATAACAATTCCAACTCACGTTATTCTCGTCGAAGACCCGAAAGACCAGCGAGGCGAATTTCGAGGGGTCGCCGTGGGGAAAGAATTGCTTGTAGATCTTGATGAAGCCCTGAAAGAAAGCAAGGACGAAAGTCAGCGTCGGCACAGCGGCTCCCGCATCGATCAGAGCTTACTGACCTGTTCCGTGAGCAGTCCGTCCGGGCAGTCTTTGAGAAAGCCCTTGTGCCTGGAGAGCAGAAAGCAAAAAGTATATATATTATATATGACCTTCGACGCGCGCGCCGAGCAATGCGCCTGCAGGCCTAAAGGAGAGCGATTAGAGCATCCAGGCCCCGAGGGAAATAACGTTTCGAAACGTAAAAGATTGCGTTCGCGCTTAGTACGTATATGTTATACTCCACTCCTTTTTCGACCCGCCTCGCCGATGCTCGCTGCGCCAAGTACTCACCATTGCCGGATCTCCCTCTCGGTAACTGAAACAGAACGGCGAGGAGTAAGCAGACGCGAAAGCGCGCAATTACAGCAATTGCGCGGGCGAAGGCCGCGGAAAGATCGTTTTTCAGAGCGTTTCGTACGTCGCCTGGGGCGCGCGGCGAGCGAGCGGTGTGCATGTCCGACCGGTCCTTTGCCCCTTGACTCGCTTCTGCGCGCCTTTTTCTCGCTTCGAGTACGCGATTATGAACGCGCCTTGCGTTTTTGTGCAGCTCAACGTACGCCTAAATGTTGCACAGCTGCCGAAAGCTTCGCAATTAATCGTTGGCCGGAAATTTGCCTTTGAAAGAAGAGGAGTCAAAATCATCGCGGAAGCGAAATTCAGCAGGAAAGGCATAAAAAAAGTTCTCTGCAGCAGCTAAAGAACAATAACTTCTGCAGCGTCAATGCGGTTCTTATCTGGCAATAAAATTATGTAATTGGCTGTGTTTCCACGCAAATGACACGTTCGTCGGTGACTGTCGAGAACGAACCGTTCGCCTCATTTTTTTTTCTTTTTTTTTTATGCTATAATTGACTTCTTTTTTCATTGAATTCTTCCGCCGTGTTTCATCGCTCGATACTGGAAGTGAAAAATTATCTCCGACAATCCGCCGAGTGAGTTCTTTTTTAATTTTTTAATCCGCGCGCCAGAACGTTCGGTCGCGCAGATAAATTATCGAAAATTCTCTTTGCGAGGCGCATCTATTGACTCTTTTCTAAATAACCGAATAACCACATCGGCTCCGTTACTTCAGTTCCCGAGGCACTGCTCCAGCAGCTTCGAGTGATTCCGGGTGCTCTCGAGAACGAGCAGTCCGTATAATGGGGTATAAATGAAATGGCAGTGGGGCTGACTCATAATCAGTCGCGTATAATAAGATAGAAGCCGGAGAATATACCCGAGTTTTTATTACGGTCTCGGACAATATCGCTCGGCCAATCTCCTCCCTTCCATTTCGCGGATTAGAGAAAAGTCCCCAACGACGAGGAGATTACCGCTTAATGGAAATTCCGAGGGACAAAAGAAGCGGAAGCTTTCTTTATTGCCGGACAGCGATAAGAAGGAAGCGGCTTTGCGCGGGGAGTAATGAATTGCAGCGATTGCGCGCAAAAAGTCGTCGAGCTTCGCTCGCCCTTTTCGCGGGGGCGAGCAGAGATGTTAATTTTTCGGTTGCGCTTTCGAGCGCGGGTTTTTCAATTTCAACTCGAGGCGGCAGACGGGGCGGCGAGCGGGATTTTATGGATTGCAGGCGATAAGAGCTCGGGAAAGACTGAAGTGCTGAATAATGGATGCATATCGATGTTTTTTCAGCTACGACCAGTTTTACTATATATCCCCGCTTTATGCACGCCCGCTGAGCTACTTAAGTGCCGCTTCGTCTTTCAAATTAACTTCTTTGTTTGGCTATCGAACAATCATTATCCCCCGAGCGGTGCTTTTCGTTTCTTTCATCAAAACGAACTAATCTATTTATTAGCTTTCATTGCTTCAGGTATGATTCTAATTGGGTCAGGCTTCTCTCGTGGTTTGAGTTTCGCCGCGCCTGCGGGGGAAATGATTCCTGCCGCAATCGAGTAATTCCTTCTCCCATGTTACTTTCGGGCCGTAAAGATAAGAGGGCTTTAGAGGTCCAATTGAATACAAGTCCTAAAGCCGAATGACACGCGAGAATTAGAGGCGAAAAATTTGATTGTGCCCTGCGCTGAGAAGGGAAAGCTTTTTGAAAAATCGATCGCTCGAGGGCCGATCCTCCGGAGCTCTCCGCCAAGTGATGGCGCTTTATCCGAGAAAAGAAGGCTAGGACTTATCGGGCTCCGCGACATCTGGCGCGACTCGGGTTTCATTTCTCCTCGGAGGAGGCAGTCGACTGCCGAGTAGCGTTTCGAGCCTCTGCGACGCGTACTTTGTTCGAAGTATCTATTGCCGCCATCAAAATCGACTGTTTATTCCTTCGCGACTGGATCCTTTTCCACGGAAATTTCCACTCGAATAATTAGGCCGGCAAGCTTCCGACTGACCTGATTCCCCTCCCCGCCCGCTAGACATAATCACCAGCTCGAACATTCGAGCGAAGACAAAGAGTCGCC
The DNA here is from genome assembly GCA_035582935.1 of Ormyrus thymus. Classification (NCBI taxonomy): domain Eukaryota; kingdom Metazoa; phylum Arthropoda; class Insecta; order Hymenoptera; family Ormyridae; genus Ormyrus; species Ormyrus thymus. The sequence goes on along the minus strand of JAWWEM010000054.1, from coordinate 8,857,064 downwards.
CAAAAGAGCCGGAGCCGCGTAAAAGTTTCCGCAGCGGGAGGCACTGATTAATTGGCGCAGATCGGCAAGATTTACGGACTAATGACCCGCGCGCGTTAACGCTCGGCTCCTCGCGTGCGTCAAAGCCCGCCGTATTCCCTCGGCGTTAAGTCGTACGAATTCGATAAAGGGATCGGATAAGAGAGGCGGATTTGCATGTTTCCAGGAGGGGCGAACCTTGTGTTTACGGCGTGCCCGACGTGCTTCCCCGGAGGGTGACGGACGAAAATAAGCTCAATCAACTCGTTCGAACGAGCGTGTACGCTCGTTCTCGTGCGTCCCTCTCGCGCGCGCAATAAAAGTAAAACCAGAGATCTGCTATATAATAATTCCCCTCCGAATCGAATGCGAGGGCAGATAACGAAGCAAGGAGGCAAGAAAAGGGCTGATTAACCGAAGGGAAAGAAAATTCTAGAAGGCGGCTGCCCGACGGGGCGGCGGGGGTGGATTATTCGGCTCCTCCGCGACCGAGTCGATATATCCCGGGCGGCGCGCTCTATTTTGACCTACTTCTCTCTCTCTCTCTCTCTCTCTCCGTTCGGCTGCATTGTTCCCTCCGCGGGCCGTCGAAGAAACAAAAAGAAGGAAAAAAAGGGAGAAACGCCAAGACGACGCGCGAGAGCCGGCTCTCGAATTTAATCGCGGCGGCGACGGCACTCGCAATTAAGCGGCCCGCCGCGCCGCTGCGCCATTTCGCTGCGCGTCCGCGCGATTGTGCAAAGGGCCGGACGGCGGCCGTCATTGATCGGATCTTCTTTCGCCGTTGCGCCAGATGCTAACACCGGATGCTGCGCCGGTGCCCGCCTAATATTAGCCGTACTCGGGGGGAAGGGGGGCGCTTGCGAAAACGAGCTTGTGCGCGCCTACACGCACTCGCTGCCGTCGCGATTCGCGAGAGCCCGAGGCGCGGCGGACGATCGAGCGAGCTTTTCCAAAGAAGAGCGGGCAGTGGGAAAAGCAATGCGGGGAGAGGCAGCGGAGGGAAGTGGTATTGACAGATGGCGCGAAGTCGCGCAAGCCGCGCTTGGCTGCGCCCGACTGCAGAGGCAAGAAGTGAAATTGCGGCCTCTGCCGAGAGCGCGCCGCCCGAGCAACAGTCTGCGCTGCTAATTCGCTGGCAGTCTCGGGGCAAATCGTTTTCCGCTAATAACCCCTTTATCGACTCATCATCCGCGCGGATAATTGAGAAAGCGGGACGGCTTGTTGCACTCGTTGAGAGCTTTATGGTCGCTGTTCAAGGCACGCTTCGCCGGGTGTGTGTGTGTGTGTGTGTGTGTGTGTGTGTGTGCTGTGCGGGCTGATTTATATGTCGAAAGAATAACTAACCATCTTTCGACGGACTGAGTTATTGAAATTATAATCTTGAAAATACGGGTGACTCGGGAGAATTAAGGATCGTCCTTTACGGAATTCAAAATATCAAGTAGGAAACTTTGACAAAAAGATGCTCTAAAGTTGTAAAGAAACGTATCCTCGGGAGCCGGGCGAAATTTAGTTGTCGCGCGAGCCCGGGGGAGTTATTCTATTACTTAGGATACAGGATGAGAAAGCTCTTGGCGCGAATTTTGATTCCCCGGCGGTGGGAAAAGTTGGAAAAACGATTTAATTATTAAATGCTTAGAGCGCAATCAACTTGAACGGCCTTTCACTTAACTTTCTCCGGGCGCTCGAGCACTTTTCGGTTAGAGTTTAATGGAATAAGTTTTGCTTCGCGGCTTATGTGTCTCTTTATTGTTCTACTATAGCTCGTCACATGTTTAAGAAAACTTTTATACTAATTAATTATTCGTAAGGCAATCAAATAAAACTTACGGAATACTGAAAAAATGTTTTGTTAAAATAGGCCTCGAGAATAACGTTCGATCAGTTAATAACAATTGAAATGTACAAACAAGAATGAAATAAAATTTTCTTTTTTAAACTTGCTCGACGCGACATTGTGGGAGGGTGTAGAAACGACCAATATGTAAAACATTGTTTATTACACTGAGAGAAAAAAAGGAGTAAAAATTACTATTCTGTATCGTAACTTGAGATATGAGAAGAAAATAAAAGATTTTTACTAAACTGCATAGCATAAATATTAAAGTCGAAAATTGTAGAATACGAGAAGAAAAATAATATTTACTATTCATGAATAGTAAATATTATTTTTTCGACTTTAATATTTACTATTCAAATATTAAAAATCTTTTTTTTTCTTCTCATATCTCAAGTTACGATGCAGAATAGTAATTTTTACTCCTTTTTTTCTCTCAGTGTACGTAGTATATAAACACTGTTTATTTTATATGCAACGTGTCATCTTCGGAATAAAAAGTTTCGTGTCTTATCATTAAAACGACTCGAGCAGCCGTATCTAATCGTTCGATGAAAGCAATCGAATAATAATTTCAAGTGCCTCAAATTCATCCCCCCCCCCCCCCCACTGCGGGCCAACGAAACTGCAGACTGGACTTTCCAGGCGCCGCGCGCGGGGCACGCAGATCGACACGGGCGATAAATAGAGACGGGCGACGGCGTGCGAAATGCCCGACGATCACTCGAGTCGATTAAGGCTTATCGGACTCGACTCGCGTACGTGGGATAACTGGATTAGCCCGGGCTGGCCGTTTCGCGCGGCGGAGGCACTTCGCCGCTCGGGGCCACTTTTCTCGTTATCGCGAGGGTTGGGGGGGGGGCGAGCTTCCAATTCGGAATATCGGGCTGTACGTGCGCGCTTTTTATAATTGCGAGCGCCCGTCGTGACGAGAGAGGGAGAGAGAGAAAGAGAGATTTGCTTCCCCCCGTTAATCCCGCTCTGCGCGTATATAGGCGAAAGGCGCTTTGTCGCGCTCGCGAGCTTTTGCAGAGGAGCCCGAGTTATTTTAGCGAGCTTTCATTAAAAAGCCGCGAGGACGCAGATATTATAAGGCGAGAATGATTGTGCGGGAAGAAGGCGAGGATCCTTTGTAATAATTGTTCGTTTTCTATCTTCCTCGCCTTTGTTCGAGAGAAAAGTTAATCGCGAAATTCTGTAAGCTGGACAGTTTAATTTGATTGCAATCTCTCCAAATGTATTACGTAAGCTTAATTAAAATTGATTCCCCTCGTTTTATTATTATCCATGTAAAGTTTCTGTTTATAAAGAATTCATTTTCAATAGTTCTTGCGGTGCGGGACGTCCTAACCCACTGCTCGATTAACGGCTCTTTGTTCGTTCATTCGCTTTTTAGCGCGTAAAAAATTGCCAACTAACTAGCTCGCGCGTCTTTCAAATTTCAATTACAATGTTTATTTGTGCTCGCTGCAAAACCAGTCATCACCGCCGAGGAAACGTGCCGGGGAACCGCTGGAACAGGGGAAAATTAAAGGACGGAAAATGGGGGCGGGCGGACGAAAGAAAAAAAAGGAAGGAACGAGCGACAAGATCTCAATCGGCCGCGTGTCTTTGTGCTTAGGCAGTGGCTCGGTCAGGTGTGTGCCTCCTGTACACCTCGGCTAACGGATAATCGATCCCGCCTGTGGAGACATTCGTCCTCAGAGGCGAATTACTGGCCCGGCCTCAAGGCGATTGACGGCCAGCCATGCGTTACACACGTCGACTCAAAGCGCCCCCCCCCCGGGGGGAGGGGGGGGGAGAGAGTGCCTGCAGCCGTCGAGCCGGTTAGCTTGTGCGCGACTTGTTGGGTGCTCCTCCCCTCGATCGGCGGCCTTCGCCCGATGCCGTCGCGTTTAGCGCGATACTCACAGTAGGTGGCCGTCGTCAGTCGGTCAATGGTGTCCTGCTTGAGCTTGCTGTTCTTCTTGCCCATCTTTGCGGTTGAAGAGGCTGCTCGGCTCTCGCTCTCTTTCTCTCTCTCTCTCTCTCTCGCTCTCGCTCGCTGCCTCCGCTCCCTCAGCAGCCAGACAGCAGCATACTTACTTGCGCACCGATTGACGACGACTAGCGCTCGAAGTAAGGAGAAAGTCGCGGCGACCGACGCGCGGCGCTCCGCAGCCGAGGTGCCGGGGCCCTTCACTCGCCTTCTCGCCCCTCGATCCCGTACTTTTCATTCATAAATCACCGGGCGAACGTCGCTGGCTGCTCGCTGGCGCGGCTCGATGCCCTGACGTCATGGCGTCGCGGCGCTGGGCGTCGGACTGGCTCGGTGTCTCGCGCGGCGGGCCAGCCGGAGCAGCCCTCTCTCGCCGTCGGGCTTTTCCCCGTCGCATGCGCAGCAGCGGCCGACGTCGCGGCCAGCGGTGTCGCGGCGCCTCGGGTACTCTGCGGCGAGCGCGCGGCCCGGGATGCTGCTCTGCCAAGTCCCGATCAACTCGGGTCCGAGCCTCGCTAGAAATAGCACTTTTTCTAGAGGGAACTCGCAAGCGAGCCTACTTTCTTTGCTCCCCCCTTTTCACTTTTTAGCCTTTCAGCTCTTCTGTCACTCTTTCTCTCTCTCTCTCTCTCTCTGGCGCGCGCGCGGCTTGGCTTTAATGAGAGCGTAATTGCCGCGGCCCTCGAGAGTATAACGATTGCCTACTTTACGAAGACGGATGAGCTCTTTCTGCCTCCCCCAAGCTTTTCAATTATACATCTGCAGTCTCGAGGATAATGCAAGTGCCAGCGCGCAGCTTTTCAATTAAGCGAGGCTTTCCCGCTTATAATATTATCGCGGCGAGGGGCGTGCCTCGTGCAGCAGGCTCTTCAGCGGCTAATAAAAATCAGCGGACAAATTTTAAATGCGCAACGCGGCGCGTTTCGTGCCCGATGTTCGAAATCCACCGCGACGGCACACCGCTGATTCAATTGACGCGAGAAACGCGAATCGAGCGCGTGCCTCGCTGATTTCCGAGCGCGCGGCAGTAGTCCGAGTCCGAGTTCGCTCGGCCGCTCGCCTTCCCAATATTACAAGTCGAGAGCCCCTTATCCGCGCGGTGCGCACTCGCGCGCAGGACAAGACGAGCCTCGAGCCGATCGCCGGAGCTGCGCTCCGAGGCGCGCGCCGCGTCCCCGGCCGCGCGACGAATCTATAACGAGTTCGGCGAGCCTTCGCGCCGTGAGCGCCGGCCAAGGTGAGCCGTAATTCTCGCGAGCGGGATTCAAGGCCAGCGAGGGATTCGGGGTCCAGACTCCACGCGCGCGCGACTGCCTGCTCTCGCGACGCGGCCGCCACCGCGGGCTCCCGCCGGTATCGACCCGCGACGCTCGACGCCCGCCTCCTCCCTACTCCCCGCGCTTTATTATTGCAAAAATCCAGCCCCCCCCCCCTCCCCCTCTCCGCACTTCCCTCCCCCGTCGACGTCTTTCTTTTTCTATGCGCTGACCTACCCGCGTATGCTTACGCGGCTGTCGTTCGTTATATACGTGCCACTCTTTTATTAACGGCTTGTAGGGTCGAGCTGAGGAGGGGGGGGGGAGGGAACTTAAAGGCGGGTTAATGATATAATTGCACGAGTGCTTTGTCGGGGCGGTGAATCGGGGGGTCGATTTCGTCGTAAAGGCAGAGAGGAAAGCGCACGAGGCGCGCGGAAACTGACACCGGGCCGCGGGTAAAAATAAAACGACGCCCGAGGGGAGAAGCTGCACCGGTTAAAAAAGAGTGCGTCCCTTCGCGCGAGACGACCGAATCGAAGGCAGCGCCGTGTTCTCGCCTGCGGTGCGAGTCGCGGGATTGGCATTTACCTTTCGATATTCCTTCCTTCCGCGGATTGACCTGTTTGTGCCCGTTAGCGGATCCTCGATGTGCTTTGATCGTGGCCCGTGAAGCCTTTGCCGACTTAATTCATCGTTATATCTTTAAATTTAATTTGTAATTAATGTTTGATAATTTACTGAAACGACAATTAAACATATATATTTTTTCCATTCGAGTTCGTTTCAGCTGGCTTTTAAACCTGAACGGACGATAGTATAGGGCATGTAGCAGAGTCGCTTTGCGTACGCGACGCCTGTATAGTTAATGCGTGGCGAACTCAAATGCAACTATTTCTTTTTTTTTTTTTTAATATTGGATCAAGTGCCTTTACTTTTTTCAAGCTATTATTTTATTAAACTTACGTAAACCTTTGGAGGTCTAAAAAATGTTTTGAAAATCCGCTCGGAATAGAGTTTAGAGTGTTCGATAACTTAGAAAATGATCAAGTTAGAATTTGGTTAAAAGCAATAGCTGCACTTTGGCTACGCGTTAATGCACGTTGACCAGAAGCGCAAAAGCGGAAGCTAGTAGCCACCTCCCCCCCCCCCCTTTTAGGCTTTTCAAAGTCAAGCAGCAAGCGACTTTGTTATTTTATTTTTATTTTTATCTATCTTCAACGCGAGAATCAGTGACTTATGTTTCCTCGCGTCAAATAATTTTTCTGAAAAATGTTCTTATCCAGTTGATAAGTTTCTCAAATAGAGCTATTTCACTTTCAAAAGAGTCTAAACTCACTTAATTTTTAATAGTTCCTTTCTTTTTTCGTAATTTAAGCAAAATGTCAAATTCTGAAATTATTAAAATAATCTCTTAGAGATGACAAAGAAAAAGAAAAGCCCTTTTACTAACCAGCTTAGAAACTGGTACATATCAGTGAGGTTTCTATGCGCGATCAAGTATTCTGCCGATCCAAATTTTTCGACTCCTTATTATTTAACTGTCAATGCAATATTAAAATAAAAATTGCAAGCGTCGGTCGAAATAGGCTACTGCACAAGTTTAATACGGCATTTCATTGCAAAGAAGAGCAAAGAACAAACAAAGCCAAAGCTTAACAATCGATACTCCTCGCCTTATTTATTCATGGAGCGCACAAGAATCCGACTGTACGATGGAATAAGTCCTGCACAGGTATAATGCAGCAGCGAGTCGCTCCTTAGGAAAAGCAGTAAAAGCAGCATGAGAAGTCCTACGTTTAGAAAAGAAAATCAGAGAAAGAGAGAGAGAGAGAGAGAGAGAGAGAGGGAGAGACATTGCGAATCACTGACGCAGGTCTCCCCCGAGCGAGCGAGAAACAGCTGCTAGGAGAGTAAGAAAAGTTGATCGATAGCCGCGCGGCGCGTTACATAAAACTCGTCGCACAATTGCCCGTCTCAGCTTGGGATTAACGAGGTCGCGGCGCTCCCGACCCGCCTGCGTTTCGCGCGTTTCTAACGCGAGGCCGAGCTTAATCAGTCCCCCCACCCCCTTTCCCCCCGAGAAGAACAAAAGCGGACGAGCACACTCGGAGGACTCGCTCGGACGCTTCCGTAAGAAGGCTACCGCGAGAAGAGGAGCTCCGCTGGTCGGCTCGAGTCTCCCGAGGAGCCAATCTTGCTGCGCATAAGTACAAAAGTTAAAAATTTTTTTTACACTTTTACAGCCGCGCACGAGCGCCCGTGGGAGAAGAGATTGCACGCTCCGATCGGTGCATGCGCGACCGAACCGAGGGAGAAGGGGAGCTTTTTGTTTGCCTAGAAAAAAGAAAGAGAAAGCAGCCGCTGAAAAGCTGAAAAGTGGAGCGCGACTCGCGGCGTTTAAGAAAAAAAAGCCCGAGAACGGCGAACGCGAGCGCGGTCGAGCGAGACGCCGTGCTCGCGAAAATGCGGGGCGGGGGCGTCTTTGTCGCCGTCCGACGTCGGCTCCAGCGGCTCGCGGTTCCCCCGCGGGCCCGGTGAGAAGCGCTCGAGGAGAAGGGAAATAGACGCGCAGAGTAATGTCGTTCGGCGGCTCGTTACCTCCTGGCGACCTAAGAGGCTGAGATTGTCCTCGCCGAGAAAGAGGATCCCCCTCCTTAGCGCGCAGCGTAGCATCATTCGCGCAGCAGATTCAGCGCGGCAAGCAGGACGCCCGGCCTGATTTTGAACAGCAGCGCCCCAGCGCTGCAGTAAGTCTGAGAGGAAGTTTATACCTGATGAAGGGAGGACCGAGTGCGGTCGGAGAAGCAGCCGCGGAGGCACTGGTATACACTGGCAGATGCTCGCCTGCAGCCACCTTCCGTTTAATAAGCCTCAACCCGAGACAATCACCCCGAGGCGATCCGAGCATCTGATATAAGATTGAAATTATTAATTGCCGGCCGCTTGAAAACTAGTCGCTCCAGCTGGCTCTTCCATGAAAGAAAAAAATCGATGGCATAATAAAGCTATAGCGTGTGCGGACGAGCTCGGGCGTTAAAAATACATCGCATTCCGCGGGATTTTTAAGCATCCTTACTTTAGAAATAAGAACGAGGAAGTGCGACGATTTTGAAATAAAAAGATAAATAAATAATGCGAACACGCGCCAATTAAAAGGCAGTCGCTACCGGGGTGGAGCCGGAGCTGCGCGATGCTAAAACTCTGCTCGCGGATTAGCGCGGTGTGAATCTCTTCGTCGCCCTGCTTTCGCTTTCTCAGAGAGAAAGCCCCGGATTCCGGGGTGGTCGTGTTCGAAATTACATTTTCGTAGGGACGGTCGCGCTTTCGAATGCTCAAATCAGCCTGCACTGGTAACGATTCCACTTTTTTTTTTCAATGTAAAACCTATATTTCCGAAAAATTTCGTCGCCTGATCCTAAATTTATACGTTATAATAAAGTTGCGCGGCGAATGCAGCTGAGGCTAAGCGCAGAAAATGATCTGACGGAGCATAATGAATTTTTCACTTGCCGTTGAAGCGCGTCGATTCGCATCCGAGAGATCAGCTGCCGGCTCAGGCTTGTCCAGCCGTCCCCTTGCTGCAGCCTTAATTAATTGTCTTAATTCCCTCCGGCAAACTGATCTTTGAAACTATCCTCTTCCTGCCACCTAAACATTCATTCGTTCGCTAATTGATACTATCCTCGAGGATTTTCAATCCCTATTAAAAAGATTTCATAAATTCCGATAAAATGGTGTATCTGCTTGGTGTCATCTTTAAAAACCCTTATTGCTTCTTATTAAAACTACTGTTCCTTATTCAAATGCTAACTAATAAACGTTCACCTGGGCCCCTGCTCTTCAGTAATAAACGAATGAAGGCGAAAGGCAAAGCCAAAAAGATATAAAAAGTGTAGGGTTAGACAAAGGCAAGATGAGTCATTTTATCGTTCGAGAACAGCCCTACTATAGCATGCAAATGTAAGCAGTTCCTTGCGTGTCGCGTCTCGTCAGAACAATTAAATTTAAAACGTTCCCAATAATTCCGAACAAACAAATTGTTAGCATAATGAAACCATAACTTCTTCTTCTTATATAATAAATGCGTGCATCTTCCTTGCTGACAATTTCAGACAACAGAATATAAATATTCTCAACCCCTTTCAAATATTCCGTGTCATTCTTTTTTCAAGTTACTTTTTTATATATACGTCTTTTATTATTTTGATACTCCATTTATCTCTGAAATTTGATGAAGAAAGGAAAGATTTGCTAATTTCTTGCGAACGATGATATTTCTATGATCATATACTCAGACTGACGGCAAATACGGGTTCAAATCAACTGCTAGAAACTTTATCGATTATCCCGAATCTTCCGTTACATCTCACAAACCTATTTTACGTAAAACTAAAATATATGAAATATAATTAAATTAAACAAGATATAATTAAACAAAATAATAATTTAATAATAATAAAAGAAATTTATTTGGATTACTAAACAGTTTAAAAATTCTGAAAAAAATATTCTTCTTTTTAGAAAGGTAAATTAGAATAAAAAGCATATTCGATGAAATTTGAAATGAAAAATCAATTTCATAAAACGATACAAGTTTTATTTGTTTCAATTATTTTATATTAACCAAAGTTACATAAATACTTACACTAACGTAATCCTATATGAAGTCCTTATTTTTAATAATCTATTACATAAAGTTTAATATAATATCAAAATTGAGATTTTAAGAGTTTTTGAAAGTAAATTAATTTTAAGATATTATAAAACATACAAGCTTAAATAATGACAATAATTTAATATTGCAATATAATTTATAAAACATTGATTAACTTAATTCAATATATAATTCAATAAACAAATTTTTGTTAAAAAACCTTAATATAATACACAAGCAGCTATTATGCAAAATATTTTCACGTATATACAAAAAGTCTATCACTTAAAAAACTTCAGTAAATCTTCCTATTATGAAAAAGAAATTCACTCATTGCATTTTTGCTATAATTTTTTTATCCTAAAAAATATCCTTTATAATAATAATATAAATATTTTTACTACAGAAGTACTTTTTAACGAAATATTACTTGACTGAGTCATGATTCGATATTAATAGTCGATTTAAATAAATCTTTATAAAATACTTTTAAAATAAGTATTTTTCTTTCATATACGTAATAGGATTAATCTAAAATCTAAAACAGAAGAGAATTATCACAACTTGCACAAATACCTAAAGGTTTTTTAATCGTCTGCTAAATCGTTTTATTAATTTCAATTCTTAAAAAACTGTTTCAACCTATTACGGAATGTAATTGTTTGCAGTTTAAATATAATTAAACAAAAGAAAATGCTATTTTAAATTTATATAACGAAGCAGCAAAATGTATTTGAAACCCTTACTTATACTATTGTATGCAATTTTACGAAGCATGTCGTGATACATTTATTTGGAATGAGAAAAGTATTATAGATAAATGAATCATGTCATTAGAAACACTCTATTAAATACTTTTTAAATTCTTCATTATTAGAAATTCTGTTAAACAATGTAGATTTAGAAGCTTGTGAATGGAATGTTATAGAATGTTAATCTATTTTCAATCTTTTTTATTTCCAGTCAAAAACAAATTAATATGTATTGTCAGTCTAAGAAATTCCGCTGTTTTATTTGTAGAAAATAAGATTTTGCTTTCTAGGGTTGAATGAACTAAATAAAAGTATAATTTTTTCTGACTTTAAGTATTCAAGAATTACTTTAAACCAATTATACATTTGACAGCTTTGTTCCCTTAAGTCAAGCTCAGAGCTCATGTATGAAAGATTTATTAAATTGTTTTAGAAAAAGCTCTATTATCTACATTGAGCTTTGTTAAACGTTTTTATCAAAAGATGATCACACAAGTGTAATTTTTGTATCTTTTCAATAGGAAAAATATGCTCAGTCATATTCATGTGAAGACTCTCTTTTGCTAATAAGTTTGTCTCTTTCTTCTTGAGTAGATGGCACGTCAGAAATTAATGGTCTGTTGACTTTTGTAACTTTACTTACTTTACTTAGACCCTCAGTGACTCCACTGTGTCCAGATACACTGGAAAATAAACTATGATGTTTAATTAAAATTTTAAAGATTGTTTATACATGTGTAGCAAACATTTTTTATTACTAAAAAAGTTGCCATATACTTACACAACGTCTGTTTCATCATCATCTTCATTTTGGCAAAGTTCTTCAGCAGATAATGCAAAATACGGATTTGCTGAAGCTGGTCTAAATTTATAGCCAGTTAAAACGAAAAATACATAAGTGGCCATTTCACGGAACATCTCATCTAACCATTCGTACTGGAAAGGTACAGTGATCTGAAAGAATCAATAAATTCATAGAACAGACAGTTAAATTTTAGGTAACCAATTTTTCTAAACTAAGTGCGCAAAATTCAACTTTCCATGCCTGTTTAGCGTGCGCAAAGCTTGCGTGTCCCGCATCTTGGGCTTACAGTGCGCAAAGTGTTTACTTTGCGCACTTGTTGCGTAATGTACTAATACTTACCTGGA
>JAWWEM010000054.1:8789339-8842214 GCA_035582935.1 Ormyrus thymus | reverse complement strand
AATAAGATTGGAAAATTTGAAGACTGATGACATTCCTGATGCTGTAAATTTCATAGCCAATCTTAGGAATAAAGCTAAAAATTACTGCATCCTTGTTTTAGCTATATTTAATACACAAGAAATAGACGAGACTTTAAAATGGACTATGGATTTTGAAAAGTCTAATGCACTTATTAAAAAAAAGTTTAAAGAAGCTGACTTAACAATTACTATAGTGAATTTCAAATCAATGACAATGACAGGCTTAAGGAAGTGTGTTTATGATGCAGCAGAATACAACAACGTTGATTTATCAAAAGAACAGTTAGAATCTGTAACACGTGATTTAATATTAGCTGACAGTGGATGCAAGGGAGCAAATGCTAAAGTTCAGGTGGCTCAGAAAACGGTGAAAGATTAATTATTTAAAATTAGAAAAACTATTTTTTATTATTTTTTAGGTGCTCACAAATTTAAATAACAAAAACTTGTGATATTAAAGTTTATTTGAATAAAAATAGTATAAAATAAGACTTTATTCAAGTAAGTTATAGTGCACGTTTTGAAAATAAGCTTTTTTTTTACTTCAAATTATTATAAGACTTAAATTAATGGTCATTATCACGGTATACGTAAATTTATTCCAATTTTAACAGATTATATTCAAAAGAATTATTTTTTTAAATAATTAAGAGTTAAATTATAAAGCCATTGTGATTCTCTAACAGTTTCATCATTTTCATGGAAACTTGCAGTTCCTATACAGTTCGCATTTTTAGGGAACAAATTTTTTGACAGTTATTCGAACAGAAGAGTAAATATGTAACGAACGAGGCACCTATTATAAAAAAGTAGCCAAGCAAATCGCAATGAAAAATTTCGTTTTCTTTGTTAAGTCAGTGAGTGCGATAATAGCGTTAAAGTTATGACGTTACGAGCCAGTTCAAATAAATACAGAGGCCTCTCGCGCGAGACAATTTGCCTTCGCGGATTACGTATACTTTAACGAAACATTTAGACGCACAACTGTTTTACCACAGCCATGTTATGCATACTTCGGAGTAAGCTTCCTTGCGGTATAATCGCATTTCACTTTTTGTGATTATGAGAAGAGAGAGAGAGAGAGAGAGAGCGAGCAGGGAGAGAGAAGGCAGGCTTTGGTTTATTTTGCTTAGCTTAGTGCCGCGCGGCGATGCGAGCGTTATTGCGTGTGTCAAAGTCTTGTATAAAAAAAAAACTCTTGTAACTGGGGAAATGTTGCGTTACACTATTACGTCTGTTATGCAAAGATAAAAGAGCACTGGTAGAAAACACCTCTTTATTACTCTCCCTCTGAATGCATCGACAAATTTCGAGCTTCGGCTAGCTAGCTTTTATGAAAAGTAAAAGTATATTGAATTCTTACTTTGTGTTGACTAGGCTCACCGAATTTCTCTTGTGTAACATAATTAAATAAAAATTACTTTTTTTAGCATTATGTCATATGTAGGTCATTAAATTTTTGTTACGAGAATCGCGTGAATGACGTTTTGATAACTTAATATTCAAATGTTATATCCATCCTCAATTAATTCACGTATAGACATATATTATCCTAAGTTTCCCTGCACTTAATAAACCGGTTAGTGCTTATAATTTGAAGAAGCTAAATAACACTTTGTGAACAAAGAAATGTAATTGATTAATTGCAGGTATCGAAAAAGTTTAGAAACGTTTAGAACCGACGGGTAGTAAGAAAGTGTAATTAAAGGAAATTGCCATAAATATCACAGTAGTTTTGTGTTCGCCTGCGTTCTTGCCTATCATTGTCGTATAATTTTACACTGCCAATTTACTGCAGGCATAGACGCTTCCAGCTTTTATTACTAAAATAATCCAAATCTTTCAGTTGAAAATATTACTTATTTCATTTCTTTAGTCCACCGCAGTAAATTGCTAAGCAGTTTCATCTATATCTATGGCTTTTTCTGAACTATATTATATAATATGTGATGTCTACTCACTTCGTAGTCGGACGCAACTTAGCTTAAGGAATTAATGTTATAAAATATGTCTCTAAAATACTGAGAAAAATATTAAAAAATTCATTAATTTTCAAGCTTACTAAGAAAATAGGTAGCGGTAAAAGGTTACAAAAAAGGTTTTTTTTTCTCGCGTCTAATTATAGATGATTTCCATATTATAAACCGATTGGCAAATGAGTTTTAAAAAGCCACTAAAATTTCGCCCGACCGCGGCTATATAATTTTACAACTTGACCTTTTGACAAACTTCGAAACACCGCATTACGCGGAAAAATGAATGTTTCTCTTTAGAGACTTGAAATATCAATTACTGGAATTGCTCGTCTTCCGAAGCAGCCTAGCATTCGAAGTTAATCGTTAGATTAATCAGTGCGTTGTGCAAAGCAATCGTTAATGAGGTAACGAAGGATGCATTTTGCCCCGTCTTTCCTAATATTTACTCAATTTACAGGGTCAATAGATACTGCCGGCGGGCAGGTCTCGTGAAGAAACGGCACGGCCTACGCGTAAAGCCGTCGCGTTATTGAATAACGAGCGGCTATAGTGACGGAGCCGATTTTTCGGGAGTCAGTGTTAATGTGCGCCGTTGATGTAATAACTGCGGGTTTAGCCGATGGTGGCCACTCGATGGAATCTCGCTCGGTTGTCCGAGAAATTTCTAGATTTAAGGTCTTCTGTGTATGTGGGTCATCGATTGGCATGCTAATTTTGTGACACTTTTCTCAAAACACTTGTTTTGGATTCACAGGCGAAGTAATGAGGTGGAGCGGATGCGACAAATATTGTTAACTTCTTAATTATGTTATGATTTTCAACTTGTGTATATCTTTGATTTAAAAATACAATAATCAATCTTGACGTAATAATTGTGTACCGTTTTTTCTTATTTAGAATCCAGAATCATGAGATTTGTATGTATTTTTCATCACACCTAATGAGAAAAATTTCAACTTTTATAAATGTTCTCCATCATACCCAACAAATAAATTAGCACCAAGAAAAATTACACAAAACAAAAAGGTGTTCATCTGTAAATTTTCCGGTAATAAATGTTGCCTTCTACTTATTTTTTCTGCCTTTCGCAATACGCGTAAAACAATCGAGAATCAAAAAGCAAAGCCTATATCTCTTTCGCATCCATCTATCCAAAGTGGACGAATGGTTCGAGGAAAAACAAGCTTTCCCCGCCACCGCTTTTTCCGAGCCTCCATCCAATTTATCTCCTCTCTTTCGTCCGAAAACAAACGCCGCGGCCTTCCGATCCAGCGCACCTGTCCTGGCGGAGCTTGTTCCCGCAAGGTTATACTGTGCTTTCGCCGTCGAATTTCGGCGCGATCCTCGACGTCGACGCGCGCGGAAGTGAAAAACAATTCGAGGCGTCGCGGATTGATAAGCGCGCGGAGGGAGAGTCGAGCGGCGCGCGCTTTTTGGAAATTCGAAATGTGAGCCGCGGGGGAAAGCGCGATTTTTATCTATCGCGGAAAAGGTGGAAAGCGCGCATCGCCTTTCAACGGGAAAATCGCGCGCTAATTTCTCGGAAGAGTCGAGCGGCTTCTTCGCAGCCCCTTCGCTCCACTTTCCGATCATCCCGTTACCTCATTCGAGCGGCATTACGAGGCGAGCGACTGCCGCTGTCGCTAATGATATGCGTACACGCATAAGCCGGGGAATATTTCTCCTGGAAAGATGCATCATCTTCCACTCGCGCACGCGTACCTCCGCGTGGATTGATTTTTTTTGGCGCGCCAGGCTTGCCGATCGGCGCAGCGAGCTTTCGCGCAGGTTTATTTAAATGCTATCTGAATTTAAAATATTTTGGGTTTTACTTGTATAAATATTCAGCGTTCCGTTTTTTTTTTCTTTTCAAAAAAAAGTCGCACACGTAAAACAATATTTACATTCGAGATCAGTTTTTGAATAAAAAGTCACAAAGTCGACCGTCGCAAGAAGCGACAGTCGTCGGAAAGGAAAAAAAAAAAAATGAAGCGTTTTTATTCACGCTTGTTTGCGCACTTGTAACTTTGCTAATCCAAGGAAAGTGGGAAAACAATCCACGTGTAACGAAAAGCGACTCGAGACCTTCGTCGACGCGCATTGCGCAAGCGAAGAAATGTGTCGGAGCGAAAATTCGAAAAGAGGAGAAAGAAAAAGAAAAAGAAAAAAAAACAAAAACGGTCCATTGTCCGCGGGCACCGGTCTAAATTTCTAATAACTCGGAGCCTCTCGCGCTGCCGCCGAGCGGGTAAAAGTGTCGAAACGCCGGGCGCGAGGCTCACCGGCGCTCCGCGGCGGGAAGGCCGAAAAAAAGGAGGAGCCCGCGCCGGGATCGGCTGTGAGCTCGGAGCCGCGCGCGACTGGCGGAGCGCGACTGCGGCGCGCACGCCGGAGAAAGATCGAGAGGGAGAGAAAGAGAGAGAGAGAGAGAGAGAGAGAGAGAGAGAGCGAGGTGTCCGGCTCTGAAATTATAAAAGACTGCCTGCAGAACCGGTAAGGGAGCAGTCGCTTCCAAGTGCGCCGCAAGGATAGAACCTACGGGGTACGTGGAAACTCTCTCGCCTTCCCCTGCAACTGGGCCGCCTCTTTGTTCGCCGACGAGCAGCTGATCCGTCGTCGATTCGTTTTGTCAGGGTATGGACTTTGCTCTCTTAGCTTTAATTAGGCGCTGACAGTGCATCCGCCCGTGAGCCGGCTCGACAGGTAAGCTTTATCCTTCAGTTACGCTGTCGCCTTCGCGTGCGGAGTGGCGTCTTCGCTTGAGAGGCACGGCAATGACTAACCCTAATCCCTTTGGAGTAGTGTAACGCTTGGAGATGTGAAGCTCGGTGCACCGAAATCGCCGGGAGTAGCGTCTCCCAGCTGCGAACGCGACTTACCTCGCGACTTTATCCCTCGCTTCTGCCGGTGGACGTTTGAGCGCAGCGGCTTAAAGTTTATATTGCGCCACCGTATCGAGACCGGCTGAATATTGGAATCGCGTGGATTATATAATAATGAGGCAGGATAACGGCTGAAAACTGGGGCAGACGCCCGCGAGGGCAATTATCGGTTACGCCGCGGACGAGGCGGCGAAACGCTCGTGGCATAATCGCGGCTCCATGTAACGTCCATCTCCGCGCCGGTAAAAGTCCTGCGCGGCCCGCTCGCGCAATATTAACGCACGTGCATGAATATATACGCGCATGCATATGCGGGGACAAAGCAGCTGACGCTGGTTATTACCCACTTTCTACGCGGAAGAGCGCGAGCTAATCGCCTCGTCTTTTTCGGTCGTTTAAAGCTCGGTTGGGAAAAAAAAAGGAAAATCGGTCGGATTCGGACTGAGTCCATCTGGAACTCACGTGGACTCGGACTGAATCCGACCACTTCCGACCGGGAGGGAATGACAAAGAAACTAAAGCTCGCACCGGTCCTCGGCCGGGCCTTCGTCCGGTCGATCGAGAGGAGAGAATTATCTAAGCCAAGTATGAGAGCAGCGTTTCGTCAGCCACGTCAAGGCCTTGCATAACGCCGAAAATGCAAAACTGGTCAGCCTAGAAATGAAAAAGAAGCCCGCCAAACGCCGCGGAGGCCCGTTACGTAAAACAAAAAAAAAAAGAAAAAAAAAGGGAGCCGATCTCAGCTCTGAGTCAGTAGGTTCGCGCGAGAAAAAGATGGGTGAACAACCGCGGCCCGGTTGCGCAATGCCCCTGGAGGCCCGACGTCTGCTGGAGAAAGTGCTTTCGAAAGAGCGCCGGTGTGCGTGTATCTGTATAAACCGGCGCGCCTGTTATATCATCGCCGCGCGCCGGTTACCCGACTGATCCGAAATGCGTATTATGCCGGCCGACGTAACGCGAATAATATATAATAACGATCCCGCGTGCGCGCGAGCCGGGCGGGGGAGAGGAAGTCGCGCCGCGCGGGTCAGCCGGCGGCAAATGACGGGGTGTCGGCTCGCGCCGCCGGAAAGGGACTGCCTTGGCTAATGGCTTAATCTCCGGTTTGCACTCCGCAGAATTGCAGGCTTCGCCGGGAAAATGGGCGCCGTTGAGTACGTGACGGAAGAGGACAAGTACGAGTGCGCGCTGCCGGAGGACACGCAGAAGCTGGCCAAGGAGGAGCTCAGGGAGGACAAGAACACCAGGGACCAGGCGCTCGAGCAGGTCCGCAATTGGATCAGGCTGAATCCGCGCATCGAGAACAGCCGCATGGGTACGAGTCTGCTCGGCGATTCGCCGAGCGTTTTGCGTTATGTATACCAAAGAAACGCGCTTTGCGACGGTCGATTTACTTTAAATCTCTTAATTATGACGCGATGCGCTTACCTTTCAAAATGCTAATTCGAGAAGTGGTGCGCGACGCTGACGTGAACAGCGGCTTTGTATATTCTTCATTTGCATCTTGAATCGCAGCTCCTTCTGATGTTCAGGCCGTCAAATAAGTAAACACGGCATTTATAACACTGTAACGATCCCTCTTTATTTGCAACGAGTTACATATCCCCCTTTTTTATTCAAAATCAGCCGTAAACAGAGATTGACGAGTCGCACCTTTCCTTCCAGACGGCCGTTTCCTGCTGAGATTCTTGCGCTGCAAGAAGTTCAACGTGCCGATGACTCAGGAGGCCATCGAGCGCTACCTCCTCCTGCGCCAGGTCTACCACCCGGCTTTCCACAACCTGGACATCAACGAGCCCACGATGGACGAGCTGCTGCGCTTGGGGTAAGCCTTTTCTTTTTCGAGGCAGCGGCTTATCGAGGACGGGAAGCTCGTGGCCCGAGGAGTCTACCGAGTCCGCCGAAGAGAGCAGATTAAATGCGATTTGTCCTCTTTCAGGTATATCTTCGCCGTTCCCGGCCGGGACGTCAAGGGCCGCCGGGTTGTAGTCGCCAGACCGGGTAAAATGCGTTCTCAGCGCTCGCGCAATTCTCTGTATAGCTTAAACAATCATTCTCGATCCTTAGCACTGCAGCCTCCAAGCACTCGAATAGATTTCAGATTTGGGTGACGTAAGGCGCGAGCGCAAAGCAATAATATCCCATTTCGCAACTGCCTTGCCTCGCATTATCTAATATAATTGTCCCCCAACTCTCTCTCTCTCTCTTTCTCTCTCTCCCTCCGTTCCCCGCCTTTTCGAGCGTCGACGCGCGGGATTCAAGGAGCATTGGTTCCAGGTGTCTTCGACCCCTACAAATTCACCAACGCGGACATGTGCAAGATCCACGCGATCACCTACGAGGCCCTGATGGAGGACGAGGAGAGTCAGGTTCGAGGCTTCGTCCACTTCGCCGACGGCGCGGGCGTCAGCTTTCCCCATCTGACGCTCTTCACCCCCAAGGAGGCCGTCCGCATCGTTAAGAACGGCGAGGTAAGCTCGCGGAGACGCATCGGTGGCAGCCGATCGCTGTGAAAGGGCCCGCGTCGCGTAATCGAGTGTTGGCTCTTTTTTTTTGGTAACTTGCTCGGGATGAGTCCGCGTCGGGTTGGCCAACATTTCACCTCCAAGGACACTCGCGTAATGGCATTCAGATGCGAGCTCTAACCGGTTTGCTGCTTTGCGGATAATGATCGAAAAAAAATTCGGTCACGCACACGCAGACCCGACGATTTCGAGCACGGCCCGCCGGCGATGAGTTTTACTTTCCTTGCGGTCGCAGCTGACGCGAGTATAATACGCTTCAGTGGAGTGAAAGGATCATGCTGCCTCTATACCTATTTGTTATTTCGTTTTTCCTTCTCGTTACAAAGCCCGAGCGAATCGCCCAAATAATTATCAACCATTGACTGTTGTTAATCGTTGCGCTGTATTAAGTGTACGAAGGTACCGAGAACGCGCCAGGATAAGACCTAGAAAAACTTTTAACAGCATTTTTTTTTTGTTGCAAAAACTCGTTCTCCCCCTGCAGGAAGCAGTCAAGGACGAGCGATTTTCGACGTTACTTATTTTACTCCCATTTGCAGAGAACGCTGCCGATGCGGCACAAAGAAGTTCACGCTATAAACGCTCACCCCTCTCTCAAGTTCGCGCTCGACTTCGGCATGTCCTTGATATCGGAGAAAATAAGGAAACGAGTCAAGCTCTACACGAGTCTCGAGGACGCAGTAAACAACAAAATGGACACGAGCATGTTGCCCAAGGAGTACGGCGGCACGATGCCCATGAACGAGATGATTGGTAACTTACATTCAGTCAAATTGTTTCTTATTTCAAAAACAGACTCGACAAACTGAAAATATATTATTTTTTATTGTTATTATTATTATTATTATTATTATTATTATTTTTGCAGAATTGTGGCGCAAGGAACTTATCGAGCTGAGACCGACGCTGCTCAGTCACGACAAGATGAGAGTCCGCACGGAGTTGTACTCGGAGAAGGCTAGGGAAGGTGCCGTGTCCGCGCTGAAGCAAGGCTTGAGCTGCTCGAGCCCCTCAAATGCCGACTCGACGATGCAAGGCATTTGCGGCTCCTTCAGGAAGCTCGAAGTAGACTGATCTCATTACTCCTGTGCTGCTGCAGCCTTACTCGATTATTTACCTCCGGACATCGAGACACTGTCTAATATATAAGTAACCTGGAACGGTTTCAAGTACTAGTAGGGTTACTTAGATTATTGTATATTTTAAGACGATGCACGTGTTGTGGGTTATTTGTACATTAATTATTACATCGACATCTTTACAACTTTCTTACACTGTGGAAGTTTCTTAGGCTTTCGCATACGCACATATGAACGCAGAGAACGAAACAAAGTGTAAAAAACATTCAGAAATCATTGTAAGTAAATCCTTATAAAAGTATGAAATCGATGCATTACAAAATATGTGTTCAAAATTCTTTGTACAAAATATTTAGAGTTAAGGGTAATATTTTAATTGTTAATTTTAGAACAAGACTCTTTATCTTATGTATAACTTTGTTAGTTGAAGGATAATTATAATTATATCAAACAGTTGTATTTTCTTATTAAATGCACATAGAAATAGTTTAATACGGTCTTTTATTTTTAATAAATCTTTAATGAGTTTGAACATTAGGTGCTCCGATGATCCAACTTGAAACAATTCCTTTTATCCTTTTCCTAGCTGCTTTTAATGCGGAAATATCGTTTGGATCATCTTTTTGTAAATCTTGACAATGAGAAGAACCTAAAATTAACACAATGAATGTGATCATTTGTATTCCATGTGCAAAGGTAAAAAATGCGCATAAATTTACCTGGAATTAAAATAGCTGGAGAAAATTCATTAAGATCTTCAAGTACGGAAAGTGCGTGCCAAGGATCGACATCTCCATTGGAAAAAATAACATTTTTAACATCTGGAAGGCCTCCGCCATACATGATATTTGTTCTGCTCACGCCATAATCCACTAAGCTTCTGTCGTAACTAAAATTTAATTGTTTAAATAATACAGTTAGGCATCTTTACTCGTCCATTCAAAATTGCCACATGCTTTTTCTTAAGCAAACTTTTTCAACTACTTACTACTTGCCGAAGACGTCTGAGCAAACTTTAATGAAAAAGTCAAGAAGAAACAATCGTCCGAAGACAGATTTATCAGAATTGACTGTTTGATAATAACCAAATTCAGTGCAGGTTTGAAAATACCATTGTCTACCTATACAGGAAAAAATATAAAATTAAAACCTTAATTTCATCATGTAAATAAAATAATTTTTACAGATTTTTAAATAAAAATAAAAAAAAAAGAGAAATAATAATAAACTGTAAAACTTTATATTACTAATAGATTTTCCCCAGGAATCGACTTTCATTTCTTTCAAAAATGTCTTGTAAGAAGCGTCGTGGCATTTTCCTGTGTTAGGCAGCAAACTTGCTAATCTTTCGATAGACTTGCCAAAAGAGGCATTCGTTAACCTCTCGCAAATCTGACCAATCGAGCTTGTACCGTTAACAGATGCCTTGTTATACTGAACTATTCCTGCGATAAGCTATATCAAGCAAGTTAATTGTAATATATTAATATATTTCATAAAAAAATGATTTGAAGGAAATTTCAAGTTAAGCTTTACGTACTTCTGCTAAAAAGTTCATAAAGTAACCAATGTCTGCATTCGATTTGATATCTGGAGCGTCGCAAAGACTAAAATAAGTATAATCAATATTTCAAAAGTTATAATTTAATAATCTTTGAATAAAATTTACTGATGCTAAAAAATTACTTGAAGATTTTCTTTAATTCTTCCGGGCCTCCTTTAGAAGCCAGTAATAATTCAGTTTGTTCAAATGCACTGTTGACGCTTTTTGGACAAGGCGCATCATGTCGTCTCAGTGATTCGGTAACTACTTCGTAATACTCTACAGAGAAAGGTAAAACAATAAAATATAATTCAAATTACTTCTGACGTTGTGCATAATTTGACAATAAAAATTATGTAATCTTACCGTAAAAATCTGCTTTGGCATAAACTGGAGCGCTACTTGCTACAGCACCCTATTATTTAAAGGAGAACAATGAATGCTTATTTAATACTTGTTGAAAGGTATTAAACTTTTAAATTAAAAAAAAATCGATAGTAGTTTTATATTCTTAATTTTCTTAAAAGTTTACTGCAATAACAATGTTCATAGTTATGAATAATTTAATAAATAAAAACTTTTTTATTTGTTATTAAATATTTCGAATTCAAGTTAGTAAATCTACGTTATATATAAGATCATTAGAGATTTCTTTAAAGAATTAAATAAAGCAAAGATCACTTTGATATTCTTACGAATTAAAAATCCATTTCTATCAAATTATAAATTCATTTTATTCTACATGCATAACTTTCATCTACATATAAAAGTTAAAATTGCATCGAAATTATGTTTTTATTTTTGTTTTAATTGTGTATATACCTACTCTCAAATGCAATCAATTAAATCGAAGCGAAAATAATATCGCAGATAGAAAATGTCATTTAAAGACGTATCGACAAAAACACTTGATAACATCAAAAATGTCGATGACATTCTTAAAAAAAACATTGCTGTAATTACTTAGCATGATACGATCAAATTAATTTTTAAATTAATATTGACACCCGTATTTAAAATAAAAAGATTTGAATGATTCATCGTTAAAAAAAATATAATATTTTTTCTTAATATATTTAATTAATATAAAAAAGGTTACCAACAATTTTTTTTATTAGTCACACTTTTTTATAATAGCTTTTCCCCTAAATACAATGTTGTTAAAAATTAAATTAATTATTGTAAAACTGTAGATTCAGAACTTACCAACTCTAAATGTTGAAAACTTACTGTGGAAATACCTACATTTTTTACGTAAACACCGACATCATTTCATACATTCATGCAGAATATTGATGTAAATAAATGTATAAGTATAATAATTTTAAGTTAGATGTAATCTTGAGTCAATAGATTTTCTCTAAACCTACTCAAACTTACAAAACTATTATCTTTGGATTAATTACGAGAAAATTTCTCTCCTAACTTTCTAAATGTTTAATTACGCTGATAAGAGATTTTCTATTACCACAAACATTCCAAGATAAGATAAAATTAATCGTTTACCTAAACTATATCTGAATAAAATAGAGGCAATGTAGACCACGATTAGGTGTAAACAAAAATTATTATTACTATTGTTACATTTGCATTTTGAAGATGTAAAATAAATAAATACTGTTAAGCAAAAATAAAACGCATTTATTATTTATGGCAATAATGATTTGCAAGCCAAAATGCCATAGATTTAAACCAATAATTTTATAAAATTATATCTTATTAACCTACTTTAAATTCAATATAAAAATAAAAAGATATCAATTTTTAAATAAACTTTAGAGATACCATAGTGAAAAGACTAACTTAAATTTAGTCTTGTTTCAACATTGCAACGGCTCTAAGTAAACGAATTTTCATTAGCGAAGTTATAATTTCGGGAAAAAATAATAAAGTTTAATTTAAAATGTCTGAAATTATATTATTAATTTTATAAACAATTTGATTAGCAATATTATTTAAAATTAGACATTACAATCTAGACTTAGAAATGAGTATATGTATTGCATGGAATTGTATAAACATTTAAAATTCCTTTGCAGCTTAATTAATACTCCACTGAGGATTAGAGGCTACGAATGTAAAATTTATTAATGCAAACTAATAATTTACCTGAATAAGATGTGGATATTTTATTCTAATCCAAGCTGCCATATTCCCAGCATAAGAGCCACCGAAAACAATAACCTTTGAATCACTAATATTCATTTCTAGTTTTCTATTATCTATAAAGTACGCTATATCTGCTAAAGCTTGATCAACATTCAAATACTGCATATTGTCTGAACTCATATTCCTGTCACCATTATAATTTGAAAATAATTTAGATTAATAAATGAATACTGAAAATCTGAATTATACTGAAAATTGATGAAATTTACTGAGTAGGTTTACTGATTCCGTAATAACGATGCTCAGTATAAAACATTAAAGCTCCGTGTTGCTTCGCGAGATCATGCATTAACCCAGTTTGTAAAAAGCCCGGACTTATCGTCCACTCTCCTCCCAACATAACGAATATTGGTCCAGAACCACTGAAATACTTGTCCTCTTCGAAATATCGCTAAATTTATTCGTAAAAATAATTTGGAAGTGTTTTTTAATTTCAAATAACTTCACCTTCATTTTTATTTTGTTAAGACAATATTATTATACAAACATACCATTAGCCAGGTTCGATTATCGCGATGATTAAAATGATCTACAGGCTGTTCAATCCACTTTTCATCTATAATTCGAGGTCCTATCCATACTGGCTCATCGAGCCCTTTGAAGTGTAATCCATGAAAACCTATTGCATTTACTGAAGCGAAAAACGCCAAGACTATTTGTATTAAGAACCAATTCACTTTCATCTTCATTTTTAGAATTGAAATACAAAATTATCTTTGAGACTCGACTGTCGAAAGTTTCAGCGTAAAAGTTTTACAGAATACTAACAGGAAATCAAATCTGTGTCCACTTTTAAACGAAAAGATATGTCTAGAGGCGTTTGATAACTTATCATGATAGATGCGAAACGCGCATAGCTTACAAATGCTTGATAAAGTATAACTGTAAAAATTCATTAAAATAAAATAGGTGAAGATAGGCTAACTGCTTAAGATAACTGCTTAAATCATTGTCTTTCAATTCTGATAAGAAAACAAATTGTGTCTCGAATTATCTAAATCTTAAATCTGGTATCTTCCAGACTTGAAGCCTTACAGCCGTACAATACAATACGAAAAATATTTATTACTGTACATGGTATGGTATGCTCAAGACTTCCAGCAATAATTACAATTTTAGAATCAATCATTTTCTTCATCAGTTGTATCCCATTCGTATTCTTTATCGCCGGAAGTCTTAGGATTTGCTGATGGGGGTTTTGTATATTTTGGAACATCTGCACGATGCATCTGCTGATGAGATTGCTGAATACTATCGTTATTCTGTTGCCGTTGCCGGTATGGTGAAACTGATCTTGAACGAGAGCGAGAATCACGGCTCTCTGTACTTGAATCTTCACGTTTTTCGTTGTCCCATTTTGATAGAGTGCTGGCTGGTGGTTTTCTTGAAGTCTTTTTAGTAAAAACAATATTATTAGAAACAAATCCAAGTATAACATCATTGATTACTATTTAATAACTAACCTTAGCACTATTTTTATCTTTTAAGAGATGACTTGGGGAAGGAGGTCTACGCTTTTTCTCGCGAGATGCAGATCTATCTTTTTCAACGGAATGCATAATCCTTTGTTTTATTTTTCTGGAATCATACTCGTCATCCAATGGGACATTAACAGGACTTCGGGAACGCGTTTGGCGCAAGGACCCGGATCTTGAGCGCGATCCAGACCGTGACCTGGATCGAGAAATTGATCGAGACTGAGAACGGGATCGCGAACGAGATCGTGAGCGTGATCGGGAACGTGATGCAGATCGACTTCCAGAGCGAGATCGTGGAGATCGAGATCTAGACCGGGATCGAGATCTGCTTTTCTTATCCGTGGAACGTCGTTCTCTTCGTCTCATCTTGTTATAACCATAATCCTCATTTCCATCAGAGTCTGAATATCTTCTCTTATTAAATCTGTCATTGAATTGCCTGAATAACAAGTAGCAATTAATAAATATAATTGAAAATAAATGATGGCTCAATTAAAAATTAAAATAAATAATAAAATTTACCTTCTTTGCGGTCTATTATAATCATCACGCTCCTCGTCCGAAAATTTATTTCTGTTATCATTGAAATTTCTTGGTCTTCTGTTGTTATAAAAGTTTCTATCATTGCGACGATTGTCAAAATTGCGGTCATTGCGATTATTGAATTGATTGCGTTGGTTAAAGTTTCTTTGCATAGGTCTATTAAATTGATTGTGTCCCCTTCCTCCTCCCCCTCCTGCTCCTCCTCCTCCTCCTCCTCCTCCTCCTCCTCCTCGTCTATCATCGCGTTCTGGGGATTCTGACCATCTCCAATTTTTATTGCGTTCTTGTCCATTGTCATAATCTTCCCAATTTGTTCTTCTAAAAGTAATTGCATTCATTTAAAATTATATTAATTTAATTATAAAAATTCTTTAGTAATTTTAAAAATTTGTTTTCTTTTCAATTGGTTTTATAAGTATTATGACCAGATCAAAATTCTACTAACTGTAAATTTTTCATCTGACATTACAATATATTTCAGCCATCTAAATCATTACCAAATTAAAATCAATTATCACGATTTTCTTTAATATTAAATAGGGATGTGAGATAAAGAATAAACGAAAAAGGAATGAAAAATTAAATTCAATTTATATAGGATTTTACCTCAATGTATAAACTTTACTTTAATTAAAACATAATCTTAAAATAAAATTTAAGTCCAATTAATTTATTTATTTATGTATAACCAGTAAAAAAATTTACGTTTTTGTAGTATTCTGCAGAGAAAAATAGTATTTCCTGTGAACGGTATTAGCTTACTAAATTAAAAATTTAAATTAAAAAACAAAATAAAATCTATAATTATCAAATAAATATTTAACTTTTATTAATAGGCATAAGTTTTATTAAAAAGCTAATTTTCAAGTAATAATATTTTCAGTTAATGGAAGAAAGCATTCTAATAATTATGAATTATTCAAATGTTATAAAATATTGTATACAAATATAAAACTTGTGATCACGTAAAGATAAAAATTGAGATTACTAGATTTAAAACATTTTGTTCAATTGCTTTGCAAATCAGTTTGTATATTATTTTGAATAGACTTTTATATGCACTGTATGGGAGCACAAATAGAGCAACGTTAAATAAGATTAAAAAAAAAATTTATATAATGTATTAATTTTTCCATGACAGTTCGAAGAAAACTTTTTTACCAATTTTTTAAAATATCAATTTCTCATATGCTAAAAGATGAAAACTTAAGTCATTCCTAGGAGATCAGGTATTAACATTTGAACTGTGTACAAAACATAGCCAAAGTGGCACATTATTTGGGAATTAAAATTAGAACAGCATTAAATTAGAAAGCTCAATATCTTTAAATCTCAATTTGCAAAATCTGTGTCAATAAATTTTCATCTAACCAGACATTTTTTTTTTAAAGAGGTAAAAATTGCTTAGTCACAAAACCAGAATTTTGTAGTCATATTTTGATGTTCAAGCTATCGAAGCCTACGTTTAAGTTTTTATGTGTGTGGAATATATATGTTGTGGAGTAATTGAGCTTTTGTATTTCCACGTGATAAGGTATGTATATTAGCAATCTATGGTTGAATGATGTAATATTTTTTTTAATGAATTATAAATGCTATTTTTTCAAAATGAATTAAAAAAGGATCAGGAAGGTAAATTTAAAAAATATAGTATTATTATAAAAGTTATTATATAAATACCTATTGTTAAAATTGCCTCTTCGGGAAGATCCACTTCTTTGATCAAATTGCTCTTGCCTCTTTTGCCATAATGGAGGACTTTTAACTCCATACTCTTCAGTTGGATTGCGGAAAGTATGTAAGAAGTTGCAAGCGCTCCCTTTAGGACAACGCATCATTCCACAAATGGCTCCTCTCCAGGACTTCAAATTTACAAATTCGCAATGTAATTGTCTGCCAGCGTACCAGCGCCCCTTTAATCCTCTTAAAGCTCTTGCAGCGTCTCGTTCGGTACAATATTCCACATAGAGATTTCCTCTAAGGTGGGATTCAGTATTTTTGCAATACTGCAAAGTTTTGATTTTACCAAATTTTTCCAACTCTGGTACAACGTCAAAATAAAAATCTCGAAAATGATTACGGGTTTCTCTGTGATCATACTCAAGCCTCACATCAGTATCATACTCGTGCGAGTGTCTTTCCAAAGAGAAATGGGTGTAGAAGTTAGGTATTAGAATTACAGTACTGAGGCTGGGTCTTTGGTGGTTTCTAGAGCAAATATCTCCATATCTGCAAGCACCAGTTTTATTAAAAAATGGACATATTTCCTTGCCAGGTTGAGTCTCATTAATGCTTCTAAGAGCTTTGGGTGTCCTTGATCCATCATCGATATAAGCATCTATCTCTTTTTTCATTCGATCAAACATCTTCTTTTGCTCATCCCTCCTGCGCCTTTCGGCTTCCTTCCTTTTACGATGAGTATCCTGCATCTCTTCGTACTCTTTTCTCAGCTTTTCTTCTTGAGCCAATTGTATCTCCCTGGCCCTAGCTTTTCGTGCTTGTAATACTTTCCACTCTTTTTGTGCTTTAATCTACGGCAAAATCATAATTAAGTTCACGAATCAACAAAGTAGCGTCACGCGTCCTTGTATTAGGCATATACTTACTTCGGCTTCGATCCACGCTTTTTCCAAAACGGCGTGCTCTTCTTCCGCGCGTTTTTCTTCTTCTTGCTTCAATCTAGTCTGTTCCTCGCACCATGAGCGATAGTCGTCGCTTTGTTCGAATATTTTTTGCAGGTGCTCAGCTTCTGCGTCGCGATTCCTGGCGGCCTTTTGGCGAAGTCGCTTACGTCTTTCTTTCTTGGCTTGGCGCCTCCATTCCTTATGACTGGAGCGCGTCAGAGACACGTTTGCCATTACCAAGCATTTTTACAGTTTTGTGATTTACCTTTGCTGAGTTGAAAAACGTAATTATACGTTGACGACTGAACCAACACTGAGCTTCCCAAAACTAGACGCTGCCTAACGCATTACTCTGAGTATCGAGCCGAGGTCGTAGGGGGACTCGAGTCGATGCGCCACAGCAGACAAGTACCGCCATCTTGAAAATTTTACTTCCTTAGTCCCTGATGCTTTGCAATTTTGACTATTAACTTGAAGTAAACCTATTTCTCTCTTTATCATTAAAAATATTGATTTTTTTTATTAAAAAAGTTCCAGCTTTAATATTGAAAAAAGCCAGTAAAATTACTCAGATAAACATTTTATGATTTACATTAGGAATGTACTTGTTGCGCCATCTATTTTAATCATAAATATTAAATGATCATTATAAAACGATCGTACCAATTGCTGATAAAATAGAGGTTGCAGTGCTTATATATAATACAACGCAAAATTATATTAAAATAATTGTATATATTGCGATTAAAAAGTACTTTTATCAATAAAAGGTTATATTAAATCTTGAATTCGATCAAAGAAATGAAAAACAAAGTTTTGTATTAAAAAATTATTTCAACCATTATCTAAAGGACACGTCAGAAAATGTCGAAATAAGCATTATTTAGCCTATTATCTAATCTGCCTAATTAGCATAACAATGAACCGCTGACATCGATTCTCTCTCAGCGAGGTGAAAACTCGAACTTCCACAAGTGTATCCAGCATCGGCGAAAGGCGAAGCCGAAGATGCCGTCAGTAGCAGACGCATTGCCCCCTCCTTACACCTGCGGGAGCTCCTGCGTGTACCTCCGCGTGCTTCGCCGCCAAGTGTACTGTTATTCTTCCTCCTCCTGCGAGCGTTGAACCAGAGTGCGCGCGCACGGGATCGCACCTGGAAAGCATCTGGGTACCTTTTTCTATAACCGAATACCGAAGCTCGGTGTCAAGTTCACGGCGGGCACCTGTTGCGGGCAAACATGCGCGCAACCTGAATCTTGGCAAGGGCACGGACAGAATAAAGGGACGCTAAAATCGCGAAGATGAAGGCGAACGGATCGGTAGCGAATGCGGCGGGAACGAAGACTGGATCGAAGACCAAGTTCTGGGCGTACTTCTGGTGGCTGTTCGGTGGCGTTTTCGGGGCCCACCACGTTTACCTCGACCGAGACGATCATGCACTCATCTGGCTGTGCACGCTGGGAGGCTACTTCGGCCTCGGCTGGCTGAGGGACCTGTACAGGATACCTACCTACGTGGCCGACGTGAACGACCAACCGGATTACGTCAGCTGGTTCAAGCACACCGTCAGAGCTAATAAGAAGGTACATTTTTTGCTTTGACGCGCCTGTTCAATTATTTAATCAAGATCTATCGGAAATTTTCATTTTGCGCTGATAAACAGAAATTTAAATTTCGCTGCAGTTTAAGTAAGTAGGTCAAAGTACTTTTTTTTTTATTTTTTTTTTTTTTTTCATTCGTAAATTTTAATTAATTTATTGAAACATCTATATAGGTGCATGAAATAAATATGTAATTTTTTTAAATTAAACAAAATATGAAAAATGTAATTGATAAGTAAAAAATCAAACTCAATATTTCAATGATATTCTTTTTTAGCCCCAATTTGAGACGGTGCGGTTCTTGGGAGCCGTAATCGTTTCGTATCTTTTCGGAGAACTGGTCCTTATCGCCATTCCCGAGGATGAAATTAGAGGAATTAATTTCAAGCCGCTGATAATTTTCATACCACTTGCGGTTGCATACGGTAAGACTTTGCATTTTTGTTTTGGATGAGTTTTTTTCTTTCGTGAATTTCTTCGAACCGAGTATGTAGAAATATTATATTGAAAATTGCCGATGGGACACGAAGTAGGCTGTTTAATGCTGCGATAAATAAACGATAAGTCCCTCACGCGAAGGCCGTAAGTGCAGTCGAAAAAAGAAAAAAAAAAGCAAAGCCTATAAAAAATTAGCACGCCATCGTTAAAAATTTTGCATTTTGAACGATATACGTTTGATACGAAATCGAATGCTTATATTACTTGCAAGAAACTGTAAAAATATATTTATAAAATTGCATTTAAATTATTTGTATATTAGTGTTTTTAAAAGTTTAGAGTATCGAGAATAATACAAAATTAATTTTGAAACATACTTTATAGGAATTTTCTATATAGTGAAGGGTCTGGCTGATAATTCTAGTTTATATTGTAAAAATACCCTTGTTATACTTTACCAGTATTTGCATCGATTATTCAACCGCGAAATCCGTTAATATAGTGATCATGTGAAAGTACATGGAAGTTAATTTCAATAAAAGAAAAACATAAAATAATAACTATGTTACAAAGTACAATGAAAGCAATAATTTTTAATTTTTTGAAAAGAAACTTTTCCATTAGTATGTTAGGTTTCATCGTGATATTGGTGTTTATTTTTTCTTTTGTTAACATGTTTCATTGAACTGTACTTCGCTCGACTGCAATAATCTTGTAAAGGTCTTTAGTCCGTTTAAAATTTATAAAAAAAGTAAATAAATAAATAAGGAAAGCTTGACATTTACAAACTATTTATGCACTTAGGTACCTGGCTTGTAGGGAATGTCGGTCGGCAACAAGGTTCAATATGGATACCCCTCATTGTTTCATACATGTGCTATCCGACACTGTACTACATCGGAGACGACAGCACTTGGCTCGGCCTTATGGTCCTCGCGTCGACCCTTAGTTTTGATTCTTTTTCAAAGCAGTGGAGACTCAAGAAAAAGGAGAAGCGCACCACTTTGCGCAGAATAAGCATCATCTGCATTTTCGCTTTAATTTACGGCGGATTATGGTTCAGCTACTTTTATTTCAACGCTACGCTTACCGACAGCGAGGGAGAAGAAATCAAGCTATCCGAAGCCGTAAAGCACTTTTTAACTTCGCCAATATGGCTTGATCTCAAGGTATTTCGTTTTACTTTTTATTGCCAGCAGGCGAGATCTTTAAAATTTTCGATAATGATTCTTGTTTCGATTTATTTTTATTATTCGAAACGTTAAAAAAGTTTTTCCAGACTTGTTTTTTATATCCTGTAAAATTTCGTCAATTGAAATTAATTTGATTTAAGAAAAACTTCTCCCGTCAATATTTTAATCAAATGACTTTTTTCTTAAAGTTAATAATTAAGAGCCGAATCTTTATTCAAATTATCACTGATAAATTAATTTCTGACACTGGTGAATAAATTTTGCAGACGAGCTTGGAGGACACTTGGGCACAGGCAAAACACCAAGGATTCTGGGCTACGTGGCGACAGATAATAGACCTTACGGATCCACGAGGGGAGATAAATGCCTACAAAGTAAGTGTAATCCCGTACTATCGGATGTTGTAGAAAGAGAGATTTAATGGCTTTTTTCGACGCAGGTACTGGGCTTATCGCAAACAGCTTCGCAAAGCGAAGTCACGTCCAAGTGGCGAGCGTTGTCCAGAGAACACCATCCAGACAAGGTGAAGGGCTCCGAAGAGGAGCGCCGCGCAGCTCAAGAAAGGTTCCTCGAGATTCAGCAGGCGTACGAAATTCTCTCGAGCGCGAAAAATCGACGCCAGAGGAAAAATAAAAAATCCGACGTCGAGTAGCGCGGAAAGTAGGTAGGTCGTTTCATCTAAGAAGAGCTTAGAGAGGACAAACTTGAAATAATAACCAAGTTATAGACTGACATGTACTTGTTTATTCAGATAAGATGTTGCATTAGTAGTATTTAAGTTACCAAATTCTTTTCAGATATTTTAAAGTCAATCTGAGCAATGCAAATGATGACTTTTTACTTTGACATCCCTGTCGAGAACTTTGTTGTTTCAGTAGGAGTAAATTACTCGTTTTTCTTTTCCATAATTTAACTTAAAAAATGTATTTAAATAAACATCAACATTTTATTTATATTTTAAATATAAGATAATAATTGTATGACTTCGTACAAAAATGCTAAGACCAAACTTGTGTATCATACACTTTTTGTAAATGTATATTATAGTTAAATCTTATAAATAGGCTCTTTCGAATGTTTCGATATTAATAACTAAGTTTACACTTAATTTATAGAAATAAAGCATGTTTTCGAGAAGAATCGGCTCGTGCGATTTTTCCAGTAAAAAAAGGCAATAACAAAAAAAAAGAAAAGAACGACTTTATATATGTATATGCGTATAGACATAGCGCGCGATATTTTAACATTATTAGATACAATATATCACACCGAAATGCATCAATAACATTGATTGATAGTTATAATTGTCAATAACTTCGACAACATCGATTGATAGTTAAGACTACTACAGCCGCTGCATTAGCCATTTTTAAGCTGCCTTATTCTTCTTTTTCATTCGTGGTGGCTTCACTATCGAACTTTCAATCTTTTCAGCGTAAGACGCGGTGCATTTTTCACTCACTTTTTCGTTGTTATCCGGGGATGATACGAATGAAATCCTTAAAAAGTAAAGGAAAAAAAGCAAGAAATAAAAATAAATAGAATAGTAAGTCAATGAATGAGTAGACACCAAGCGACAGCAATTTATTTGACAGCGACTTATTATCTATAGTTATATACACATAATTAGTTACAAATAGAAAAAAGCTTTGAAAAAAGACTTAATTGACAGGAAGTAATTCGAACGTTAATTACGTGAGAGAGTCTTGATGGAATACAAGATGTAGCGAGTGAGTGTGTGTCAGCACGTAGCTTGAGTAGCGAAGCCGTTAAAGTATCGTTATTCGAGAAGCATTGTACAGCATTTGCGAGAGCAAAGTGAAAAATCTGTTCAGAATGAACTGAAAAATGCAGAGAGCATATGTAGAGTAGAGAGCGAAGAGTCCGGGCGGACTTAGGTAATAAAGTCGGAGTAGTACCTTAGCTGCGGTACGCTGAGCGGTCGTAGGAGGCTCTTGACGACCGGCGAGACGTCGGTGGGCTTCGGCAGGACGGGGCTGCTCGCGCAGAGCGCGGCGCTCGTCAGCTGCGAGACCAGGGAGAATCTCGTGTCGGAGCTCGAGGACGTGCGAAAGACGCGTCTGATCTTGGACTTTAGGCCACTTGACGGCGGCGGCTGCACTGGCATCGGGGGGATGGGCATCAGCTGAAAGAAAGCCGTCGTCTCGTTATACGTTCTCCCCCGTGCCTGAGGCGAGAATATCGCCCTGGCGTACCTTGCCTTGTAGAAGCTGGGTCGCGAGCTCGGGTTCGCTGCCCCAGCGGCAGGAGGTGCTCTTCTCGAGGAGTCGGTGCCTGGCGAAGCGCTCGATCACCTCGGCGCAGACGTACCTGCCGCAGAATCTCGCCCACTGCTCGGCCCGCAGACCGCGGCCGTGATCTCTCAGCGTCGGATTCGCACCTGAGGAAAGTCGGCGGATGAGTGCGAGGTGTAAGCTGCAGGCGTAATCAGCGCCGCCAAAAATATCCGGAAGCTCTGCGCGCAAGGCTTTTTAGCGAAATATTCCGTTGCGCGGATCGGTCGCTTTGCTTCATGTATTTATACAGTAAGTTGCGAAATCGGGGGAAAACGTTGAAAACGGTATTTAAATAGGAATTACCGGCAAAGAGAAGAATCTTGGCGCACTTGGTCCTGCCCTGAAGAGCGGCCTTCATCAGAGGCGTGAATCCCAGTGAGTTTCTTGCGTCGACCTCGATGCTCGGGCACCTCTGCAGTAGAATGTTTAGACATTCCGTTTGGCCTAAACATTAGACAATTTCCCAGTTACACGTAGATAAACAAACTCAGGCTCTCTTTACTTTATGTATATATAGTTATAAATAGTAATTTTTAGTGCTGCGCGTTTTTCTCGTCGGCACCTAGCTGGTGTGGATTTAAATTTATCGCTCTAGTTGCCGCGGAAAGGTGGATAATGCATGACTCAAAGGGTTAAATGTGGCGTACTCCGAAACGTGAAAAAATCTCCATCCAATTTCGCTCGACATATATTGCATTTGCCGCTCAACGAGACACTTCAAATTTCTAATACAACTAAAAATTTTTAATTCTAGAGACAATTGCTTTTTTTTTTGCAAATCGGAGGAGTCAAAGGGAACGAGCAATAATTGAATTAATTCATTGCCCCGACTTGCCCACTCTTACGCGATAATGTAAAAAGCCTTTAAAATTGCTTTTCGGTGAAGTACAAAAATTTATCAGCCGAAGTTGAAGCAGCCCAACATTGTCAGTGAAAGCTTTGATTAATTTGTGAATGAAATAATTAGCTTTCCAGGTAAATTTACCAAATTTACAAATTTAGTACATTACCCTTCAAATCAAAGGTAATAATCTTAAATATTTTTTTCACCTTGCTTCAAGCGCAAAGCTTTCAGGCTAATCGGATGAATAGATTTGCAGAGTCCGTCGCCCTCTTCGTATTCATTATACAGTAACGATATGCCATTGACAATGAGAATGTGTATGTTTCCTCACGTAAAAATGTGAAAGAAGCCACCTTCATTCAGTCTAGCGCTTGATTTTTCAAAAGCTAATGCGCTCTTTTAAGCTACAGTTTAATAAGGTAAATCAGTTTTCTTCAATCACTTATAAATTTTCAACAGTTGACTGCCCGGTTGAAAAAGACTTATAAAAACCGATAAAAACCGATAGAGTTTATCGGGATTTGTGTATGAATCTGCACCATTTTACTATAAGTTTTATCGTTTCTTTTCCATAGGGTGTACAGTATTTTAATTGTCGCCAAAATCAAAAGGCGAGATCGAATCCTATCGATTAAAAACACATCATCGAAAAATCTTGATTCGTTCAAAACTTATGGTCGAACAAAGATTTATATAAAAAGTAAAAGCGAAAGCTACCTTTCCAATGTTGTCCATTGCTTTGCAAACGTTTTTCTCCTGCAGAAAATTACGGTTTCTCACCTCCCTTATCCCAAAGTCCGCATTCAAAAGCAATTTGTACGCCCGTTCTCCCGCATCGAGTGAAACGCTTAAGCGGGATGACTGTACTGCAGTCGAATTTCCGGCTACTTATTACGCGCGTGGAATAATAAGGCATAACGTAAGAATTAGCCGCGCGCACGACAGCTCTTGAGTGAGAAGGGAGGTCTTTCCGATCAATTACGAGGAGACTCGGTCTCTCTTGCCCGAATCAGCCTCCGCGCCTGACCAGCAACCCCCGCAGTGGCAGACGGCGCGTATACTTATTATTATTATTTTCTTTTTATTCCAAAGAAAGAACCCCGCGACTCTCCGCGATCCGTTGCAGAATGGTATAATGATGCGGCGCGTGAATTTAAAAGCCGCGCAACGGCCGGAATAATTTTAGTTCGTAACGAGATAATAACTGCAGCTCAAACCGACGACGAGGCACCGAGGGCGAATCTTTTTTCAAACGATCGCGCCTCCGCATGAGATCTGGGTCAAAGCTGGCTTATTGTCGACGCGAACCGACTGCGGGAGCGCCAAGCTTCCGTTGATAATAAAAACAAATTGGAAAACCAGGCCGAGCAGAGCGCCCCTCGAAGGGGGAGGGAAAATCGCGGGGCCGAGCCAGACAGATTCGACTCCCCGCGACAGGTTGAAAATCCACCGATCGATACCGAGCAGCGGCTGCAATCTGGACGTTTCAGCGCGCCTCGCGGAGTAACGGAGCTGATCGATTTCACCGAGAGGAGGCGCGAGCCGGCTATCGGCGCTGCGTGTGATCGATATGCGACTGACTCACCGGCCTGGGCGGCGAAGTGCAGCGGCGTATTTTCCTCATTGTCCGGCAGATTGGCATCGATGCCGGCGAATGAGAGACAGGCCTCCAGCATCAGGGCGCTTCCGTTCCCGGCCATGTAGCTTATGGCTGTCTGTGGGCAGAGGCGAGAATGTGGTTTTTTACCTCCGTTAAATCATCGTGTTGTAAATTAGAGGTGAATTTGGCGATGCAGTGATAATGATCGTGGTGTGCGTGTAGGCTTGATTTTGCGCCGGGTTTAACGACCTGGCTTGCGAGATTTTCGCTTTTCGCACGATGACGGGCATTTAATTAAGTTGTCATTTCGATTGTTATTATTACACGGGTGTAACGTCGATGTAATTAATTTCCAAAATTAATAATTTCACCAAGCGCGTAATTAAAAGTTTTTACCTGTACATTGATTTTTCTTTATTAAACGCAATTTCCAAAATGCGAAAAGACAAGCCTCCGCACGAAACCGAAGAGCAGAAAAAATGGCCTTCCGAGCTTTTCTTCAGCGACAATAAAAAAAAGAGCCAGGTAAAATAGAAAAAAAAAAAAAACAATGGAGTCGCGCGGCCCGCAGACAGGACGCATTGCATAAATAACCGCGAGGTAAAGTGCCCCCGCGATTCAATGAGACGCGTCTCCGCGCGGAAAGAGACTCGGCGGCGCGACGTCGCGCCTCGCATAAACGGCGGAGGCCGATCGCCGCCGAAGATCGCGAGAGCCTCGGCGACAATGAGCGCCGGCGGAGCGGTCAATCCGAGCACAATGGAAGGGAGCAGCTCGGCGACGCCGTGCATCGGCCATCGGTAATCAATTTATTAAGCCCAAGTGCGCGCGAGCGCTCGCCGGTTTTAATGAACGAGCGACCCGGGCCCCGGGAGCGCATTACGGGGCGCTGCTCCGTCGCGCCTCGAGGTCCCAGATGTATGCTTGCGATTATTTCGGCGCGAGCCGTTATTACCGCTCGGCGGGCAATTACCGTTATCGCTTTATTCTTCAATTATCCGAGGCGCTCGAGCGGCAGCGCGCGCGGGATTAAAAGAAATTGTGTATTAAATGTAATGACGCATGCCGCTTTTGTCTTCTCTCAAAGGATGATACATGGCTGCGGAATAATGGGGAAGAAGTGCGCTCGACGGCAAGTCAGCAGATTCTCGTGCGCGCTCCAGATGTGCTAATTGTATTTTCTAAACATTTCGACCGGGTGACCGCGTTAGTTCGGTCATTTATTAAATAAAATGAAGTTCCCGGCGACAAATGCGGCTTTGCACTGCAGCGCGCACTACGGAGTGGCTTGATAATTATTTCTCGAGAGTAGACGGCCATTACCGTTGTGATTTATTCAAATTGCCCGAAATGTTCATTGGAAGCGTGTCTGAATGGAGGCTTAACGGACTGCACACTTTGCCGGGTTCAGATGTTGTTCTCATCAGCCGTTTACGATTATACTACGAAATTCAATTAGGATCATGCGAGTGCAACGTCTGCGAGCATGCTATCGGCTCGAGCGCGGCGCAAATGATTTGAAAAGAAGCCCGGCGCACAAGCGCGGGCCTAAATTAGCCGAAAATTGCCCGAGTTAAGCTCTTAACTGCTCACGAACTGCCTCCGAGACGCCAAGGCTAAAGAAAACAATACTCCTAATTCTACGTACGTAAGAGCGCGTATTTCCCACTCGAGCGAGAAGGTCGCTCCTTTCGAAAAAAGGTCGCGCTCCCGAGCCCGGTCCACCGGAAAGCCATTGGCGCGTGAAGATATGACGATGACACTCACCCTTCCGCTGGCGTCTACGGCGTTGACGTCGACGCTCCCGAGTCCGACCTTGTTCGCCAGGGTGACGATCTTCTTGATGAGCTCGTCGTCCCCATCCTGCGCGGCCCCCAGGAGGGCCTTGGGCCCTCCCAAGGATTCTTCCCAGGACAACGGCAGATTTGCCCGCTTCTCCTCGCGACCGAGCCGATCTGCGCAACAATTGATGGCTTCGCTTGAGCGTCAGCCGGACTGCTCCGCGCTCTCTCTCTCACGGGCGCGAGTAGCGGCGGGAATCACTCGCGCGCGCACACAGGGAGGGCCGATACATGAAAGAGGGAATCTCCGGGACGAGACGTCGGCGGCAAGCCGACGCGCGTATCGTTATTTAAAGCTTGCGGGAAAAATCGATCGGGCAAAGTTGGCGAGGCATTGTCTCGAGCGAGGCGGCGCGAAAGCACGAGGCGATATAGCGGCCTGTGTATCGGCTCCCTCTGTGCGCGCGTGGATATCTCGACTCACCCTGGAGAACACCCTTGCGGTAGACCTTGGCCTCGTGCACGGCCGTCTTCCTGCAGGTGGGCTGCCGCTGCTGCTGCTGCTGCTTCCGGTCGCCGAAGCTCGTGTCGGCGCTGAAGGAGACGCACTTGCGGCCCGAGCCGGCGCGCGGCCCCTCCTGCCCCTGCTCCTGGGCGGCGCTCCTGCCGCGGCGCCTCAGCAGCGAGCAGAGGCCGCGGGGCTCGAGCGAGGCGAGGAACGAGCCGGACCGCCTGATGAGGATGCCGGCCGAGGAGCGGAGGTCCGCCGGGACGGAGGCCGATTTCGGAATGGGCGGCTCGTCGCCGGACGGCAGCCGGGGGGCCCCCGGCGAGGAGGGCGCGCGCGCGCGTCCGGGCTGCTGCTGCTGCTTCCTGCTCTCGGCCGGGGGACGGTGGTTCCGGGCGCGCGGCGAGAGCACCGGGCTGCTGCTGCCGCTGCGGCTGTTGCTGCTGTCGACGAGGATCCTGCGCGGCTTCTGCGGGGAGAGCGGTGCACTTGGAGAAGGAGGCTCGAGTGTCCCCTTCGGGGCGGGAGCTGCGTTCGGCGCTGCTTCCCCGCTCGCTCTCGCGCGTCTCTCTAGCGCGGCTTCCGCGCGGCCGCGCTATTTATATGTCGGTCAAGTCCTCGACGGGGAGCGAACGTCAGCGTGCGCGCGCGGAGCGGCCTGCCTCCGTAACCGCCTCTGTGCTCTCTGCTAGTTTTCTTTCTCCATTACACGCTCTCTCTATCTATTTTTCTTGCCGCCTCTCGCCGCTCTCGGGGCGCTCAGCCCCGCGCCGGAGTCACGTGCTCGGGGAGGCGCGATGCCCGCGCGCGGACCCACGCGGAACCCTCTTCCCGGCGGCGTCTGCGGACGCTCGCCTCGGTTTTTTATTTATTTTTTCCCCCCCGCCTGCCTCTTCGACGGCGAGCGCGGTAAATATAGACTCCGATCGGGGAATGCTTCAAGGCTTTATTCTACGATTTATTGGGAATTTTCAAAGCGCGCCGCGCTCGGCCGCTCGCCTGGGGTGTACTAACCCTTCGTGGCGGCCGTTATAACGTACGTAATGCAATTTTCTCCTTCAACCGGGCAAAGGCGTCGGACCTCGGAACTGCGCGGGGCTTACGCTTGGTCTTGGAGCTTGACCTATTTGCTGAACTTACTGGCTGGTCGAGCTGGCTGCTCTTGGCGCCTGGGGCCGACGTCCTCGGATTGGCCATCGAGCTCGGTCTCCTGGTCGAGGCGGCTCGGCTCCCGGAGAGGCTGCTGGATCTCTTGCGGGTTGCTTCCGCGAGCTGCTGCGAACAGGCACGCGCGTGAGCGCGAGTCATCGCCGATCAAGATTTACCGGGCAAACAAAAGGCTGCGCGCGTGTTCGCGTTATTTTCGGAGCCCGCCGCGCCGCGGGATCATCTGTTTTTTCGAGTCGATCTCGCCGCGTCACGAGAGAGAGAGGGAGCCGCGCTCTCAAGGTCGAGGGGACTCGCGGACACTCGTCCCTAAGGGTAGGCGAGTCGCCCACCGAGGGCTTTGACGCGCCGTGCGGTTTCTCGGATTAAGCGGCGCGCCGCGCGAGTTTGGAAGGAAATCAAGTTTGCCGGCATGTAGCGGCGTGCTAAATCAAAACGCCGACTGGCCTATGACGAGCCGAGCGCGCAGGCTAAATGCGCGACTTATTTTTATTTCTGACGCTTAATAATCTTGCGTCATTTTCGGTAAATTTTACAAGCGCCACTCGCTAAGGCTTCCAAGAGTCTTTTCAGCCAAGCGGACGATAGCGATGCTTTTGAGTTGCAGCTGGTCCTCGATTTAAGCACAAATACCGCAATGAAAATACGAATGTCGCAGTTTGAACAATGGGTATTTTAAAACAACAAAGAAAGTCGGTCAGTAAATGTGTTTATTATAGAAGAACAAAGATTAAGTTCATAAACATGCTTGTGATAAATTGCAAGATCATCATTTCTCCATTATTGAAAATGGCAATAAATTCTTTTGCATTGGTGACGAAGAATTAAAGCCACCGTATTCTATTTCGTATTTTTTGACAAATCATAATCTCACGATGCAGGAATGCTTGATGTTTATAGAAAGATCGAGAAATATAGATTACAAGCGTGTGCGCGAGGCTGAATTTTTGCAACTCGTCAAAAAACAAAAGAACGATTGAGTAGAGAACGTAAAATGCACTCTCGCTCGTTGAGACTTTACGCCAACGCCGCATAGCTTCGAACGGGGCCGAATTTTAGGTCGACGGTTACCTACGGACGCGACGAAACGTTCATTATTATAACACATCGTCGGGATAAATAAGTGCGTAAAAATGACGTCGAGAAATATTGTTCGAGAAGCTCCGCGGATCTTTGCTTGCGAGCTCGTCGGTGCGCGGGACAGCCCGTCGAATAAAGCGCACGCGCCGGCGGAGATGGAAATCAAGCCCGAAAGCTCACGTGTCCGGGTAGCATAAATATTTATCTTGCGCGCTGACTACGGAATTAGGATAGCCGCTTCGATTATTGTGCTTCGGCGCGAAATAAAACTTAGCCCGCGTCTTAAAGTCTCCGCGCAACAATAATCAGCCAGCAAAAGGCGGCGGCGGCAGTCCATTCCAGCCGAGTTTTGGCGAGCATCATTACCGACTTATACCCCGGGAGCAATGAAAAGCGAGTCGCGAGCAGCGTTTACGTACTCTCGGGGCCTTTGCCGCGCTATTTCCGTGGATTACAAAGCGGCGCGCTCGCGCGTAATACACGCATGTCAACCGCGCGTTTCCTGGCGGCCCTCCAATATATATAACGCTCCTCTTATCGCGCGAGCTTAAACCCACAGCCGGCCGAGGAATAAATCAGCTACCGGGCGGCTTCTCCCGCCCGAATCGAGGCGAAATAAGAATCTCATCAAGATATAGGAGCCCGAGGCTCGAAGCGTTCGCGCTCGGGGAATCGATCGGCGAATCGCTCAAAGGCCTCGCGAGAAGAATGAGCCTCCGACTCGGACTCTCTCGGCTCTAAGTGGACTGGGGAGGGGAGAATGGAAAAGCTCGAGGACGTTTCGATCCGGCTAGAAAACTCACTTTCAAGCTCCCCGGCGATAGTTTGCTTTCTCGCTTATCCTCCTTTCCCGTTCATGCTCGAATATGTTAAACTGTGCGACGGCTCGTTCCGCTCGCGAGAAGCCAACGTAATCAGACATTATATTTAGTTTGAAAACAAGCCACTGTTTGTGAAGCGGAGCATTCTTTTCCCGACAAATATTTGCCCGCTAAAAATTCAAAGCGAAATTTAATTGGCGCGCGGCTATTTTCCGGGGCAACGTGTTCTTTGCGTTTAAATAACGATGC
Organism: Ormyrus thymus; assembly: GCA_035582935.1. NCBI lineage: Eukaryota > Metazoa > Arthropoda > Insecta > Hymenoptera > Ormyridae > Ormyrus > Ormyrus thymus. Next base: position 8,811,795 of record JAWWEM010000054.1, on the reverse strand, counting down.
CTCTGAAACGCGATCTTTTACAGAAAATCTCACGAGAGCCCCGCCAAATCGAAGGCCAGCGAAATGCACTGGGGGGTGAATTAATCCGGCGCTGCCTCCAGCTCGAAAACTGTCCTTTCTAAGGCCAATCTCTGGAAGAGGCGAGCGGAGCGCCTAAAATTACACAAGCCTTGGCTCAAAGCGAGGGTTATTGTGTCGAGAGAGGCGGAGTCAGGGGGGAGGAAGGGGGGCGGCATACACTTTTTCAGCGCATCCCACCTGGCTGGCCGTTGAGCCCTCTCTCGGCCGAATCGATCGAGCCGCGCGCGCGCGACGCCGATCCGGAAAAATCTCGGACCCTTTAAAGGGCTCGCTCGCGCGCGAAGGAGCCGATCCATAATTGCGCGGCCCCGCAAACTTTCGATCCGTCATTCCACGGCACGAACTCGAGGCGGCTTGCACGCGGCTGAGCCTCGGGCGAGCGCGCCCCCGGCGCCGCTTGTAATTTATTCGCCGGGTGCTCTCGAGTCAAATGCTGAGCGCTGATGAATATTTGCACGAAAGCGTTATTGGGGGACTCGCGAGCCGAGTAATGAGGCGGCTAATAAATTAATTGGGTGCATCTTCGGGTGAAGATTCTTTTATATGCATAGGATATGAAGTGTGTATACGCTGTAGTCCTAAAATAATTTCCAAAATTTTTCATGCAAATAATAATAAATTATGAGCAATAATTAAGTCATCGGAAATCGACTCCATGCACTACTTGAACATCGTCATTCCGGGCTGTCATCTTAACCTGCATCAAACTAGACCAATATCTGGCCTCAATCAATGTCAGAAGAAATAAGTGAGCTTGCAAGTTTAAAAAAAAAAGTTCTACAAACCAGCGTCGGTAAACGATCGCGCTAAATTTTGAAAAACACTAGAAACACAAGGCGCGGGAGGATAGTTGCTCGCTAATTTTCAAGTCGACGAAAATCGAAGCAGCCGGGAGAAGGGTCAAATAACTTTATCGCGAAGTGGTCGATTTTACACGCGCGGCACAACAACACTATCCTTATAAAGCTCTGCCTAACCCGGTTGCCTGTGCTAATATTCGCGCGTATTTTATCATCGCGTTTTTCCATCTGAAAATCCAAGTTCTTCAGTAATGAATCCGTTAAGCGTAAATCGCTTTGTATTCATTCTTTTAATTTCTACATTAGCTCATTTTAATTTTCGCTGGCGTGTTTATGTGCGTGATATTCTTCGTTGTGGAGCTTATGTTGGTAAAATAAAACTGTTACGATATAACGTTGTGGTTAATTTTTGGTTATTTTAAATAAAAATATATGTTACGCGTGAGAATGTGATAATTTGAAAAATTTATTTTTCAATAATTTTTATACAGAAGGCCCTGAATAAGGCCCTAAATAGTGCATTTTTGTTAGTCCATAAGTAGGCTTATTAAATCAACGCATTTCTTGCTGAACGAATGGAAAGTTTTCTTTTCTCAGTGCACAAGAGAGAGAGGATCCTTTATTATAGCCAAATAAACTGTCATAATTGCCAATGATATACGCATTCAGGCAGTAAAACACAGGGTGTACAGGAATAAAGCATCAACGCCTGAAGAGCGTTAAAAGCATTACAATGAAACAAATGCACGCAATAAGTTATATAATTAGACGTTCACAAAATTCATATTCTCTCAGTCTCCTAAAGCTTGTTCTTGAAAAGTACTTTGTCGAGAACAAGCCTTCTGCGCCGCTTGACTTGACAAGTACTTATCTCGATTCGCCGCGAGTGCGACAATTAAATTAAAGAGAGATGAGGGACTGACTGTGGACTGCTTATTAGACGACTTAAATTTAACGGACTACCTATGTGCGATTGGCAGCATCATCCAACCCGAAAATGTGCTATATGCCTCGAGAATATATCAAACAACCGAGTTAGTCTACTTTTCAACCAAAGTATTAGTAAAGTATCTTACGCATAAGTACGTATATATACGGAAACAATCATACTAAGTAGAGAACACCTAATATATTACAATCCCCGCTCTACACTCTTAAAAAAAACATTCAATTTAATGTATTTTTAATGTACAATTAACCATCAATAAACAATTTAATTAGTCTCTCCGTAAACAAATGTAATGACCTTATATATAGATATATATATATATATATGTATTGCCACTACGCTAATGTACAATATAAACCAATATGTATACATGAGTCGCTAATAACTTAGTTATTCGCAACGCGATCATTCTTATTGAAAACAAAGCGAAATTTGAAAACGTTAGCGATTAACGTATCCCGCAATAGTCATTGAGCAATTGCTTAAGCAGCAACCCAAATACACACTTCGAATTTGAAATCCGCGGCTAAGTCCGGCATGTCGGATCTCCAAAACAAAGGCGATCAGGGGAATCAGCGCGAGGCCCGGGACTCGAAGCGTAAACTCGCGGGGATCTCTAGCTCTCCCATCAGCCGCCGAGGAAGTCAGGACGAGCTTGGAAAAACCTACGGCGTGCGAGGCGTACCTACAGATCGGAGGGTCGCTCCCCGAATCTTACGGGCGAGGAGCTGCGTCGTTCATGATTTTTATTCGAAACGCGAGCATTTGCGAAATTGCCTGCGAAAATGTGTGTAGAGTGGAAAAGAGGCGTTCGATCGTTGGGCTGTCAAAATGCACACTTCGGCGATAACGAGTTCGTCGTGTGTCATTGTATTATTCCCACATCATTTCCGCGAGAAGGAGAAAGATTGGAGGAGCAGTCACGATCGAGGGAACGGGACGAAGCGATACCCCATGAAATTCAGGCCAACGCCATCTGCAATCAGCTTACATAACGGCGAAGTTACGAAATCTACATTACGATGTCACGATAAAGCCAATAAAGGGCGCGAGAGAGGAGCCAATCGATGGACAAAGACATCGACGAGTAGCGATCGGTCGAGGCGAAAAGAACGTCTTTGGCACGCTCGACTGGCAGATCAGCGAGGCTCGCGATCGGAGCTCCGCAAGTCGCGCGCCCGGAAAGAACTCTGCCGCCTGCCGACATTAGATCGGACTCTTACGCGCGCCTGTGTGCCTACGAGAGAGGGTACACAAAGCGCTGTTTGCACGAGCGCGCGCGCGCGCGCGCTACTCCTCTTTGGGGAATTGCCCGTTGTTTTCGTTCGCCTTCGGACGATATGCTCGCGCGACGACCGCGCCTACCGTCCCACGGGATCGAGCGCTTCTATTTCCGACTCGGTTTCAAATTAGCGGGCGCGTGTGCGCTTCATTTCACGCCGGACAAGACATTCGAGGGATCGTCGAGCGCCGGGAGGGGGGAGGGGGGGGGGGACCAACCTGTCGTACTTTGATCTTGCGGACCAGCAGGGGCGGCGGTGGTGACAGCGGCGCCTCGGAGCCCGTCACCATCATCTTGGCCGCCAGCTGAAAAGAGAGCCGGGGATTAGAGCTGCGCGCCTCTCGCAGGTGCGGGATCTCGGCGAGAAGGCTGGAACGCGGCCGCGCGAAGAGCGTTTATTAAATCGATCGAAACTTTAATCAAAGTTCCGAGCAATTTCGGCGGCGCGAGCTCGGGGAGGGTCAGGGCCTCCGACGGTATCGCGTCGATTCAATCGGCGAGGAAGCGGCGCCGGCCGAACTCGCGAGTAATCGGGCGTACTTACCGCTCTGTTAGGTGACGCTCGGTGGCATTTTCCGCTGGCTCCGCCTCGCGAGCCGCGTGATGACTGAGTGACTTGCGGTCGACGCGGAGACCGGAGCGCCAAGGGCCACTCTCGCCTACTGGGCCAAAGTTCAAATTGCAGCCGGTTCTCGGCCTGCTGGGAGAACCACTTGCCGCCACGGAGCGACGCAGGCGCAGCTATGTGCCAGGCCGCCTGCCTGCCTGCCTGGCTGCGATAATGTGAGCCTCGGCTTCCCTCGAACTTGGACTTTAAATCATCAGCTGCCTCCTCGGCTTCGAGCACCCTTCGCTCGCGCAATCAGATACACCGGCCCTGTACGTATGGCTGGCGGCATTATTCGCTTTCGAAATTTTCGTCTAAATTATAATTAGAGTGGCTTTTTAATAGCACTTGAAATCGAGGGTAAAAATGGAAAGAAAAACAAGACAAGGACGTTATGCGAACAAGGGGCAGGTTAATAAAGGAGAGAGACTAGTGTAAAGAGCAGTTAATATTTTTGGTTTATTAAACACCTGAAAATAGTGCATCCAGAGCGCTGGCTTGCTATAATCTTGCAAACTTAATGGTAATCAAGTTGAGCGTACCCGGGAGGAGCGTCGAATCCACTTCGCACTTTCGTATTACAAAACATGATTCAAGAAGACGCACGTGCCTACGTAACGCAACTGCAAACGAAGAAGCGCAAGTACGGCGTGGACACGAGAGCGCCTGAGTTTGCCCTCTGGACTTTTAATAGCTGGCGTCATATCGCGACTCGTCAAGACGATCTATTTCGGTCTAATACTTGTGCAATCGACGTTTAATTCTGGTCGGCCGTTGGCACCGCGCTGTATCTGATTTGCGCGCGTCTCGTTTAGCGCAGCACTTTTTCCTCGGCGAGTGAAAAGCACCGCTCGAAAGCGCAGAAGAGAGAGAGAGAGAGAGAGAGAGAGAGCGGCAGGCGCGGTGGCGAGGCGCGAGCGCGAGGAAAACTGCCGAATTCGATTTACGCCGCTCGTTCGGATGATACAGGGCGAAGCGGTACGAGCGCCGAGTCGACGGCCAACTGTGCCTAGGTCGTCTATTTCGATCATTGGTTTTTAAAGCGCGTGCACTCACGCGCTCTCGTCGCCCGCTCTCCTCGTCTGCGTGCCTTTTTTGCCTTGCCGAAGCTTTTTTCCGCCTCTGTCGTTCGCTCGCGCTCCCTCCTTCTGCCGGAAGGCGGAAGGTCGACGCGTACAACTTTGCTACGAGGTGCTCGAATAGCTTTGTACAACTAGCTCTCAACTCGATTTTCATCGGTACAACGGTGAAAAATCAGGCGGGGTCGAATCGGTGGAATACAAGTTATAATGCTCTGTTGTCGTTACTTCTTTTCTTTTCTATAGTTTTAATGCACTCTTTTAGAATGTAGCTACCTGTTTAAATGCAATACGACGCAATCTAACGATAATTGTGTATGGAAAATATTCATTTTTTTTTTTTTAATATATCCACTTTTTTCTTCAATAATCATGTACAATGTACACATTTCTTTACGTATATTTCTTAAATTATTATAACGTATTTGGCAACAATTAACAACAATTGAAATTTAGCCACTATTCTCAATAGTGCTGATGTTTTATGGCGAGAGTCGTTCAATTATCTTAATACTTTACTCTATTCAAGCTACTAAATTTTTTATGGCACGAAATATATATGTATATGTATTAGATTCATTCATTTTGAACACTATTTATAGTATACTATAATTCTCTTAGGATAAAAAAATCTTTATATTAAAAACAGCAGTGGATTTTGCATTCTTAAGAATATTTGATAGTGTATTTAAGATTATTGCACGTAAAACCTACTTACGCAAGTTCTAGTTGAATGCATTAATATTTATTGTACTGTTTCTTTGATAATGGATTTGCAAAACGACTCTTATCGCCTCCTCTCTCTTTCGATCGACTACTTAATCTAGAAAAATTCGACTGTTAAAACACGAGAAAGGCAAGTATTTAACGCGTACTGGCGCATAGATATCCGGATCATTCCAAATACGTTTACCTGAATTTTCAAAAGAAAAATCGGACCTTCTCAATGGGTATCAACTCTCTTCTCATCTTGCTATAACGACGATATAAAAAAATTTATCAACTCACAACAACGACGAGTCATAGAAATTAGAGAATAGGAAAACATGAAAAACAGATTTTCCCGCTTTTTTGTTTATCCCTTACCCAAAGCTACTACTGGTTTTTAGAGTTAATTATTATTATTATACTTTTTATTAGAGTCTTTTCTTACTGTTAAAGTCTCTTTTTTGCTATAATCAAAGTTAATATGTAATGCCTATTTGCCCGCAAAAAATGCGTTTACTACTATTTTTATTTCCAGATATTTAAAACTATTTTATATTTATAAAATTAATATGGCAAAGTAATAACTATTAATTAATAATAGTAATTATTGGCCATGTCAGTATTAAAAAATAGACGAGCGAAATACAATTAGCATAACTTAATCAATATTGTCATAGCCACAAAACAATAACATCAAAAATATTTAAGCAATGAGAAAGTTATCAATTTCTTAAGGATATATTTAACAAACGTCACATTGAATTGTGGACGGAAGTACTTATTATTGTACTGCCAGTGATGAAGGACTGAAAATGAGCTTTTAACAACGTAACAAAAACCATTAAATATGCGTAAATATTAATAAAATTGGTTCAGTAACAATTTTTAGATTTAAAAATTAACTTATTATATTAATTTAATTAATTTCTAGTGTTCTAATCACTTTGAACATTGAATAATACTTTAGAACATTGATTATTATTAAACAGTAAATATAAGCTTCTCAGAAAATAGAATAAAATAGGATAAAATAGTTACACTTCAATCGTGTGCGTACTGTAATGTAAAAGGGCGGTTATCACATAATAATATTGATTCCAGCTTGTCTGTATTGTCAAAAAAGCTTTGGATGTATACTAAAAAAAGCTATTTCTCGTCACATTATTTAGTGTCAAGAAAAAAAAAGCAATTCCCCTTGCACTTATTAAAAACTCGTAAAGACAAAAATTTAATAATTAATCGCGCAAAAAATTTCTTGAAAACACTGACTAAGCTTTGACTAGCTATTACCACCATATTTCTCAATAGTTACCATTACATGTTATCTATACTTATATATTTTTGCAAATAATGTCCAGTAGTACTTTGCGCTAAGGGATTTTGTTTTAGTGAAGAACGTTGCACTCTATATTTCTACGCGAAGTGTAAATTGTTTCGCTTGATATTAATCGGATTGTTAAAATGATATTTTCCGAGGGATGTGAGTCGTAGATGCTGTCCATTTAGACCCAAGAAGCTGGAACCCAAAGTGGCTCCGACTCGAGTTTGTGTATTGTTGCAAGCAGTTGTTCGAAAGCCATTGACAAGTCGGCATTGATAATGGTTTCATCAAACATATGTGAATAAAGGAACTCTATTCTCGCTGCGCTTTGAAGGATCTCATCGAACTCCTCGTCCTATCAGATGCAGACAATTAATAAGACTGCTTTAAATTTAATAAAGCAAAAATTTCATATCTGCAATTAACTTACGGTAAATCCTCGAGAATTGCTTTCGTCAAACGTTGATCGTGCTCTACATTCATTTCTCGTTTCTTTTAGGATTTCAAACCGTGGTGGTTTAATGTAAATGATGTAAGGCTTTAAGTTTGGCGTTCGCAGCATTTTCAATGCTTGATAATGTGGACTTAGAATGCAAATGTAACCGGCATTCACCAATGAACTAACGCTTTCAGCGCTAGTTCCATACAGGTTGCCTTTGTACTCTCCGTATTCGATGAATTTCCCATCGTTAATGTCTGCGTCCATCTGTTCGCGAGAGACGAAGATATACTCTTTACCGTCAACTTCTCCAGGTCGCGGAGGCCTTGAAGTATCTTAAAATTGACAAAAAATTTGTTTTTTTTTCGTTAAAAAGAGAAAATAACTTTTTTACATTTAAAAAAAAGTAATTAATCGTGCATGTACAATTATTTATGTATTATAGTCTCTCGTTAACAAATTAAACTTTCATAGAAATTGAATTTATACAAACGAGCTGAGTGACTATAACGATGAATCGAGCTTGCTTACCAACTTAAGTAGGTTAAATCAAAAGTTTTACGCTAGTTCACTGAAATCAATAGAATTTAATTGTCAGCCACAATTCCAACTAATTCGATACATTTATGCATCTTTTCAACATTTAATGAACTTACTATTTCATGCATTATTTAATGCATATTAAAAATCTTTGACTTAATAAATATAATAAATTATTAAAGACATAAATATTGTACGTAGTTAAGCGGGGAAAGTAAAATAACGCGAGGCAGAAGAAAGAAAACTTACGATTCTGAAAGAGGATATATAAAAGTGATAAGAGGGCTTACAGGGCACAGGTGTTTTATATTTGTCCGGATCGATCGCCATGAGTCTCCTTTTGAGTTCGTTTCGACCGACTCCTGGGGGCCCGATAAGGACGACCGGACGGTGGAGACCCGGTCTCGGATAGAGTTTCGCTACCTCTTCATACGTGGGAATTTCTTCTCGATCAAAGTCATCGTTCTCTGCAGCGTCATACATGATTTTTTTAGTTTTCATCCCTTGCAAGCTGCATTTTGTAGGCGATTCGTGCAAAGAAGAGGTACGGGAACGGGGGCACAACGTGGGCAAAGGCACTGGAACAGAACACAAGCCTAACCGACAGTTAGGTAAAAGTTTGCTGTTAGCTAGCCGTTAGTAAGCCAATTTTAGTGCTTAGCCCTGCTGTACTTTGTTAATGGGTCTCCGAAGCTTTATATACAAGAGGCTAAAACTATGCCAATTATTCAAAACACTGAATTTGCTGTTATCACATTAGCAACTTTTTTAAAATTCAACAATTGCTAACTAGCTAACTATAAGCCGACTAAGCTCTTACTTATACTATCGTCGTCAACTTTTTCATGCTGTTGCCTCTGCATGATGATCCGATGCTCTTGGAGAGCTCTGCTGGGTATTAATCCAGCTCGCATATTTCGATCTCCTTCTTTCCTCGCTTGCCACCTGCAACAATTTATTGTTACCCTTCCAATTGCAAAAAGTGCATTTTAAATATGCTTCTGATTTGATTTACCAATGCGGATCGTCTTGGCAGACAATATGAAGAACGTCGCCTTTTTCGAAATCCAGACCTGCTTCTGTACATGGCGTTTCAGGATCTTCCGATGCTTTGTACGAAAAGTGCGCACGAACTCTTACCTGCATTTTAAGTCATGTTTTAATATGCTTTTATCAATGTTTTATTAAGCTTATTACCTTGCTCTCTCTAAAGATGTTTCTACTTTCTGCAGGCACGATTTTGAAAGTAATGGTACCCTCAGAACTTTGCTGTTAAAACATCGAACATCGTTTGAGTGATTATTGTTAATGTAAAACACTTTTTATAAAGAAATTTCTTTTCATTTACCAAAATTCTTAAAACATCGTTTGGTGTTTTTCCTTCAACGCTAATCCCGTTGACTTCGTGAATTTCATCTCCAACGTGTATAAGACCAGATCTATCAGCAGCACCGCCATGCATAACTCGAGCAATGACAATTTTACCAGTTTGCTCATCAGTCTTAATAGTTGCTCCCTATTGTCATTAGATATGCATTTTTATGAAATTTGTATAAGCGTAAAATATCCTCTAATTAAGCAAAATTTAAGTTTGCCAGCAAAATAAATTTACTTACATAAAACAATAATTACAGAAATTTACGTAATCATAAAAAGTAAACAGAAAGTAATTATCTTGTATGCATTACTATCTTTTTTGGTAATAAAGCAATCAGAAATTGCCAAAACTAAAACTTTTACTCTGTAGAAATTTTTAGCTACATTTTTTGTAAAATTAAATAAAATTTTGAAAAATATCCTATATAGTATGTAATTTATTAACTGGAAAATATAGTAATTTTTACTAGAGCATTTCTGTCCGTGTATGTAAATTATTCACATAAATGGAAATTAAACTTTCAAATAATTTAATTGAAGTCCTTGAAAATAAATCAATATGTATTGGGTTATAAATAAGACATGCGGGAAAATAACAATAATAAAATATATTTTAAAATAATTTATTTACAAAGAACTATACAAAACAAGAACAAGATACATGCAAAAATAAAATACATTATTTGTTACAAAAAATACAATACACTATGTACATAATTAATAAATCACTCAAAATAAGACTTGTTTAATACAAACAAATTTACAACAAAATTTTGAATTACACATTAACTAAGAGTATACACAGAGAAAAATTTTCTGGTTAAAGTTACAATAGTGCATTTTAATTTGATCACAGACTGTAAAAATCTAAAAAATTATCATAGTTTCTAGTGAATTTTACGAGGTCAATGATAAATTTTCATATTTAGACTTGTAAAATTGACTAAGAACATGATAATTTTTTAAATTTTTACAGTTTGTGAACAAATTAAAAATGCACTATTGTAATTTTTACTAGAAAATTTTTCTCCGTGGGGAAGTGTAAATAAAATATTAGCAGCGCAGAATAATATTCATAGAAGCTTGCATTATTAGTAAGTCTTTGTTGATAGCAAATTTACTGTTGAGAATTGTAAATAAAATAATCGGATAGACATTACAAAGAATAAAAAGGTGATTTTTTATTTTGTGTAAGTCTGGGGCTTTAGTAACACTTACCATGATTGGTTCAATGCCTGTACCAGACTTCGGAGCAAGTATGACAATAGAATAAAAAACATTATTACTTACAAAATATTACAAGTAAATTATTTACCACTTAGAACTTCTATAAAGACATAGATTTCAGTATAAAGGCATTTATAAGCTCAAAAGACTACGCTATGTATAATTTCATATTGATTTAAAAAAAAAACGTTTTCATGTTTGAATATGCATGCATGTTTGAGTGAAAGAGGCAACAAAAATCCCTAATTAAGTTGTTAGATTTTTTAATATTCAAATAATTCAATTTTTACGACAAAACAAAAGTAAAGTATGCATGTCAAAAACATACCAGAGGTTCATCAGATTTGACCAATTGCACAATTTTTACAGTTTCTTCATCTTCATCAATTTCAACAGGGACATCTGGAAGTCTTGGATAATAATCCTTTTGGGCTACAGTATCATGCGATATAAGAAGGGCCTAAAATGGCAACAATTCATATTATTGAAGAAAATTATGAATTTTAAAATGTCAACTTTCATCTACTTACTTGAACATGAGGCTTTTGCAGTAATTGAAATAATTCCTTAACATCTTCTGAATCATGTGTCTTGGATGACAACAGGCCCAAGACCTCAACATTAATTTCCATAGCATTAGATAAAATGGGAAAAAATTTGTCATCTTTGAGATTCCTCAAAATCTTGTTGTATACATGCACCAAAGCATTCAATTCCTTTGATTGCAAAAGTTCGCTCAAAAAGTTGAACTCCTCGTCGGTGCAGCTTGGTATGGAAGCTCTGTTGGCTTCCAAGGCACTTAATAATTTTGATAAAGCTGAAATACAAAGTTAAATTTAACAATCTATGACTAAACAATGTCAAGGTCAATTTAAAATTATTAAAAGCCTTCTTAAATAACTTGAATGGCTTTGCCATTCATGATCACAGTTACATTTTAATCATAATATAAATATAATATATGAAATGGACTCTATTATTAAAAAAAAAAAGTTGCGAAAAACTTACCTGGATCCCAATTGCAGTTGTCCATGACTGCTACCTCTTGTCATAATTTGCGCGCCCGGCGCTAAATGTTCCTATTGGCCGTTTTAAAAACAACTCTTTGTCTAAATGACAGTTGACGGAAAGAAAAAAGGGAGATGCTACTAAAATATCGCGTGTGCGCGGGCCGCGGGGTAATAATCAAACTGCAAGAGAGAGGTGGAGGGAGAGCGGAAAATCGGGTCACTGGACGATCGAGCGATTTCGGCGCGTATATGTCTGTACTGTAGCCAACCGGCCGGCCATAGCGAACTAAACGTGGCTCAATGCCTGACAAGGCTACTTTGAATCGCGAAAATATTTCATTACGTAAGCAAATGTCACTCGACACTCGTACTGCCCCCAAGTCGTCCGCTCTACTCGCGCGACCGAAGACTCTCTCCCCCTAAATCAATCGTGCGCGAGCACACTTGTCTGCATCGATTATTATTTTCGTTTTTTTCTGTGGAACCGACTCTTTCAACTTCACTGATCCGTTTCTCGATCTGTAATTGAGCCCCGAGCCTAGAAAGCACCGCTCCAAGTCACCTTTTAATTCACAACATCTTTCCCAAGTTTTTCGCACACGAAAGACGTCTGCAACTAGGCGCTGTAAACGCCATCTCCAATCTCGCTCGCGTTTGCGCAGGCCTCGAATTCTGAAACGAGTATTGTATTGAAGGGACGTATAGGTATTGCAAGTTTGCAACTTTGCAACAGCTTGGCTTTTGTTTTACAGAATTCAGTCGTATTAGAAATCTAGATTATTAAAGATAAAATAAATTTGCTTTTTCGTGAGGTTTGTATTTCATTTCAGCTCGATACGAGAATTCTTGTTCGCAAGTTCATCTCGATTTGTTGCGCGACTTTTTGGACTATAATACATTTGAATTGAAGGTGAAAGGTACCTTTGTAAAAAATATAAAAATGTAAATCAATTACTTTTATGAGTTTATTTATGGTTACATTTTTGTGAAAAAATTTTGAAAAAATGTTGGAAATTGGCCTATTTCTTATCAATACAAGTATTTCAAACTCAATTAAAAATTTTCAGTAATTCACCTCAAGGGAGCAAGTACACAAGTACAACTTAACATAGGCCTTTATTCCACCCGCGAAATGTTCGAATTTACTGCGATGCAGAGCAGCAAACAGTAATCTCTAAATCGTCATGGCGTTGTGCCCGGCAACAACAAGATGGCGCCACTTGAGCCAATGTGTACATGCAGTTGTTTGCAGCAATAGAGGATATAGCCAAATATCGTCTCTCGGCTCTTCTGCCGAATCTCCGGAGGAGAGAAAAAGTGTCAGCACGGCGTCGAGCGCAAGTGAAAACCAAATTACGAATTGGACCAACGAGATCAGTTTCGTACCGTTTTAACCGTGAAAAAAATCAGTCTACCGACCTGACGGGTCTGTACGAAAAAGGATTTTTTCTTCCGAGTTTTTGGCAGCGCGCTCGGTAAGCGGCCGATTTTCTCCTCGCTTTTTCCTCCCTTCCCTCTCTCGCTGTTTCTTCTTCCTTTTTATACGGCTTGATAAAATACGTCCAGGCTAAAGAGCGTGAAGCCGGAATCTCGGGCTTTTTTCCTTCAAGCGCCTTCTTTGGAAAAAATGCGTCGGCGTCGCTCGCTTGTCTTTCTTTTTCATTAGCCTGTTCTTTTCGGCGCGGTTTCTTGGGATTATTGAGTCGGGCACACTGCCGTTTTCTTTTCTCCTTCGTTACCTCCCTGCTGGATATTCTTTTCGCGGAACAGGTGGCGTCGCGACGACGGCTATCTTCTGTTTGCTCGGATCGGACGGTTGAAAGTTAACCCGTTGCGTGCGCGGATCCACAAGTGGTCGTCCCGGCGGCGGCGCCGCCGTTTGCTCTGATATGCAACTGATTTGACGTACACACGAGTTTCTGCAATTTTCTCCGTATTTTGTACAGCTACTGGCTTTTTTTTCCTTTTATAAAATTATTTTCGTGTTTTCTGTCAAATAACTAAAACATTAAGTAATATACCGTTTAAAAACAAATATCAAATTCATTATCTTGAATCGTTTCGCGAACGCTGCAGTTTTAATACAGAATATTTTTTCAAATATTTAATCTATTTTTTTTTTAAATTTTTTAAATCTTTATTTTTTCATTTTGTTACAGACGCCTGTTTATTAATCCAATAATCCGATAATCAATTTTTTATTTTCTTTGGTGAGTTTTAATTTATTTTTGTTTTTATTTGAATTTTAAAAATTTTTATTAACTTTAATTTTTAATTTTTATTTATTATCTATTTGGTAAAATTTCTGTTTGAGTCGAGCTTATAACTCGATCGATAGTTTTTTAGTTTCCCTTTAGAGCAGTAGATGGCGGACTCAGTATTTGAGACTTCGGCAGCAAAAGAAATATACGTAAATAATGAATAATTTTATTATTCTAGATTATTCGTATGCTTTTCTTGCAAACAAAAACTGGATAAACTAGTAAATTAATAAAGTGTCTTTTTACCTTTACAATTGAATTTTTCCATATTTTTTCTATATTCATGAGGTTCATGCCGAGTTCTTGAATATTTAATACTTTAATTAAGTCTGAGGAAACATAAGGCATTAAATTAATCGATAAAATATTCAGGGAACTTATCCAAACGGCACTCTCATAAATGGCCGAAAAATTTACGACGTTTACATAGGAAATTAAAATTTCTAAAGTATTTTAAAATTTTAGGAAATCTTGACATACATTTCACAGTAGGAAATTTATCGAAACTTTTTCAGTTATAAAGTTAGTTTTTAAGTTTTATAAACCACTTATCGTGCAATATTTATTTTTCCTGTTTGGAAATTTCCTCTTTTAGGATTTTTTGTCCAAAATTTAAATTGATCTGTTAAAATAAAAACGCGTCTATTTTTAGAGTAGTTTAAAATTTAATATCTTTAAAAACATTACTAGAGGAAATCATTTACAAATATTAAAATTCAAAGTAAAAGCTTAAAAGAAAACTCTTTGAACTTACTGGTAAAGAGTTTAAAACTCTTCAAGTAACTGTGACCTGTAGAAAATCGACGAATAATTTTTGACAAATTACTAAATTCTATTTTTTTTTTTTTAAGTATGTTACTATGATTATTTATTCCACGTCCCTCTCACTCGGAAAGATCGACATTACAAGCTTCCATTAAATTTATAATAATGATTTATTCAAGTGAAAATTCTATTAAATAGTGTGATTTTATAAATTATTTAGATGCTTACGAGTTAAAATTTGAATGAACGCCGCACACTCTCCGTCGTAAGAGACACGATATTTTCATCAGTCTCAAAAATGCGTTTTAAAAAATGAGATGTAGGCACTTAATTTCTTGAATGCATAAGCAATTTTCGCGATATTTTACACTTTACCGAGTCACGTTTTTGCTCGGCTTTTTGAAATAAATTTTTTATTAAAATTTAAAGAAATTAATTTGAAAGCTCGTAGCAAACAAGTGCTCAAGGCTGCGCGGCAGTGTGGTATTGATTTAAAATAAATAATTGAGGGAAGACAAATTGACCGTGCTTGACTAACGTTGCCGCAGTATTCGTATAGCTTTAAAGAAATTTTGAACTTTTCTCTGACGGAGGATCCCCAGTGAGATCGAGACGTCGGCTTAAATAAATAAATAAAAAAAGAAAAAAAAACACGTGACAGAAGAAGCATTGGTAGCTTAAGATAAATTGAAGTCGGCTCGGTGTTTTACGTCGAGTCTTAAGAGCCGTGTAAGAAAAGGAAAGGAAGTGAGCCTTAATAGCGGCGCAGCGTACATTAGTCCAGATATGCAGTACAACATGCGAGCAGTGATTAACATACTCGAACAGAGGAGATTGAGAATTTTAATGAAAGGAATAGAGAGACTTGTAGGATTGTTTTTATTTAAGCGGAGAAAAACAAGTATTACAATTCGTTTCCTTTTTTATTGTCGAAATCTGCATGCATATACGTATTTCAATATGACGTTCAGCTCTGCTTAGCAAGCATTGTAAGTCGCTAGTGGATTATGCATTCTCGTAGCCGGTCGGTAGTAAAAAAGTCTGGAGAGCGCGCGAGAGAGAGAGAGAGAGAGAGAGAGCTGGGCGCGGACGGGGCGAGAGGGGGAAAGAGCGCGCGCATTATTTGAAAAATGTGTATCCTTTGTCGCGCAGCATCAGCGTTTTAACGAGAGTCCTAAATATTCGTTCGCAGTCGCAGTATCGAATATTTCGTCGGACCGTCGGCAGGACGTTGCCGGCGCTCGGGGCAGCGGCCGCGGGGGGAGGAGGGGGAGTCGGGAGGGCTACGTGTCAGAAGAATGTTTTACTAGCCTTAATTTCGGGTGCTTTCGCAGCCAATATGTCGGGCAGTAAATTCCAAAGTTTCGCTCGGTTCGGTTTTCAGAGGCGGGCGGGCGAGGCGAGAGCGGGCCGCGTTTTTGCGCGAGAGCGCGACGTTATACGTGGAAAGGCGCGCCGCGCGGCCGAGGGCCAAGTACGAGAAATCCCCCGGATATTAATTTCCCTCGTACAAGCAACGAGCTGCGCCCGCCTTCGCCCTCTCCTTCGCCCTCTCCTTCGCCTTCGCGGAACGGCCAACTTTTTCCCCGGCGCCCTCACTCTCTCTCTCTCTCTCTCTCTCCTCTATTTTTCTTTCTTCTTAACTTTTTATATTTTCCCACCCTCCTCCTGCAGCGCGGCTCCCGCCTTTGTATTTTTACGACGCGAGCGAGCTTGTTTCGCGGGCTAATCCAGTTAGACTGCTGCTTTTAAGTTTTCCTGCACATCCCAATCTAATACATGCCCGAAATCATACACGCCTCCGCTTATATATATGCGGCCTGTATTTACGTGCCTTGGAGTTCCTTGCCGTCGCGCCCTCGAGTTATTTTCTGTTGCTTTGCGGCAAAGGTTATTTGTTTAGGTTAGTCCCGGGGTAAACGTACCGTTGATAAGGGAAAATTATATTTATGGTCCAGACGAATAGTCGAGCCGAGGCCGGCAGATAGTGCGCTTGTTTAATCTTCGTCTGCAAGATAAATAATTGAGCCTTTTTTTTCAGCCGGCAGGTGCAAGCTCCTTCCGACCGATCGGACTGCTCTCGAGCCGAGGCGGGAAAAATTCCATCCGCCGCCTGTTATATTGGCTCAAGTGTTGCGCGAGGCGGCGCCTCGGTGCAGCGTTCCGTCGCGCCTCGTCCCTCGATCGCGACGGACCGGGATGCAGATTTTTTTGTTTGTTTTTTTATTTATTTTTTTTTTTTTTTTTTAGAGAACTCGCTAATTTGCCCGGCTGGTCGTCTATTATTCAAGAATAAGGCATAGTATATTATGGCGCAGGTCGACGTTACGTATATGCCGCGAGTTATTATGCCCTCTAAATGTTTAATGTGTTTGCCTTCCTTCGCAAGCCGCCCCGTGGCTTTATGTTTTACTAAGTAAATTACTGTTTTTTTTTGTTCCTCCGCGTTGATGTTGGTTCAATCGATTCGCGCTTCCGTGCTTTTCCCCCTTCTTTCTCACGAAGACTCCCCGCCATCTCTCTCTCTCTCTCTCGCTCGCTTTCTTCGAATTTTTCTACGTCGCTCATCAAATATTTAACTGCCGCCCTCGCCTCCTCCTACACCCCTGGCCGAACCGACTCCGCTTTCCCCTCTTCTTTTTAGCTTTTTATATATACTACGACATATATAAATAAGCACAATCAAGCAGAATGGAACTTTCTTCGTTCTGTTTAGTGTAGCGTCACTTCGTTGACCCCCAAGCGGGGTTCACTGACCCTATTAAAATACGCGCCTAGTTTCGTTTCATTTCACTAATATACAGCGATCTATTTATAAAAAAGAAAAGAAGAAAAAGCTCTGCACGGCAAGTTTTCGATTCGTAGACGGATTTAACTATTTTTTCAACTAATGACGCAAGAGATGAATTATTAAATAATAACGTAAATTAACTCCGTCAATTTTTCAAAGAGCAATGAAGAATATGCTTGCATAATTTATGTCGTAACTATACAATACGTTAATGACTTGTTGGAACAAGCAATGCTTTTTTCCGCTCATATTTTTTGCAGAGCCGCGTCACCGGTCGAATTAGTTTAATTAACTTTTTAAATATTTCATGCATGAAAATGTTCTTTTTTTTTTTTACCAAATAACAGCTACTCCCGCTAATCTTACCCGCTGATGAAATAATCGATATTATTCAGATTGCTGATCGTAACCGATATTTCTAATGAGCACGAAAATAAATACAGGAGAATACGGCAGGCGGAAATTTTTCAGAAATACATTTTTCCACGTCTTGCCGGCCCTCCCCGCGTTTTACACGTAGTTCAATAACCCTTTGTAAGTAATGATATTTCTGGCTCCGGTTTGATTGTTATATAAATATTCTTTTCAATCTGAAAAAAGATGCTTCATTCTCAAAAGCGTTCGATTTTCACGCTTCTTTATTTACGTATACGTTTGACGCACGAAGCACCTTATAAATTCGTCTAATTGCCGTTAATTTAATAATTCGATTTCGCCGCGGATGGGTTATTCCACATTCGCGAGTTTTTTTTTTTTTTCACACCGACACTTGTTTAAACAAGAATTACATTTTTATCGAGCGGCACTGTCAAATTGCTTACATAACACTTATTTCTGTACAATTATATTTTTCCGAATAACAAATGAAGCAGAAAACGCTCGCGAAATATTGTGCAAGAACTTGGCGTAAATCACCTACTTATTCATTGCTCGCGGCGCTTGGTGTTAATACACTCACACGCGCGAGCACAACTAAATAAGAGCGTTAAAAAGTTTAAATCGCTTTGGTAAATTTATATAAGAAAGTGAAGACTCATTGTACGCACGTTCAGCTATTGCACTACGGCTCGCATGTAAATGGAAGAGGAGGGCACAAAGCCAGCTTATCGCTAAACTAATACGAGGGTAAACAAGCGGCATCTCGACTCGCTGGAATTTGATTTCTTATATTTTTAATGTCGAAAATATTCCACACTAGGAGATTCGGGTATCCGTGCATAGCGAGCTCCGCGCTGCCGAAGCGCAGCTCGAAATCGTACATCTAATTACCGACGCGGCGCCAAAGTCAACAAGCTCCCGGAAAGTTTGGGCCGGTTCGGTTTACGCTTAAAACTAAATAGCTTCGTATCCGCAGCAAAGCGGGGGAGCGTAGTTGCCGTCATTTTTTCGTTTTTCATTTCGTTCGAGGACTCATCGGTTCCCGTTACGCCTATAATATTCTCCTCTTGTACGCGAGCTGGCATTTTACTTAAAGACAAGAGAGCGTTCCGGCATTGTTTGCCCGGCAACGACAATGAGCGGAATTCTTGAGCGTTTCAACAAATCTATAGGAGCGCGTTTATTGTTAAAAAGAGGAGAATGAAAAGAAAAAGAAGAAGCGGGGCTCGCGGCTCGTGTTGACAAAATACTAAGGAGAAATGAAGCCTCGAACGATAACATTGACAGAGCGCCTTGCAACCGGAGATAAAAGCAAAAATAATCGCGATAGCGCTAATTACATATATCTTAAAACGCGCATTGTTTCTTTCCTTTTTTTCCTCCGCCGTCCCATCAAAGCACGCACCGAGGCTCCGGCGCTCGTTATCGCAATTCGGTGTCCGCGAATCGCGATCGCCAACCAAGCCGCGGCCGCAAGCTCCGCGCCGAGGAGCCGAGCCGTAGGAAGAGCCTCGGGAAAAAGTTTCCGTATTTACACGGGTCGCGTAACGATTCCGCGGGATGAGCTAATTTACGAGGGGCTCGTAATTCTCCTTTTCTGACTGCTCTTCTCGGCAAACACGCGAGACCCCGGGAACGGCGCACAGAGGGAGGCACAATGCGCGCGCGCGCATCGGCGGGTGGCCTGGGCTTGGGCGCCTTTGAAAAATTTCGTAATTGCGGTGCATAATTCAGAGGGGCCGGCGATTACTGCAGGCCTGGATAATGCAGGCCGCCGGTGATATACGTTTTGGCGAGGAGCGGACGGCGGCGGTACAAACAGGATCGGCTCTTATACGTATATAGCTTACACAAACTCGATGACACGGCTCGAAAGAGAGCGGAGGGAGCGGCCATTAAATATGGAAGCTGATTCGGCGGCCGCGCGGATTGTCACCTGCCCGCTGATACGGCTTTCATTCCGCTCGCGCTTCTTCTGCCGTGCAGTCCCGGGCACCCGCGGCGCGCCGCGCGCACCGATCAGCGGCGAATTCACCGGCTCGGTTTTGCGAGTCAGCGGCGCCAAGGTCGCGAAAGCTCGCCGGCGCGTGAAACCGAGAAACCAGTGTCAAACGTCGATATAGATTTAATTTATCGGCGCCGGCGGCCCAATTTAGAGGAGACTCTCGTGCAGTCGACGGGGAGGCGGGAAAAGTGGAGATTCGCAAAACCTCGACAGATGCAGGGATCGAGAGAGACAGAGAGAGCGAGAGCCCTCGAACGAATCCTATTTTCGAGCGGTTATTAGATTCGGGATGGATATTGTAATCACGCGCGTAAGCGGCCTTGTTTCCATACCCCCCGCCTGCCTTCTGCATTATCGGTGCCGCGCGGCGACACGCTGAGTTTTTGTCGCCGGCCGAGAATCCTGAGCTGCTAAATTATCAAGCGGCACTTGTCTGTATCTCCGGTAATTCTTTCGCCCCGCGCCGTCGGGAGCCGAGGTCCTCGAGCTTTCTTTGCGAGTTGCAGCTGTCGTCGGCCGGAGTGGCGACGCTGCGACTTTTAGGCTCGACGGGAAATTGATTTAAAATTTGCCTTTCCTGGCCGACGCTCGCCGCGGGAAAAACGGATCGTCTGCGGGAGAGTCACGATGACTGCGAGACTTTCGGGGCATTGTCGTCGGCCGGGTGAATCGCGGGGTAGCTTTCCTCGGGGCGTGACGAGGCCCGCTTGTCAATCAAAATTTCATTTCCGATCTGGTGAATTGCTCGGGCGAGCTACGGCCCCCCCTCGTGCCAATTACTCTCGTCGGCGCCCGGCCCCCGGTAATCTCCCGAGTCTAAGGTTGCCCGCCGGACCTCTGGCTAAAAAGATTGGCGCCGTCGATTTTTTCGCCGGATTGTAGTATTGCTTTTCCCGCTGAGGGGGGGGGGGGGGAAGAGAAGACGTTTCGCAAAGGGCCGCGGGAGCCACGGCAGACGATAAATAAGGCCGCGGGGATATTTTCAAGTAATTCACTGTGGCGAGCATAATGGAGCGCATCGCGGCCTCTTATATGACGGAATATCTGCAAAGTCTTGCGCGACTGTGCCGGCAGTCACGAGGCTCTCGCCGAGCGCGCGTCGTGAGAGAGAAGAGCCGCGGCGAGGGCTGTATATATATGTGTGTATTCGGGATATCTGGCTGCTGGAATTATGCATGATGCGGCCTCGCTAAGCAGTATGATCTTCGGGAGCGGCGGAATATCGGCGGAGGGGGAGTAGGGAACGATTTCACGATCCGCGTGATCGGCCGTAGCCGGTAACAAGCCGATCGTGACCGGCGCGCTCCTGGTAGCGGGCCTGGAACAGGCTGAGAACAGGCTGAGAAAGCCGGCGCAGTCGCGCGCGGCTAGACGGGACTCCCTTCCCAGGTGCATATCCGCCAGAAGCTGCCACTTACGCACAAGATGCTCGCACGCAATCGCTGGATTTTAGAAGAAAACGGGGGAGAGAGAGAGAGAGAGGGAGAGAGCGAGCGCCGAGCCGTCTGTTGTAAATCTAGATTGCGAATTTTCAAAGCGAGAGTTTCGGAGAGCGAGGCGGCCCGGAGAGAGAGAGAGAGGTGGGAGATCGCGCAGGAGGCAGGATACGTTTGTCGGAAACGCTTTTCTACCCGTTAATTATATCTCGGCCGGCTATAGGTTGCGTCCCGAGACGTGGGACGGCGCGAGAGCCGAGAGCCGCGCATAGAGGAGAGAGGAGAAATCGGGATCGCATGTCGGTCTCGAATTCTTCCGCCATCTTGGCCGATTTTTTCCTCCGCCGAGCGGCGAACGGCGATCGAGCGGCGAAAAAGCACCGACTCTGCGATTACATTCCCTTATAAATATGCAAATACGGCCGAGGCTCGGGGGAGGCAGCAACGGCGAATAGAGAAGGAGAGAGAAAGAGAGAGAATCCGACGAAAAAACCGAGAATAAAGAGACGAGTATACAGCCGAGTACGGCAGGCAGCTAAGAATTGCGCTCGAAAAAATTATTCTACAGAGAGTTACGTACTTTTACTTTGCTGCACGTTTTTCGTACGGGAATTTATCATTTTCAGCTCCTGTCAAAAAGCATGGATGCTGCCTCTGCTTCTCCGAACTAGTTAATTATTCATTTTCTCGAATGTCGCCGCTTTCGTTTAATAGATACAAATAGCTGACCGACAATCGCGATTCCGATTACAAATTTACATATTTTATCGGGAGAAGCTATTCGTGAATCATTTCAACTGTAATTAGGTAATTATTTCTTTAGATAGTTGAATAGAAGCGTTTCTAATTACATTCCGTTCAAGTTCAGACCACGCGGAGAGAAATATTGCAGTAAAAATTACAAATATTTCAATAACTTTCTGGTAATGCAAGCACAGACTGCCAAAGCCCAAAAAATTACCATACTTTTTAATAAATTTTACTGAAATTTCAGGAACATTTAATAAAATTACATGAATTTTTACTAAAATTTCGTTAAAATTTACTAAAAAGTATGGTAATTTTTTGGGCTTTGGCAGTCTGTGCTCGCTTTTTTAAACAATACACTGAGAGAAAAATACCATTGAATTGATTATTTGGTGCAAGCTAATTTCGCCGAAAAAATATGCGATATATTATATATTGTTAACGAAACAAAAAACGAACACGTCTGAAACGTCCGACATTGTAAACTCAAATGAATTTTAGAACAAATGCAGCCCGTAGTTTCTATAATACGTGAGAGGGCAGGATTCACAATTCTTGGAATTGGGAATCGTCCTAATTTTTGTTTACAAATAAAAGTAAAAACATCTGTTCCGTAGCACGAACTGAATTCTTGAATTTTACATTATTAATTA
>JAWWEM010000054.1:8772224-8789239 GCA_035582935.1 Ormyrus thymus | reverse complement strand
TTATTCTAATGAAATATTTTATCAAATTAATTTTAATATCATTAATTCAATAATATATTATTAAATTGATGATATGATATGATTTCATTGGCGTAATTTCGTTTTTTTCATATCATCAATTTAATAATATATTTAATAAATTTGATAGTATTTTTTTCTCAATGTATAGTAATTTTTACTGGAACTTTTTCTCCGTGCACAATGTAACAGCACTCCATGGCCTCGTTTTTAATAGTTTTCAGTCGCAAATACAACATTTATCAGGGCGCATTCCGTGTTCTGCAACTTTTAATTAGTCAATCAAATTCTAACGAATTTTTCACAAAAGTTCCATTTTGCAAGCGATCAAACAATTTTTTATTTTCCGGGAACTTTCAATTCCCAAATAGCACGGAAGCTTCCGGGAAGCTTTCATTCAATATCTCGCGTAGGCTGGAAGCTTCCTGGATGCTTTCGTGTTATAAGGGTTGTCAGAGCCTTTCGAAGTCTAGTGCCAGAGAATTCAGCTCAAATAGTTGCAATTATTAACTGGACGTCGCAATAGAAAGGCAACGAAGATCGATCAACAAAATGCTGCAGTTGCAATATTGTGTTTCGCTGCCGCAAAATTTCGATGGCAGCTCGCGCTCGCGATGCGAATATAAAGGACTCGTCGGTGCGTCGTTTCACGACGACGTGCGTAAAAGCGCATCGGACACAAAACTTAAGCAATATTTCTGCCCCGGGGAATTGCGCGTTTTTCCGCCAGAAAATATAGATTTTCGATCGAGCGAGGCTTCAAATGTTTCAAAACGTTTATCGATATTACAAATGATAAAGCCCATAATAAATCCGTGATTTATCGAGCGCTTAATTTTAATAGTTACTTTTCATTGACTAACAAAGGATGCGTGATAAAAATCTCTCGTAAAAATCTACCTCGATAACTACACTGTTAACCCCCCGCGGGAACCGTGGCGGAAATTTTCCTTCCAAGCCTGAAAAGGCGCATGGAAATAATTTTGTCATTTATGCGCCCGTACATGCCAGTCGGTCATTAAAACGCATTGCAGTCCTACTTTTAAATCCTGTGGGAATTGACTGTTTTCGCACATACCGAAGCCGCGGCCCCGCGAGACCACACGCAGCTCCACGAAGATTCGCTCGCCGTAAAATTAATTGCACACCCTCTCGCGACTTTATCCGCAGTTTTCCTGCCCTTCGAACCGTCCGGAGGAGCTCGCTGGACGGTCGTCCGAGCGGGATCATTCGCCGAAGGACGAGCGGCCCGACGCGCGAGAAGCGTCGGCAGCCCCGCATCGATTCATCAATAATCGACGGCCCGAGCTGGAGCTCATTGTCCTTCGTACGTGCTCCCGTCCCTCGCGGCGCTTCGCCGTCTGAAAAAAGAGAGCGGAGCTACCGTCCGACGAGAAGTCGTCGCGGATCCCTTTGTTCGGGGAGAAAAATAAAGCCATGCCATAGAGCTCTCGGCGAGTATCTCACGGGGGGGACGCGTGCGGGGGGGGGGGAGAATATATTTTTCGTTCGTCGGCGCCTCGGCGAGAGAGAGAGAGAGAGAGAGAGAGAGAGCGAGGCATCCGGCGCGCAAAAGACGGGCTTTGGATTGGCTCCGATAATGCGCTGTTTGGCAGCGATGAAGCGGCCGCTCCGGTAATTCCGCTAATTCTGGGCTTTCGACTCCGAAGGTTCCAGCTACCAGTCTTGGCTCTCTCCCTCTCTCTTTCTCTCCCTATCGGCGATTTTCTTATTCTTACCCCGACATATCGTTTTATAGGCGTGTCCCGCTCGGGCCCGTCTGGTAAATACATGGGATTCGCGCTTAAAAAAATATTAAGGCCCTGAAAAAGCAGCGCGTTATAACTATAGATCCGCGCGCGCGGAAGCAGCCGTATGCGCGTGCGCACTATCATTGAGACGGTGGGCCCCATTACGCGGCGGCTGGCCCCGACGCCGTAACGATCTCGGCACCCGAGCTCTTTTTTAGGCCCCGGAGCCGCGCCCTCGGCGAATTCAGCGGAATCGATCGCCATTACGCCGGTCTCCTCGCTAATTCGCCGCCGATAGATCGGTCACCGCTCGTCTGATTAATCGGCGCGTTACCGCGTCGGCTTGCTTAAGCGAACGGCGACGAAAATCAGCTGCCAGCCGATCGGCGTTTCTGCTCGACGGCGGCCTTTCCGTTGCGCGTTGAACGAGTCGAATGTGTGCGTGCAATGCAAAAAGTGCATTTTTTCGCTAAATTCGTGCGAATTTAAACTCGCGTACTATTTTTTTGGGATTATCAATGCAACTTCTCTTTAGATAATTTAGTTTTGCCGTCGCTGATTAGCATACCATAGAGGCAGCGTAAATAGAGTGTCGTTAAATAAGGAAGCAAGAAATAATTTAGCTGCGATTTTATTTTGAACGATAAGACAATTGGATAATTGTACAAGTGAACATTTTCTACAAACTTGAGCACGAGAAGCCAATTTAAAAGATGCAAGCGCAGCGGATGCAGCAAACTGAATGTTTAAATGCTTCATTCGCGAGAAGAGAAAACTGTGAACCACCGCGCCTCTGGAAGTGCGACACGAATCGGAGAGAGAAGGGCAAGACGCGTCGCGGCGACTCGGAGAAGAGCCACCGAGCGGCAGGTAATCGACGCGATTCGGGGAGTACACGGGCGCGCGGTAAAGTTTTTATTCGATAGACTCGTCCTAGGAGGAATCGAGCGATATGGAAATAAGCAGCGCCGATCGGGGCGGCCGGCCGGGAGCCTCGGAGCCCAGGAGTCGGAGCGAATGGCCGGCGATTTTCCGCGCGAGCCGGCGGTTACGCGCGAAAAAGCGCCTTGGGAATCCGTCGGGGAGTCGTCGATGCGCCGTTAATGGCCTCGGCACATAACATTATCGAAGAATACTGCCTAGAAATTGCGGAGCGTTTCCGGGGGGCTCTAAAAGGGGAAAAAAGGAGAAGAAGGCCCGCATCGGTTTCCTATGCCCGTAAAGCGGGGAATGCCTCGAAATTTCATGGCTTCTCGGTACAGCCCTGCGAGATAATTTAGCTCAACTCGGCTGCCCGGCCGCGCAGCTTCTTCAATTAAATCCTGGAATGCAAGACCGTTAATATTTATTATTTTTCACCTGTCGTGCTTTTTTCCCATTGTGCGCGCGTGTGCGAGCACTCGCGGGGAGAGGACACGGAACCGTTCATTAGTCGCTCTCGGCGCTGCTGCTTAAGCCGGCTTAACAGCTTTTCGGGGAAGGTCTCCTTCGCTAATTTTCCCGCTTGCCTTTCTTTTCCACTCCGGGCCCATATTAATATATTTGCTCGGTGCGGGGCATGTTTAACTTTGAAGGCTCGTTCGGTAGTTTTATTGTTGGCTCGTGCCTCGGGAGCTTGGCGCGCATACAGGCGCTCGCGGCCGCTATCAAATACGCGGAAAAGCACGTGCGCATTTGTTCGCCTTAACGATATTTCATAAATCGTTGTTTCCCGTATCGTTAGTATAACAAGAACCGACGATTATAATTGCAGTGGCAAAACACCGAGAGCGCGAGAGAGGCGGCTAGAAATAACGTTATCTGGAAAAAGCTCGGGCGGGGGAGCGGAGAGTGAGGCGGCAGGTAATTAGTTTACTTACTTGGCTGCCGCCTCCGCTTTCCGTCGATATCGGGTTGCGATAAGGAATTTATTATTGGCATCTAATTTCGTTTACGACTTGTAAATACGTTTCCGAGAAAATTTATTACTTATGCATTCGGCTTCATGAAAAAGAGTCGGAGAAGAAAAGACGGCGCGGCCAAGGAAAACAAAGGGTCGCTTTTTCGCTCTCTCTCTCTCTCTCTCTCGCCTATATATAGCGGCCCGGGAGAAATAAAAAGTGCGCGATGCCCTATACTTGACGGGGCTTTAATATCGCATTGGCCGCGTGCGCGGAGCGAGAACGCGCGCGAGAGAGAGAGACTGAGACTGAGTACCTTATGGTAATCGTAGACGTCGGCCCGATTTTATTTCAGCCCACTCTATATATATATATATATAGATGTGTGTGCATGCACGCGCACGCGCGTGCGCACACGTACGCAATACAGAGCGCCGTTCCCATGGCATAAACAAAACGCGCAACCGCTAATTCCGAAGATGAAATATTATAAGTAATAACATATATCTATAGAAGCCCGGCTCTTCCCTCGCTGGACGGAGAGAGCGAGATAATAACACGCCACTAAACTATATACGTCCCGATACGTATACCTACATATAATTGTATAATTATTATTAATGATATCGGGCGTCAAGACTCGGATAACCTTTCGATCGCGGCCGCCGCCGCCGCGCCGCATAATGAGCGAGCATCGCTGATTCCGAGAGTATATACCTCCAATGAGCGCGCGAGAGCCGCGCGAGCCGCTCAATTAGAGCTTTTTAAAGGCGACTTTGCCCCATTCGCCGAAACTTGGCGGGATGCTCCGCGGCTCGCGAGTCCGGAATTCAAAACTGCGCCGCGACGACGGTGCATTAATACCCGAAAATCGCCGACTTCACAATACGACAATGACAGAGGGCCTCCTGAATATTAAGAGCTGATTATCATAAGGCGACAGGTGCATGTCGCCGCGATCGTGAGCCTTTTATCGATTCTCGGCTTTTCATGCGTGAAACTTGTAAAGCCCGGCACTCGTTTTGGCCAATGAAACTTTAAGGGAGAGGGGGGAAATCGGAGGAGGCAAAAGCAAAGAGTTGCCGGCTTGTCGCCCCGGCACTTTTCATTGTGTCCGTCCCGCGGCGTAAACTGTACATTGGATTCCGTTCCCCTGAATAATCCAGGCCTTTCATAAAAGAACGCTTCCTAGCGCCTCGACGTCGGCTTTATAAGCGCTCTCGCCACCGAGGAGCGCACCCGCGCGGCCATCGATTATTCAGGGCCCGAATGAGAATTTCAGGCGAAATCAGCTCGGGGCGCGAAAAAAAGGAACGGCGCCTCTCGGGCTCCGTCGTCAGTGTCGAGCGGCGTCGTACGGCGACACGTGTCCGCGGACGAGATTGGCAAAGTCTCCGTTGTGACGCGACCGCCGGTCGTCACGTATGCGCGGTATTATTGTTCGTCAGCCGCGAGAGACGGACTGCCAAGGCGAAAAGAAAGAAAAGGACAGGGCCGAAGGGAGCCGCTCGCGAGGGGCCGCGATCGCTCGCAATTACATGCTGAATCTTTAATGGAACGTTTTGAGCCTAGAATTAGCCGAATGCCCGTGGAAAGCCTCGCATCGCTACGTAATGCAACTCCGCGCGCCGGGGCAAAGAAAGTCCGCTGCGCTCGGAGATGAGCTCGGCCGTGCATATATATATCTCTCCCTCGGCTCTGTGTGGGAAAGGCGACGCGCGGACCCAGACGACGAGCGCAGGTGGTCTCTTGGCTATTAGAGGCCCGGCACGTCCGCGCTTCGCTTCAGAAATCCAAAAGAGAGGAGAGAGAGAGAGAGAGAGAGAGAGCGGAAACGCGGAAAGCAGATGCGCCGTGGAGAGCTAATCTCTTGCTTTCTCTCTTCCGCCTGAAATCGGCCTTCGGAGAAGGTCCAGCCGCGGAAAAGTGCGGATGGACGCGGAGAAAGAAAAAGAGAGGCGCTCTTTGACGCCGCGGGCGAAATTACTTTTTCGAATTCGGCCGGGAAACGAAGTTGAAGAATATCTTGAGCAAAAAATCATGGCGAAAACTAATTGGCAGGGCGTTCAAACGAAATTGATTGGAAGGCCATTCGATCGAGAGAGTGTTTCGGGGCGAAGATTGGCAGAGAGAGAGAGAGAGAGAGAGAGAGAGAGAGGAAAAGAGGGAGAGAGAGAGCGACGGCCGTTTGGGACAAAAGGGGGTGGGCGGCCCGCCGTCGTCTGGCCTGGCCATGGAAATGTAACGCAATTTAACGCAAGACGTTTGACGATGGCCCTCGATAATGTCCTTGCAAGAGCGGAGGTCCGGGCAGCTTCGCCGGTAAAGAGGTTAGTCCGGAGGACCGTCCCTTTTTCAGGCCGGTAACCCAATAACGGAAAGCTCTTTCTGCCCGCTCACAAAGGCACGGAGTCGATTGAAAAACCTGCCGGAAACGTTGCAGGTTAGGGACCATGATTTAACCGCTCGTTGCGGGGGCACTCGTGCTTGAAAGTCCGCGAAAAAAAATAAGCGCGCACACGTAGGAATAGGGAACTCTCCCGGCGGAGCACCGCCACTTTGGCCTGAAACTCGAGAGGCGGCGGCAGCTTATCGCCGCTAATTGGCCGGATCTTCCTCGCGCTTTTATACGCGTCTATGTGTATCGGGGCGCTCCTCCAGAGCCGACAGGATAATCATACCTTGTTTTCTAGCATTCGAATAATTTCTCGCGATAAATCACTGCTAAAGCGCTTATCTCTCTATCGCTTTCTTTCTCTCGCTCCTTCCATTATCGGCCCCCCTCCCCCCCCCCCCTTCCTCCTCCGTCCCGTCTGCGTAAAAACACGTTTGCGATGCTCTCTTGTCGAGTTCGGCTAAACGCCCGAGCGGAGATTAATCGCGTTTAACGCCGAGATTCCTTTTTTTGATAATGTACATTACTCATCTTTCCGTCTACTTTGCTCGGAAAACATTTTTAAGACATATCCCCCGCGAAATTACTGTATTTTTCGCAGGCCTTACCTCGCCTGCGAACGCGTAATAATTATTTTGTAACTCGAACTAATTGCCGGTTATTCCTTTAAATTGCACCTAAAACAATCTACGACTCTTCAAATAAATCTCCTTTTTTATAATTTCTCTGAAAACTGCCTGTCAGAAAATACCATGTAAAATATGATTATGAATACTCCTGAAGCTCCCATAATTTTAATACTCGGGGTTTATAACAATAAAAGTGCACGATGATTGCAAGTTTAATATTTCAAACTGCCGAATAAAATTCCCAGGCAATTAGAATTCACTCGAGATTTCGGGTGGGAAATAACTTTTTTATTAACCAAATATATTTACAAAATTAATAACACTTTTAATTAAATTAAAGTACTTTGTACGCGGTTATTACATGTTAAGGGTGTGCGATGTTGTCGAAAAATTTTTTATTACCTGCCAGGAGAGTATCGCTTGTTTGGTTCGCGGAGTTTGTTCAGACTTTGGGATACGTTTTCTAATCTTAAAATATGAAGGAAGCCACGTGTGTTGGGCCTAGCGCTCGATTTTTAAAGCTTAGAAAAATTGATTTTTGTTTAATCACATATAACTTTTCAACTGTTAATTGTAGAGAATTTTAACCCCCGGCATTTGAAAGGTGAGATCAAATCCTATCGATTAAAAATAAAACATCCAAAAATCTTTATTTGGTCAAAAGTTGTAGCTAAATAAAAATTTGTAACAAAAGAAGCTAAAATTACGTTAATGAATTTTTGTGGATTTTTTTATGCTTCTTTAACGATCATTCTTTGTTAGGCCATAACTTTTGACCAAATGAAGATTTTTGGATGTCTTTATTTAATCGATAGGATTTGATTCCACCTTTCAATTGCCAGGAGTTAAAATACCCCACAATAAACAGTTAAAAAGTTATATGTGACTGAACAAAAATCGATTTTTCTTAGTTTTTCGCTAAAAGAGCTCATTTGAAAAATCGAGCATTAGGCTGATCGGACGCGGCTTCTTTCATATTTTAAAATCCGTGACCTAAACAAGTGTTACTCTCCTGGTTAGTCTGGAATAAATTCAACTTTAGCGACAATTTATTGTCAGTGTATGTTTTTCTATTATAAAAAGTGCAATGTTTTAATTTGACGATGTGCTTTCGAGTAAATTTCACCAAGCGTTTTCATTAGTTTACTTTAAAATCGTGGAGCGACAGACGTAATTCAAATGAAATAACAATTTCATAATATTCAAGCAGCCTTTTGTTCACCAATCGTTCCGAAAATCAAAGACCCTAAACACTGTTTGCCCCAGCGAAGAAAGCTCGCGCCCAAAACGCTTCGCAAACTGGGTGTCGTAATTGCGCGCGCTTACGGATTACGAAAGAATTTCGCCGAGGGTTGGAGTATATTCCGTATACATCGCACGGCCCCAGGTGAGAGACCGACGATTAGATCGATCGGCTCGGCGCAGGGGGGGGGGCAGCCGAAAGAACACCAATTTCGAATATTCTGACGATTCGATACTCGGTAGCCGTCTGCATAGATGCTCTCGCGCATTATGCAGCGGCCATAAATGTATAGAGGTCGGCGGGGGATGGGGGGCGGGAGGGGGGGATATTGCGTCGAAGCTCAGGCAAAGAAGGGCTTTAGTGAGGCGTCTGCGGCTCGCGGGCACTGCTATTACCGGGGCCCTCTCGATGACTGGCATCGAACACCGCGAGCGGTTTCATTCCGAGAGGATTCGACATTTTTTGTGTCTAGCCGGTGGTAAGTGCAAATTGTACCCCTCGCGCGCGGTGGGGAGAGAGAGAGAGAGAGTGAGCGAGCGAGCGAGCGCGCGAGAGAGAACAAAGCGCAAAAACGGGGGTTGCGAAGAAAGCGCGCGCGGCCGAGCCGCAACGAGCGGGGAGAGGAGAGATCCTCGGAAATTGCACGTTGTCCATGCAAATGCGAGAGGACCGGAGCCTCAAATCTCGCGCCCAACGACCGGCCGACGAGAGAGAGAGAGCTCTATTTTTTAACTTTAGCTCGGCTCTTCTTTATTATTCGCGGACCCACTCGTTTCTCCCGACTTTCTCCGCACTACTGTGCTGCTGCCGGCCCGCCCGTCCGCCGCGGACTTTCATCCGGGGCCGAAAAAAAAAAAAAAAGATCGCGCCTTCCTTCAATAATCCCTCATCGGCCCGGCGGAGCCTGATATTTTTTTTTTCTCTCTTTTTTTCGTAACCTTTTTCTTTTTTAGATAATTTGCACGTCGACACCGCTAATTATTTACTTGCTTAGCGTTCTTTACTTTCGCATATACTCGCTCAGCGTCCGGAATAAACACTATAATGTTCGGGGCCTGCACTTTTTGACGCACGCATTTCTTTTCATAATAATCTGCATGATAAGAGCTGCCTTCCGTGACGTCACTCGCGACTACTACTTTCCCCGAATCTCCGAGCTGCAAAGTAGTGGCCGAGAGCCGTTTTAAAGTCGCTGTAAAATTTATATAAGCTCGCAGGGGGTTATTTATTATCGTAGATATTGATTGGCCCACCGCGTTGCAACAATAATAAAATAAAGGCGAACATAAACGCTCTTGCATTTCGATCTCTAATTTAATCGCGCGAGATGTGCGCCAGAACCCCTTTAAATATCAATCATTCGAAAATGTTTTATCTCAGTAATTTCATTCGAGGCGCTTAAAAATTTTATCCGTTCGTAAGTAGAGCTAACGAAACCATCAAAAGCCGCCGTTTACCCCGAGAGGCCGAGCGGAAATCTGTCAAAATCGGGCGGGGAAGAAGTTTCGAAAATGCTGATAAAACGCGGGGTAAGTGTCAGTTAAACTAAGTAGCCGCGCTCGTCCCCCATAAAAGTAGAACAGAGGGAAGTGAGTAAGGAGCGTAAGAGAGGAGCATTCGGTAGTGGAACGGTGCAGTCGACTGCTCGATTGAAGTGCGGTCGCGCGGATCAGTGCGTCGCTTCTTGTCGCCTCCTCTCTCTCTCTCTCTCTCTCTCTCTTGCTCTCTCGGCTCCTCTTTCTTCCTCCCCCTGCGGCGCGAGCTTTCCGCAAGTATTTCTCACGTAACGGCGGACGAGTAGCATCGCACTCGCTACCTGCATATATATATATATATATACGTATATATATGTATATACATATATCTGCTCAATCGAGCTGCAGGGTAACGCAACAAGTGGCGGTTTTCACGGGTTTTCCCGGGGATGAAAGGTATCACCGGGCCGTTTCATGCCGGCGCAAAAGCCAAGCTCCCACTCCTCTCTCTCTCTCTCTTTCTCTCTCTCTCTCTCGCTCTCTGTCTCCGGCGGCTTTCTTCTTTCCGCGTCTGCCGCGAGCGCGACTTTGCCATCCTTTGGCACGGCCACAAAGCTCCCTCGCTCCTGCCCCGGAATTCCAGGCTGGAATCCCTTACATCCCACCGCCGGCGTCCTTTATCCTCCTTTCGCTCCCGCCCTCCGTAAGCCAGCTTCAATTGAGATAGGTCACTGAATGCAGAGCCAAGCACTCTCTGCTCTCTCCCTCGCTCTCTCGGTCAAGGTGAAAGCCCTCGTTATCGCCCCTGGATTTCCGCCCGATTTTTATCTAGACGGCTTTGTTCCTTTTACTGCCTCCTCGCTTGGCGCCTCTACGCATCTCGTTGGATTTTTAAATCCACTGATAAAAGTGACGCGCGAATTATGTACGTTCCCAATAAATAGTCTCACGGTGAGTCGATCCGCAGCTGCTAGTCGCCTTTAAAACTTGAATAGAGTCCGTTTTGACTAATAACTTTGACGTAATGTCGGTGAATATTTTTCGATCCAAATTGGTAAAAGAGATGACGAAAGCAAACGGCGCAAATGCTTCTTTGATCGCCGCAAATGCAAATTATGGAAATTGTTTATTGGGTGGCCGGTAGCGCGAGCGATTCTCGCAGAAAATTAGCCGAAGAAAAGAAGCGAAACGATCGGCGCTGAATTTTCTTTATGAATATTGGGCCGTAAAAGCATGTTAATAATAACTCGAGCCCGGACGCTAATTATTCCCAGCCGGGATTTTAGAATGCAATTCCTCGTAAATTGAACGTTGCGCTTTTTGCGCGGGGGATAAGTAGGCGGCAGCCGCGCGCGGATTTCGGCGGCGGGGAGAAGCGTTTTTCGATTGATATCGCATGAAGCGCCGAGGACGACGAGTGCGGGAGCCGCATTCGAAAGGATCTTGCGAGTCTCGTTGGCTCCTAAGTGCGGGATAGCTTCCCGAGGCAGTGTAAAATAACACGGCCGGCACATTAATTTTCAATAGCCGTTTCGACATTTTTCGAAAGCCGTCGGAGGCCGGGAGATTCTAGGGCCGGGCGAAGAAGCAAGGAAAGCGCGCTCTCGACGGTGGTCGATCGATGATACGCTCGATCCTCGACGGGGAGAGACTCGCGCGCGCGCGCACGCGCACACATGCACACGCCGCACGAGAGAGAGAGAGAGAGAGAGAGAGAGGCGCATGATATTTCCGAGTTTGAGCCGAGGCCTCTCGCGATGGAAACCATTATTGAAATCGGCGTACGCGATTGGTCAACGAGAAGGCACGGAGAGAGGTTCGCATGATTAAGATCATCCAATGATTCCTTCTCTATAATGATAGGCTCTGGCTCCGCTGCTACTTCGCGGAGCCGCACACGGACGTGCACACGCGTGCCCGGGGGGAGGGGGATCGAGTGGTTCATGCAGCGGCAGCCGGTCTCGGTGCCCCTTTTGCTTTTTTTCGCGCGAAAGCCACCAAGACGAAAAAGACGAGAGCAAAAAGAGCGGACGGGAGGCAAAAGGAGGGAAGAAAGGAAGAATGAAGGAACTTATGCTAATGAAAATACTTCGTCTTTTTGGTCTGTCGCTGCGGAGGTTCTCGCTGCTCCTCTCCGTCCTTCGTCTCTTTCTTTGCGAATATGCTTGGCGCTATTCAAATATACGCGGCGGCGGCGGCAGCGGGGTTTGTTGTTGGACCGCGGCAACAAATGAACATTTTAAGCAGAAGCGAAATAGCTTGCATTTCTTTCCCAAGATAAACAATATTAAATGATCGCGGCGTCGTTCCGTTGACGGAGCAGATTTTTACCTCGGCAATAAGACTGAAATTACTTGTGTTTACATTGACGTGGTCGCCGGGCCGCAGCCTCGGACTCGCTGCGCTGCCTCGGACAAATTCCATCTTATTATTCTCATATACGTGGTTATAATGAAATATTAAGCGAGCGGCCGCGCGGCGGAGAACGGGAAACGGACAGAAGGGAAAGAGCAGCGAGTTCCCCCCAGTCCAATGAGGTATGTGCAAGCGCAGACGGATTGAAAAAACCATTTAGCAACTGGCCATTATAATAATACGTGATTCGTTTATCTTGGAAGTACAGTCGTCGCTGCCGCTCAATTTTCTTGCAACTCAATTCCGTCCGACCCTCCGCGCTCCTTTCAATAACTCACTTTGCTCGATTTCACTTCTCTTTAATATTTTATTTACTCAAACTCATTAGAATAAATGAATATTCAGCGCGTATATACGCGCGCGGGCGCGCTCGATTTTTCCTGCGCAGAAAGGAGCGAGCTTTTTTTCTTTCGACCGGAGTTATAATGGTCGCGGGCGAACAATGTGCTTAATGTTACATTCCGCGGGAATGAAATTTCTGATTATTTTCAAGTTTCGAAAAAGGCTCGGCCCAATTTTGACCCTCAAATATTGACTCGGGGGCGGACGTAAAATGATATATTCCGCCGGGTAGCCGCAGCCGTTAAAAATGAGCGAACAATTCGAAATTATTTCCAGAACAAATAGACTCTAAGGACGGAAGCAGTTGCTGAACGGACTGTACGATAATACCACGGAGGTACCTCTGCATTACAATATGAACTTGGACTGGCGCTCGGTCACGTTTGCTCGATCTCTCTCCCTCTCTCTGTGTGTGTGTGGTCCACTCGAGCACCCTCTCTCGCTCTTTTTTCCTCCTCCTCTCGCGGCGGACGCGGAGCGCGGCGCGCACTCGGCTCCTTTTTCTTCCCTTCCAATCCTTTGTTTAACTTGATATTTCTCGCTGTTTTTTTGAAAACAGCGACGACCGGACTCGGAAGCGCACGGCGGCCGATGCTCGAAATATATCGCCCTCCGCCGGCTGGAAACGAGAGCCCGCGCGATTTCGCTACATTTTCTATAATAAATGAGCGCGGCCTATAAAATCTCGGCGTTCTCGCTCCGCTCAAGCGGAAGCGGAAACGGTACCCTGGTCAGCGGGCATGAATTTTTATCCGAGCGTGCCTTGGAATTTACATAAGCCTCGGGAGACAACTCGGCACCGTATTATTGTTGCATCGCATATACAAATGCATTAGTATCACGTTAATAACCCGGCGTTCAAGGATGTTTGCCTTAATATTACGCGGCGGCGGCCGTCCAGCTCGTCCGGCGCGCGGCTCGCCGAGCGTATGATGTGAAAACTCTATGGTTTCCCAGGCATTTTCGATATCACGCGCCCGTGGAGCTCGCCTTTACGGTAAATAATCCCGACGACAATCCTCGCGGAGTAACGGGGGCGACGCGCGGCTACTGCCCTCCCCGCTTCCGTCTCTGTCTCCGTGCAATCTCCGGCTCTCGCTTTGCCTTATTTTCTTTCCTCGAGCTTTAGAAAACATTTCCAAAGAGCTCTTAATGTAATCAATTTTTTAGCCGAAACCGTATCAGCAGATAGTTTGTTAATGGCTGTTTGATACTTTGTTAATGTGCGCCGCTCGACCTTGGGAGAAATATAAATATGTTTATCTCGCCTCAGCCGAAATAAATTAAGATTACAGCCTCCCGCGGACGGTCGTCCAATCGCGATTGGTCGAGCCTCTCCGCTTGAAAGTGAAAGAGGAACGTTTCATTTTTGCCATTGCATAAACTTGCGTCTTTTGTTGTAGATGACTTATTAGTGCGCCCCGATTGTTCTTTTATATTACATTGTGATTATGATTATTCCGAGCGAGTTGAGAGTTTCTTTTTTGTTTCTCATTCTCCTAGAACAATCGAATAATATATATACGAGAGATATTTATGGGAGCACGGATAATATTAATGTACTTTGCATTGTAGAAATAAAAGGTTAACTGGCTGAGATTTTATTACAGCCGGTGGCATTAGGTAATGAGCCATCGCTAAGCAATTAAAGCGGTTAGATTTTGAATATTCATACGAGGCCGGTCCGCAACTGTCCGGGAAACAGTGATTGACGTTGCTAAATAAATTATTAAATGTGTCGCTGTGGAATAGGTATAGACATATATATTGACACGTATGAGAGCTTTTCTCTCAAGGCCTCAACCCCATGAGAAAGGTCAATGATTATTAAGAAAGCACCTATTCTTCTCGATGCTACGTAATATTCTTTTCTTATTACTAGTCGAATCGACGATAAATGTTTAGTATATTTGTTGTTAACTTGCGTAAGCTTTAGCCATGACCCTTCCCCGGGTCAATATCGATACTTGGTATTTTTTCGCGTTAATCGAAAAATTCACAATTTTCCGGCTAAAAACTTCTTTTATTATATTGCGCAAATTTAGTACAAGAAGCGCGCTTATCACTTTATTAAAGTAATGACGCAATTTAATGAAAGCAAATCCAAGTGATTATAAATAAAGCCAATGCTATTTATTCGCGATAACGAGATTAAACTTATTACGCCGAGTGAGAAATACGTACCCTGCTAGAATATTTACCAGATTTTTCATCTCGTTCATTATATGGATTATTGATCTTGTTAAATTAAACATTAACAACGTGAATTTGGAGTAAGAAATCCTAAAGTACCACGTGTTAACCATGTATTCATGAACAGAAATGAAGAAAATACGTGTAATATTGTATTACATTCACTGGAAAAAAATATAGTTGATGCAACGAATTCGCGCTGTTAATGTAACAAAAGGCTTCGTTCAAATAAAATCAATCTGTCAAATTAACAGACTAATTTCATTCGGTTAATTAACGAATATATATTATCAAATTAACAGAAAAGAGAATTCACTCTTAACAGGAGTTTATTTTCAAAAATTAAAAATTTTTTCCTCGAAGAACTTCATTTGGAGGATCCTGAAATTCGTTTTAATTGTTTATTTTATTTTTCATTCATTTTTTATGAACACTTAACATTAGCTGCGTTGCAGAATTATTAACTTTATTTTATTACAATTAAACTATGCACACGCGCGCTTATCTTTATTGCAATTATAATTATATCGCATCGCAAAGGTCGCTCGCATTACAATGTTACTATAAGTAAGATTTAAACGGTCTGATATACCAACTAAGCTTCTATTTCGGCGTTTGAGAGAGTACGAAATTACGGGTCGCCACCTGATGGTAAGGGCAAAAGACAGCAAATTGTCTAAGTAGATTCTCGATTGTTTTTAGTTCTCCCTCCGTGGCTCAAGTTCAAAATGCTCTTCTCGGGTGCACGCGGGAAGAGTATTTGCATAAATAAAGATGTAATACTGTCAAATAAACATCTGGGTGACTGAGTCTTCGCGGTGTTGAGTATTTGTATTAGAGTTCCTACGCTCAAGGTGTGTTTACTTTTAACTATTATTTCAATTGAAATGATATTGAATCAATAAAATTTTTTTTTTTTTTATATATAACGTAAATTGATATTAAATTGACAATATATCTTTTAATTTAACAAAATTATTTTTTGTTGTTTCAACATTACGAAACTTATTATTTCATCGTCGATTTTTTACTGTTTTAACAAAGCCCTCTGTTAATTCAACAATACCTCCTTTGAATGAACAAATTTTGTTTTTAAATTAACGTGAATTTCTGCTAAATCAACAATACCTCTAATATTAATTTAACAAATTGCTCTTTTTTGTGTCTAAATTTCGAAATTGATTAATTTAACGGTAACTTTATTATCTTAACAGAGCGTCTGTTACGTCAACGATGCCTTCTTTCAAACAAATGCGGCGCTGTCAAAATAACAGCTTATTTTTTTCGCACATATTCAACAGCGTAAATTCTGTTTAACCAACTAGATTTTTTCTCAGTTTGCATTTGTATTTACAGTTTGATAAACTTTGCAAATTAATGAAGTTCGTATCATCACGAAATGTTTGGGAAGACTAGTACCGTCCAAGCGCGCTAAATATTTTCCATGTTAGACTAAGATACTTTTAATAAACATATTTCTATCATACATGGCATTGAAATTTTCTTAATTTATTGATAAGTTGCAAATGAACTGCGAAACAGACTTGGGAAACAGTTTCGATTGAATGAAAATTAAACAAAATAATTTATAAAGTCTGCTTCTGCTAGTCCAACAAAGCCTTACTTTGTACTATAGCCAATCACGTAAGTTTTTAACGCAACAGTAACGTTAAATTTTAGCCAATCTGGTCTCATTTTCCGCGAGAATCAACCAATTACAATCGTTTTATTCATGCTTCAGCTTTCCGTCATCACTTTTTAAGAGAGGATTCAAGAAGGAAAAGCGCATCGCGATCCGTCGCCGGTCGAAAGTCTGAAAAATGTACGAAGCTTCGAAATACATTTTCACTAGCAAGTAGTATTCATTATTTAAAACGTTTATATTTAGACTATTGAGATGAAGTAAGAAAAAACGTTTTTTTGGATAAACAAGAGAATGAATATGTTACTGTTTACTGAGTAATAGTTCTGTTATATACCGAATCTGGTGCTCTGTCTGATACCAGCGATTTAAATTTGTTTCGTGCATATAATTAAAAAAAGAACAAAAAACATTTTGCAGATGAAAGGTGTTATTAATGAGTTCGACATATATTCTATAAAGGTTTTTTTTTCTAACAAGAACTGGAAAAATAATAAATTCTCCTTGGAGTGCTTGAAATTGCAGTTGTGATTACGAGTACTATCGGATGCAAAATCTCACCTCGCGCGTCTTGGCATCTTAGACTAAGGCACCATTGGAGCTGCTTGAGCAGCAACTTGAGTTAATCCAACTCGAAACTTTTTCGCGCGTAGCGTGCCGAAAGGACAAAAAGCATCCCGATAAACATTCTTAAATTTCGCCAATACTTCACCTTAAAGAAAAAGACTTTTCAGCTCGGTGATCGAGTGGTTATAGACCAGCGGTGTTCTCGAAAAAAAATAAAAAAATAAAAAAATAAAAACATTGTCAAAGAGCTCCGCGGAGGGAACCGGATCAGAAGAATATCGTTCGAAAAAATAGGGGGCACTCGGCTTTATGAAAAAGTTGCTGGCCAGTGAAAAAAGGCTGCTGCCTCGCGTTCTCGCAAATTTCGATTACTCCGCGGAGAGAGAGAGAGAGAGAGAGAGAGAGGGAGAGAGAGAGAGAGCAGCCGCGCGTATCCGCTCGTCGTGCATCGGCGAATTAGGTTTT
>JAWWEM010000054.1:8758621-8769177 GCA_035582935.1 Ormyrus thymus | reverse complement strand
TTAGCAAGGCATGCTAACGATATCTCCAGCCGGAGGCAGAGGCCAACTCTCTCTCTCTCTCTCTCTCTCTCTCTCTCACTCTCTCGTTCTCTCCCTCTGCCCCTCTCCGTCGGTGTGTATATGCGCGGCCGCGTATTTGCGTCTAGGAACTGCAGCACACCGAGTGCACGAACCTGCGCACACACGGAGAGAGAGAGAGAGAGGCGAATGAAATGTGCGCTTGTTTGAGTAAGCAAGCCTAGGCTGGCTGCAGCGCTCTGGAGTGTTGAGTAGTGCCGACATCGCCAATACCGTGACGAGGTTATCGAAAGATCGAGGG
Organism: Ormyrus thymus; assembly: GCA_035582935.1. Lineage (NCBI taxonomy): Eukaryota > Metazoa > Arthropoda > Insecta > Hymenoptera > Ormyridae > Ormyrus > Ormyrus thymus. The sequence goes on along the minus strand of JAWWEM010000054.1, from coordinate 8,768,858 downwards.
GCTGCTGCCGCTTGGCGCGCCGAGAACGTCCTGATCAGGACCGAATGTGCATATAGCGCAGCTCGCATAGCTCCTTTGTGCGACTCGCGCTCAATCTTAATCTTTTCCGCGGCTGCTCCTTGCGGTTGGCTCGAATTTCCATTGGGAAGGGATACTTTTTGTTTTTTTTTTTTTTTTTTTTAACAACTTTTCCGCCTTTTTAGGAAACGGGGACGAGAAGTACTCAATATCCTTTTAAAAATTTACGAGAGCGCAGTTTTAATTATCTTTTTATTTTTACTTTTATTATTTTTTGGTAATGCAGGATAACGGGATCGTAGCGGGAGAGGTGGTATCACTTTTTTTTTCACCCAAGTGAATTTTTATTCTCGTCCGGCGCCCGGAGAAAAAAAAAATGAGGGCATTAATGAAAAAATGACGCGCGAGGCGGGGACGTTTTTGTTTGTTTGGCTATTATAAATTTTTAGCCGGAATATTGAATCGGCGGGGATTCCGGAATTATTGGTACATTTTATTCGAGTTATGCGGATCGCTCGCAATATGATTCGCGGCTAAACGCGTTACGGGAAACGTAATTTAGCCAGCGTCAGGATGCGCCGGGCGTGTGTGCGTGCCTGGGTGGAATATGCCTCGTGACGCGCAACCGTACGCTCTGTCTCTCTCTCTCTCTCTGTCTCTCTCCCTCTTCTCTCGCTTTGTCTCGCTCGCTCTTTGTGAATCCTTTTCCTATCTGTGTCCTCCGCCCTCGCCTCTCCCGCGCCGCTCACTGTCCTCTCTTTTTCATAATTCGATTATCGTAGCTACATATTCGTCTGTATTTTCCCTCTCGGCCCTTTCGAGAGCTCCCCTTCAACTACCTTAACCGTTTTTCGCTCTTTTTTCACATCGGACGCTTCCCCTTTTCCAGTTTATTTTTTCTTTCCCTTATTCAATCCTTCCGCTCCCGGTCCTATTCTCCGCTCGTTCGACTCGACTCGCTCGCCCGGCTCCCCTTCGTTCCCCTTATATATCGTAGCTGCATGCGCGTGTGCGTCGACGCTGCGGAACCGAGGAAGCGCGAGAATGAGAGAGAGAGAGAGAAAGGGAGGGAGAGAGAGAGAGAGAGAGAGAAATTCAGTATGTATGCGGATGCATGTGCAATGTCACCGATGCGCTCGGCTCGCTATCGAAGCTAATGATATTTCGCACCCATTATGAAATATTCGAAATGATTTGCCTGCATTGTACATTTTGATTCGACGCATACCCGTGAAATGCCAACAAACCAATCCTGTTTTCCCTCCTCGTTCGTAAAATAACAGTGTGAAATATTAACGATTTTTTCTTCGCTTTATTCATTTATTCTTTTTTACTTTTTCGACGCATTTTTCCTTGTCGCAAATATTGCGCAGAGCGCGCGCAGCCCGCTCCGCAAAATGCATTCGACGTTAATAACGTTTTTTTCCCTGCCCCCCCGCCCTCGAAGTCCAATTATGAATCAAGCTTTTTAGCGTGACTTTTTTCATTTTCGTTTATTGAAAACTATTCCGTTGTTTATTGAGCCCCGATAGTATGGGAATATCTATAAGTAACAGTTTGAAAAACTCGCGAGTCATAACACCCGACTCATCTATTATTAAATATGTTAATAGACATTTACATTTTTAAAAGTCACTGTGAACGTTTCCTTTAAAATCTCTCTCTATGTATATATTTATTAAATAAGATAGCGCAAAGTAATTTATATTTAAATTTTCAAGACTAATTTCGAATTTAATCTATCTAGATTCCTGCTGTATAGTGTAAATGATTTGCTAAAGAATCAATACTTAGTCTCATACGCTGACAACACTGCGATTATATCAACAGAAAATACATGGGACTTAGCAGAGAAAACAATGAATAATCATTTGAAACATGTTGCAAATTGGTTAGGACTTAACAAATTAACACTAAATATCAACAAGACAGTTTACATAACTTTCGGCAACTACCGTGACAGTGTCCCTTCTAGAATCTCTATCAAGATCGAAAACCAGGAAATTAAAGAAGTCGATAATTACTAATATCTAGGATTACATGTAGATTTTAATATGAAATGGGACAAACACATCGAACACATTATTAACAAAACTAAATACTTATTAATTGTTTTCTCTAAATTCTCTAAATTCATGCAAACAGATATACTATTAATTCTATACCACGCGCTATTCCATAGCGTTGCAATATATGGCGTTCTAGTATGGGGAGTGGCCTATAAAAATGTTTCAAGTCATCTACAAAGTTTGTAAAACAAGACTGATGAAGATAATAAGCAAAAAAAATTTCATCAGAAATTATCCGCTTAAGGTGGCTTCAGCGCGTGGTGCCGTATCAAGTCGGGGCCCCACTGGGCACCTTCTTGGTTTTTCACAATGTTTACAATTTCAATTTTAGTAATTACCTCCGAACTACTTTAGATAGTCTTAAAAAATCCTAGTTTTGTTAAAACATGAAAAAAATTGATATTCTTATTGCTTGTGTTTGTCTGCTCTCAGTTTTGCATGTGCAGAAGCTTGTTTACAAAGTTTACCACTAATATCTCTTTAATTTAATCGTTTACTTATATTTATGATGACAGAATTAGAATCTCCATTAAAAAATCTTCATTTTGGTATATTATTTCATAAAAATGAATTATTTATAATGGAATAAATACAAAATGAATGTCTTTTCACATAAGGTTACATACATACACATAAACCTCTTTTTCTCTAAAATTTAGTTGTTGACCTTGCATTTTTTCAACATAAATGAAAAGTCTGCTCCTAGAATATTTTTGTGAAGTTTCAGATATTTTCAATTATTTATAAAAACTCACCGAAGTCACCTTAATCTTGAACGAACTTTTGCAGTTGAAGCAATTACATATCATTACACTAATTTAAGTGAGTGTTATAAACAAAGGAAAACAAACGCCAGAAACCAAAGCATACCCATTCCTAAATTCACTAAAACTATTAGTAATAAGAATTCTTATTTAGTAGCTGTAAGAATTTTCAATGGTCTTTTAAACGATTTAAAATTATTAGCTAGTAGCAATGAAGGTATAAAAGGTAAAATTAGAAGTTGGATTAGAATAAATATATGAACTGTTCGCTAAGTAAAGATTACATAAATGTTAAATTTTGTTATGACAACACTATTACTCTTTAATTATGGAATATATATAAACAAAGTTTATCTTAGTTTTAAACTAGTTTTAAGTTTTCTTAGATTTTAAGTTTAGCCAGACCTACGTAAAGATAAACCCAGATTTACCTCTATAGGAGTTACTACTGAAAGCTATATTACATATAGCTTCCTCTGCAGTTGTAATTTTTACTGGTTTAATAAACAAATAAAAAAAAATATAGATTATTGAGCAAATTTAGTTTTTTCATTGTACATTATTTCGTCAGATATGTAATATGAGAATGTCAGGCAGCTCAGTCAAATTCTATGCCGTAATTTGCCAAACGTTCAGATTCATACACCAGTCAATCAGCAGTATACATTATCCTCTTCAAATGTATACGTTGATGATTGTAATTGATATAGTTAACGAAAGATTTCTAATTTAGTTAATAATTTAATTTAATAAGAATTTAACAGATAATTTATAATTTAATAATTGATAGATTGTTAATTAATAGCAGATATAAAAAAAAATTAATCTATACTAAATTTCAATGCATGCTTTCTCTTGCATTACTAAATCTTTGAACTTCCGATCACGTAAAATATTTTCGGGTGCAGTTCAAATTAAAATATAGTCCGTAAAATAAACACTACTTAATGCGTTGATCTGGCACAAATCAGTAGATTTTTTACTTAATTTATATGACTAATTTCTCGTTGAACTAAAAATATTTGCAAAATACTTTTTTTGGCGAAACAAGAATCTTTATTACTCTATTTCAGATCCAGGTACAATTAGTCGTGCGCTAATTTCTTCATCTTTCCGTGCGCTCAATATTTATAGAAAATATTCCTTTTGTATCTTCATGCCATCCAAGATTGCGTGCTGAAACTGTTGAAAAGATTGCACAACTGCTTCTCTCATAATCAATTAAAAAATGCACATACATTTTCAGTCATTTATAGCTCGCTTTATCTTAACGAAGCGCACTTCAATATTATATGAAATATTCGCAGCACGAAAATGACGAAAATTAGCATCATTTTCGTAAAAAGTGCTTAAACAATTGGTTCAATCCGTTTAATAATCCACTCGGCAGCTTTGCCGTCAATCCAGGAGCGCAACCCTCGTTCCGGCTGGAAAATCGTCCGACAAAAGTCGAGCTTTCGAGAAATAATAGAGGTGTAAGGGATAAAGAGCGCATTTATCGCTTGCGGGGACAGAGCGGCCTCGGGGTAACAGCATTCGAGGGCGGGAGGGGGTGGGGAGAGGGGGAGGGGAGGTGAAAGCGGGCAGCACGCGCCTGAAAAAGTGAAGCGCGCGCTTGCGGCCGGGAGGAGGAGGAGGCGGAGGAAGGTGAGGGCCGGCAGGGGTTAGTTTAAATTCTCTTCCGTCACCGCAAACATGCATAATGCAGCCGCGCGGTGCGTGTAAACGTGTAAACGTCGAGCGCATGTCGGTGCCAACCGCTAAATACAAAAATCTCCAACCACCTGTGCGCGCTGTAGCCCACCTCGCTCGCTCGCTCGCTCGCTCTCTCGTTCGCCCGTTCACTTGCCTGTGTATTCCAAGTTAATTGCAGCATAATTGCGGTCGACATTTTGTTGTTCGCTGCTAACGCTGCTATACCCCCAATCCCGGCCGAGCATCGTCCGCCTCTTTTTGACTTTTGCTGATAGTTCACGATCGCTTTCGCTCTGACCTCTCCATTACCTTCTTCTTATAGGTCTTTTTTTAATTAGCTTATTTCAACGAAACTTTATGCAAAAAAGTGACAAGAATTCTTTGGGAAATAATAACACAATTTTAACAATTGGAATTATTTATTAGATCAGCCATGTATCGTTAGCTTAGTTCGCCAATCTCTTCAGACATGTCATACGGGTTCTTCTTCGACGTTGATCTGTCTATCGACAGTCAATAGATAGCCCGATGTCGAAGAAGAACGAAGGAGAATTGTGTCTCTCGAATTGTATGCCTGAAGAAACGTGGCTGATCTAATAAACAATTTCAATTGTTAAAATTGTGATATTATTTCATAAAAAACCTTATGGCTCTCCAAAAATCTGGAGGTTACCAAGTTTACGTATTCAAAAATCCAAGGGTGTGGGCAATCCATTTTTCCAATAAGAATTCTTTTGACCAAAAGTGGTTAAAATAATTGTTTGCGGCGATTGGCACATAAACGTCCGCTATTTTGGAGAAGACTGTGTCTCAAGACTGAACCTATTTGGATTGAAGATGGTTCATCAAAAATTTTCCTTTTCGGAGTCTTCAATTCTTACTTAAAGTCAAAAATAATTTTAAACATTGTTTTATTTTTTTATAAAGATCGTTGATTTAGCAGATTGTACTGTTTGACCTCTTATATTTTTTGCATCTTTATCTAGTTTAACTTTTTGAGAGGCACCTATATATAAAAGAAAACCATTGTTTTTTAACGTTAATTTCTCAATTATTAACTGCTCGACAAATTATACATATAGAATTTTATTTGAACGTTATAGATATAAAAATGTATTAATAATAATGTAAAAAGGTATTGACTAAAGGTGGGATGTATTATGTCCCACTGCCCCGCAAAGGAATAAAAATAAATTTTATTTCATTGATTTTATGAAATTTTTATTAATTTAAATGACGTATTTGAAGCCTTTCTTTGAACTGTAATGTAATATTTTTTTATCAAGATTCACTTTGAAAATTCACAACGCGATTTCTACTGCAAAATTGATAAGAGAATTGTAAAGAAACTTTATTAATTATGGTTTTAACTAATTTTATTATCTATTGCCAAGTAATTTTTTAAGGATAAGCTACGTGCCAATCAATTGATAGTGTTTTTTTATTTTTTTTTTTAATATCAAAGTAAAATCGATTTCTAAGCTTTCTTTTGATATTCTCCAGTTTTTATTTTTTGTATGCCTGTGTCACGGTTAAGTCATTAGATTGAAAATTTTTCAAAGGAACTTCTAAACATATAAGCTAGATGCAGCATTGACCTTGTCAGCTTTTAGCAAAGAGCCTTTGTAGAACGTTCTATTGTTAAAAGTTTAGGGGAAAAAATTGATTAAATTGTACGCAGGGGTGAAAGCGAAATAAAAAGCATACATAGGGCAGTTAATTAAATTGAAAAGGTTAAAAATAAATGGCCCGCTTTAATTTATAATTTATAGAACAACATAAAGTAGAGACGCATGCGCAGACGTCGGAAAAAGGAAGAAAGAGAAAATTAATGAGTAAATTTAAGTTTCCAATTACTTATCTGATTATAAAAATTTTCCGACTATAAACCTTGGCAAAGTTTATACACAAAGTAAAAAGTGCCGGGGAGAGAGTAAAAAAGTTATCCAGGGCTAGGTAAAGCAAGCGGCGTTAGGGTGTGTGTGTGTGTGTGTGTGTGTGTGTGTGGGTGTGGGTGTATATCGAGTGCAGAAATGGCTGTTCGAGTTTGCTTTATAAATGAAAATGGCTGTTTTCTATAAGAAATGTATTTTGCCGTATCGAGCGGCGTCGTACATTTCTCAAAGGGTTTCCAGCCAAGAATTGAACTTTTAATAATAGAGTTTGTCTATATAAACGTCGGGGCGGCGTATCGTTAGGGTCCGGAGATGAAAATAAAAGGCGAGCCTTCGATCGCTTAAAGCGAAATCGCGCTCGGGCAAAAAGGCAGCGCGCGAGACAAGCCCGCTCCGCTCCCTTCTCGGCTGCGGCCTATAAATTCATAGAGAGGCGCTCTGCTCCGGCGTATCACGCACACGCGCCCTAACCGACAGCGAGGCGGAGAGCGAGAGAGAGAAAACGTGCGCGCACATCGACTACTACCTCTCGCGTATATACGGCGCTCGCTCGGTTATACGCTATATAGAACACAATTAAGTAAATGAGCACGGGTTGCGCGCGCTATAGATACCCTCTATTAGGCGTATTGATCTCGCGAGCGGACTCGGGTTACACGCGTATAATAAGTGTTTTGACGTGCATATATGCACATTTCCGCGGCGCGATCGAGCTTGACCCCTCCCTCCCCCGGCGGGGGGGGGGGGGCCTATAGCCACTTGTTCAACTTTTTTTTTTATTTTAAAATTAAAAAAAGGAGCTATGTGGAGCGGAGCTTTTGTCCGTCGCTGCTTTTTACTGCCTCAAATCATTTTATAAGCTATGAAGCGATGCATAAACGAGCGCCTCGCAACTTTCTATTAAAAAGAGATCTTTATTTTTCTAGTAAATTACAAGAAAAGAAGTCGTAAAAACAAAAGTATAGCCACTCCCGACGCACCGAGTAACGATCTCTTACTGTTCTTCGTTACTTTTCTTTTAACGACTTTTTACTTATAATTCAATTCATAAATAAAAAAACTTTTTTTTAATAAATTAAAAAGTTTAAATTGACTGCGCAGTAATATCATATCGCCGCCGCCGCCGTCTCAAAGCCCAGGCGAGCTTTACCTCCAAATAAATAAATAAACGAGTTCTACAAAGATAATAGGCAAATTAAATTGAAAGTTCTATCGCGGCAGGTTCGACGATATCAATTATATGTAAATTCGAGCGCCTGCATTCGGGCGGATCCGAAATGTAATAGAATATTCATATTAATGTGATATTTGCAGGTATCGCGTTGCCGAATAACTTTTCCTTCTAATTATAATCCCGATATCGAAATTGGATTTATGCGTTGGAAAAAAGGGCGCGCTTAGCCGAGCCATTACCGGCTCTCGGGCGCAGGTAAATAACAAGGCGAGCCTGCAGCCGATGCAAAAGGGTCAGCTGGCTGCGCCTGCCTCCGCGGGGCGATCCATCCGCTTCGATCGCGGCCGCGGCTTTTTGCTCCCGCGACCGGCGGCGCACTCCTTGTAATTGACGCGAGCGGAAAAGTCGAATGCCCGGCACGTTTAACCGCGCGGACGCGCGCCGCGCTCGATTCGTTAATATTTCGAGCAGCCCTTGGCGGCGCGCGCGCGAAATAACCTCCCAATCAAGCGTGTATAGTCCTTCGATGCATAAAATATGGAGTAGGAGATTTGTTGAAAGCGAGCGCGATGCTCGATGAATTCTTTATGCGCGAAGCCTGCCCGCCTGCGCAAAATTCCGCCAAGTGGGAAAACAACGGAGTGGACAAATAACGGGAGAGAGAGAGAGAAAGTGCTTTATTTATTTCCTTGCGCGGGACTGATTATAATATTGCGCAAGAAAGCTCATAATACGGATGCAAATGCGCCGGATAGTTATTCGCTCTCTCTTGCTACGAGCGGTATTTTATTCATACGGCAAGACTTATAAACAGAGAGCGGGACAACGAACTGCCTTAAAGTCCATTACTTACATCCGAGCGTACACTCGGTTACGTCGCGCGATCGCTCATTTTTTTTTTTTTTTTTTTCCTTTTATTTTATCCTTTCCTCCGCAAAACGCGACAAAAGCCCGCGAGCGCGCGGCTCTTATGTCAGCGCAAGTCGGCGCGGCGACGAAAAACTTGCGTAAATCGCCGAGGAGATCGACTCGGTCGATCGGCGTCGCTCGGTATCGATTATAGACGATCGCGCGGCCAGGCGCATTTCGCCGAGTATCCGCGCTCGGCATAATTTATATGCACATACTGGGTTCCTGTCGGAGCGTCGCCCGTCTCTCTGTCTCTCTCCTCCTTACCGCAGCCCCGTGCATTCTTTTATATAACGTCTTTCGTCATTACGTTAGAGGCTGCGCAAGTTTGCCCGGCGAGGAACAGACACCCACGGCGGCTCTTTCCTCTCGTTGTTTCTGTCTCCGGGGCGCAGCTCTTATTCCCCGCGGATAATATACTTTGCGCATTTACATTTCAAATCTAGGAAAGGCGCGCGCGCGCTTTGATCGATCGGGCGTAATCGCGAATTACGCGCGGACGTGGTAATTGCCCGATTCCGCGCTTGCTCCTTAATTTACGTTTGAATCCGTGCCGTTCCCTCGCGAAAAAGCTCGGTGAAAGAAGAACGGCGCGCGAGCTCGTGCGAAAAGTAATGGAAATGAAAGAAAGAGTGCTCGACTGTCGCGGTGCTCCTCTGAAAGCGAAGCAGACGACGCGCGAGAAAGGCTCGATTTTTACCCAATATGCTTTCATCAAGGCAGGAATCATCGGAATAATTAATCGAAGCAAGCGAACAAAGTAAATCTGTGAAATGGCACTGGCGGCTTTATTAATATCAATGCTAAAGCTCGAGATAATGAAGCTAATATCTTAATTAAAGCCGCGCGGCGGAGCTTTTATTTCTGCATTGGAACCGCCTTGCAGTGAATGCGTGCACGGCGCCGAGGTGCAAAGGGGGAAAAAGAGAGCGGGCGGGGGAAGCGAAAGGGGAGAAAGGAGAGAAAGGATGAATGAGAGAAAGGCTCGGATAAGTTTTGCAGGCTTGGAATTCGGTCCGTGAATGCCCTAGTGGTTGTTGAACGATATGATCAGTGAGATTGAACGTCGAACGTCGAAATAGAATATTTCAGGTTAAAGATAGAATTGGAAAAGTAGAAAGCAATACCGACGCTCTCCGCGGCTCGCCGAGAGAGAAGCGGGGAAGCAGGGAATGGGGGAGAACGAGGGAGGAGAGACAGGCAGAGCTTGCTCTCGCTCCCTCGCGGTAGCTTGCGCGAGTAATAAGTTAGTGATAATATTTTCACAGTATCTCTTTTGGATTGGATGTTATTTCATTACATTTTATTGGCCTCGCTATTACTTTGCGCTGCAGTCTGCGCGCTCTTCGGGCTTGTTTCCGTTTTATCATCTCGGGTTTTCGCCAAGGGAATCCTCGCTTCCTGCCTCCTCCTCCGTGCCCTACTCATTATTGAGAGGTTTATTCTGCCTGTAACCATCCCTGCGAGCCTTCCGCCTGGCGGCTTCTCTCCTTCTCCCCGGCCTTTTTTTCTTTTCTTTTAAACCGAATTCTTTAATTCCCGAGGCTGACTCTTCATGTTCCACGCGCTCGCTTTGACTGGGTCTGATCCAATTCAAATGGGAGCGAAAGTAGCTCTCCGAAAGCACGACAGCCGGCTACACTGAGAAAAATGTCATAAGAAAATTTAATATATCATATAATAAAAATTACTATATTTTATAGTAACGCAGGG
>JAWWEM010000054.1:8748002-8758521 GCA_035582935.1 Ormyrus thymus | reverse complement strand
CCCGCGTTACTACAACATATAGTAATTTTTCTTAGATGCGTATTAAATTTTCATATGACATTTTTCTCAGTGTAGCTTTGAGCTTAAACGGCAGCGCTTCGACTTTGAAATTAACTCGCCGCTCTTGCTTTCTGTTGCAGATTCATTTTAGGGGAAGCCTGCAGGACCTCTACTGTGGGCACTTGACCGATGTCTGCGTTTCAGAGAGTGCGTCCTCGTCGACGACACAAGACATTTCATTATTTACAGGCAAGTGTAAATTACCAGAGATTCACGGAGGGCGATAAAGAGAAGGAGAGTCGGAGACGCCTCGGCGTAGTCGAGGCGTCATCAATTTCTCGCCTTGTTGAAAGTGAGATTTAATTATGAAAAAACTCGCCGTGACTAATACAACAATTCATCCGGCGGCGCGAGAGAACTTAAATAGTTCTGACCTCACGAGCCGGCGCTGGCCGATCGTTAATTGAGTGACGAAACACATTATTGAGGTGCACGCTCGGGAGCTGCATCGAGTGGACACCGTCGTTTCGCCGCCCGCCGCGAGGCAGTTCCTCGAAAATAATTCAGCCCCGCTCGCAGTCGCGGGAGAGAGGACCCGCGGCCGAGAGGCTAATCGATCGGGCGGGGATGACTCGCGCTCGAGTCGCGGGAAAGGGGGCCAATTCCGAAATGACGCTTGAAGCGTCAAGCGAGAAAATCGAGGGCCGAGAGAGAGAGAGAGAGAGAGAGAGAGACAGACAGAGGGAGAGGGAGAGGACGAGGAGGAGGCAGGTCCGAAAACCGCAAGCCGGGCTTTCGCGCGTGCGAGATATAGTGGGGCGCGAGACGAGGAAGAAGCGAGGGCGCTCGCGTGTGGGCGTCCGTGCGCGCGCGTGTGTGGGTGGCGGGAAGGGGGTATCGTCCGCTTGGTAACAGGTAAGCGCGTAGGGGTTACAGGGATTTGGACCGGCAGACTGAACTAACTGTAATCAGCGTCGAGGGAGAGGCGAGAGGAAGTCGCGTTCGTTGCCGACGCAAGCGGGCTCGCACCTCCCGACAGCCCCGGACTTAATCCTCTTAAGTGGCGCTTGATGCGCCTAAATATCAATCACAGTTTATATCGGAACACCGACGCCGCCGCCGTCCACCGCCCGCTGCCACGGCAGCCTCTCTCTCTCTCTCTCTCTCTCTCTCTCTCTCGAAATCCTGAGCAGCGATCGGGTCGATGACACGAGCCTGTAAGCGCCCCCGGAGCTCTCCTCTATTGACCCTCCAAAGCCTTTTATGCGCTCTGAACAAGCTTGTCATTTTCACGCTTACTTGTTTGTGCCTGTTCACTTTTCCTTTTCCCGCCTCTCTCGTTCTCTCTCTCTCTCTCTCTGCCCGCGAGCCTCGTTAGAGTACTTCCTCTCTCATAGCTAAACCGCCTCCACCGACACCCTCGGCCTTTGCTCGCGACTCTTGTATTCTTCTGTTACTGCGAAGCTTTGATCAATTGCACCTTTTTTTCCCCCAAGTACCGAGCAGATAAGCGCTCGAAGAATGCTCGCGGATCGGAAATGAGTTTAAGCAATTTAACCCGACCCGATATTCGGACTGTTGTATAATGAACATTCGACGAAAATTGGCAGCTCTCAGTCCCCCCTCCATTTATTCGAGGAAGAAACCGACTCGACGCCGGAGAGAAATTCTCGAGGCTACAAACAACGTTCAGCTGTTAAAGACGTCGTGCATTTTGCAAACGCGAGCGATGAGGAATCGTTGTTGGGGCCACCGCTATAAAAAAAAAAAGAAGAGTCTCGAATGCAAAATGAAAGAGGCAAGTAGGCGGCTCGGGCGACGAGCGCGCGCGCGCGCGTTTTCTCTCCGTGTAAAGCTTCGCCCAAAGGGATGAAAGAGTTTGAATAATTGAGGCGCCGGCAGCCCGGCATTCTTACGATTACCATCGACCCTATCTCGCGCGATTCATGACGCGCCATTGTCAATTATTCAGGCCCGGGCAACGAGGATTTTCGCCCGTTTTCAATTGCACGTAACTCCTCGATGCATCCGGGTCCCTCTCCCGCCGCTAAATACATAAGGCATGGCCTTGCTAATCTCGGCCTCCTCCCGGCCCGTTCTTCGATTATATAAATAGCATCGCGCGCGGCTGCTTCTGCTCGCCGAGCGGAGTCGATATGCAATCGCCGCGGAGATTAACGAAATTTTAAGTATTTACGCCGTCATTACGACGGACGTACGTGGCATTAAGTATTTAGGAAATCCGAGGGGGTGGCAGTAGGCGCGCGCGCGCGCGAGAGAGAGAGAGGCCGATGTGTACATAAGCATAAAGCCGGGAGGAGGTTAACGAGATCGGGAGACATTTTAAAAGGACAGCTTTGCCGCGCCGAGTGCTGCCCGCCTGAATAATTCAGGCGCAATTAACACGTCAATAGGTCCATTGCACCTGACTGCCGGCTGCTATTTTCCGGCGAGTACGTCTTCCGAGAGGCGCCAGATTTTTTTCCCCTCGAATGCACAACCACTCTCGATCCTCGGCTTCCGCTCGAGAATCATCCGCCCGCCCTCTTCCTTCCTCTTTATTTTCATCTTCCCCCTTTCAAACGATTCTTCAGACTCGACTTGCTCTCCCCGCTTGTCATTGAGCGGCGGTATTTATCTTGTACATATTGATATTTACACCGAGACCAGGGGGTTTTCGGAAAAATATAATATATGGTTTCGACTTCTTAAATTAAACGAGCATTTTTATTCGGCATTTTTATTCGGCGCTGTTTTATTCACAGCGAGTTGTCGTCGGATGGAAGTATTTTAAATTTAAAATAATATCCTGCTTTTTTTTCAAACGCACGTTTAAACAGCAGCTTAAGTCGAAAAAATAATTGAATTGGAAAAGTTATCTGACACTTTGCTATTTTCTATCTCGTATAATTTGAACGCTGCTCAAGCGGAATTTCCTTTATTAATAGAAATTTATTCAATTTCATAAAGTCTTGGTTGAAAATTAAATAAATTATCTCGCGAATTACAAAAAAATGTACGCCGTCTGACAGATGTGCTATTTTGAGGCGATATCATTACAGAAAAAAGAAATATTTTATGATTTTCTTGAAGGTGCTCTGCAGCATTCATGTGATGTAAACCAAATTAAGACTTAACCGCTTTTTAAAATCAGAGAATTAATTATGAGGAAAACTAGACGGAACGAGGGGTAAAAATTTAATCAGCCCTCGAAGACGCAAAAATATGCCGCGGTATCCCCCTTGCACGTGGACGTGCAGAATGAATCATTTACCTCGTTTCGCGGCGGGCGTAAATACGTAATTCGCGGGCAAAGAAAAGTCGGATCGATTAAGCATCGGCAGGGGCGCGAAGGAGTCGACGATAAAAGTCGTCGGGCGCGCGAGCTCGTCCCGCTCGGGTCGGCGCGAAAGTGCTCGCGATATTCGGCTCGCTTTGCGAGGGAGAGAGCCGCGCGCTGACAAAGGGGCCAGCGGGCTCTTTCGCGCTGCTTATGCCTTTGCGCCGCAGGCCAGATCAAAAGGGCAGCGGGAGCCCTGGCAGAGACGTACGGAGGAAAGGTTGTCTCCGCAAAAGCGCGTTCCTCGGGACATTGTCGCTGCTATTGACAAGTTCGGCAGGCTCTCTCGTGTGCACAGAGAGGGACGGGGGGGAGGCGAGCGGCAGCGGCAACGACGGCCGGTGCGCGCAGTAGTCGCAGGCTGCATTGTCGTCGGTTGCAAATCAAATAGCCGATATCATTGTTCGCTCCCTCTCTCGCTCTTGGCGGCGGCGGCGGCGACCCTGCAACGTTAACCCGTACAACGCGCGGCGACCAACCCGCAACTACGACTACCTAATAACTATTGCCGGTGCAGCAATACACGATAGCTACAGGCCCGAAGCCCCCGATAGGCTTGCCTCCTGCTGCCGCCACCGCCGCCGCCTTGCCTCTCTTATATGTGCATCGCTTACCCAGCTATGTGCGCACGAGTTTACGACGTGCACCCGGTCCCCCGTATAGCATTCTCCCCCCCCCCCCCCCCGTCAGCCCCGAGCCCGTCTCTCTTAACACACATTAATTCTACATACTTGCCAGATATTTGATACGCGCCCCTGCACCAGAACATCTCGATTATTCATTCGCCATTCGGCAAACAAGCGGCAAACTTGGCCTCCGAAATCGGGCGGCCGACCTCGGGCGTCCGCAAAAGTCCCCGAGCACCTGTCCTGTCCCGTGTAATCAAAGCCAATCGCGGCGTCTTGGGCGCGAATAAAAAAGCCCGGGGCGGCGGGGGGGGGATAAAGTACGAAGGCAGGCGCGGGGAGTCGAAGGTAGGGCTGCGGGGGATTCGTTATCAATTTATAGAGCGACGTCGGCGCGCTCGCTCTCGGGCTCAACAAGTACTTAGAGGCACACGAATTCGCGGAGCGTCCGAAGCGCAGGCTTGCCATATTGTACAAGAACAATGAGCAAAGAGAAATATTGATGAGCCGGCGGGGGCTAAGCACGCGAGACTCTTTCTCTCTCTTTCTCTCTCTCTCTCTCTCTGTGTCGCGCTGCCTGCCTGCCGCTCGTCTCCGTGCGGAGGGGGCTGACGAGCACCGAGGAGAAAGACACCGAGAGCGTTGCGGGAGCTTAATCTTTCAGTATCGCTAAATTCTCTGCGCCTAAATCGTCGGAGCCCTTTCTCACCTGCCGCCTTTCCTACCCTCGTTTAAGTCGCTGCTGGGAGAAACTTTTCTTTCGATGCACCTCGGATTCGGATTCTCAAGTTCGTGCTTCGGAACGTTTTCGCCAGTGTTTAAATATAGTATTCGATTAGCGAAATGTCGACTTTTCGACGTGTCGATGGAAACCGATTATTCAAGACTTCATCAAATTTCTCTCGTTATGTTTTACAAATTCGTTTACATGTATGGATTTTCAAAAATACATGTACCCACCTCTTCAATTAATTATTCCACGTTAGTTCTTTTAGCGAATGTTCTTTGCTGATTAATATTTGCACGTTATAAACTGGATTTGACGGAGAAAACGAATGACGGAATTCGGGCTCTTAATTTGTAATTATATTGTATTAACGACGTGTGCTGTAACTCTGATAAAATCCCCACCTGAGAATCAATTTGCCGGTCAATTTAAATAATAAAAGAAGTACCTGCTAATAAGAATGTACCCGGACGGTCGGAAATTTAACGAAATTCAATTTTGCTCCTTTTAGCGGCAATCGCGGAAAATTCAGAGTCGTCACCGCTCGTATGTTTAGACACAAGTAACGTCGCATATTAAAATTTTTCATGCAGGAATAGTTAATTCAAACTGAAAACTCACGATTCTGGGATTCTCGAAGCAATTGTTGAATATTAAATGACGCGACTCCGGCAATAACTCACTTTATCCGTATTTAGAGCATCCCTCCGTCATAACTAAAGCGCGCTGCACACTTTTCGAAAACTGCGTTTTCGTTCGACGAACTCTCTAATGTTTTTGACCTTATCCCCTCGTAAATCTAGTAAATCATTGATTAGCGCAGTCGCCATCAAAAGTCTCGGATTCAACAGCCCAATGTTTTATACAGGCGTCGCAGTCATTTATTTGATCATCTTGCGCTCGTAAAATTAAGCGACGATAAACTTACGAAGCGAAGGAAGGACTACGTCTCGTACTTGTCCCTGCTCAACAGAACGGACGCTCTAATCGATGTGCATTTTGGAATTCGGCGATCAAGCGAACACGTACTCGGGTCTGAAAGCCATTTTCCGCTCGCTCGAAATGCGCCGAGTGGAAGGCGCATAAAGTCGGCCGAGCTTAGAAAAGAAAGCCTCGCGCGGAAAATAAAAAAATTGTACGGGCCGTTTCCCCGGGCTGGCGCATTTCTAATTTCACTCACGCGGCGGCATATATCCGCGCATAATATCCGTAAAGGCGCAGCGCAATTGACGAGCCCGGGGGCCCATTCCTCTTCGATATTTCGCTATTGCGCTTTATGCGGACCATTGGCGTTTTTCCTCCATCTCGGCTGCTCTTTCATAACTGACCCGGCAGAGGGGCTGACGCGCCGCGCGGAAAAAGTACTGCCCGCCCGGGCTCGGCGGCCGCTGCTGCCCGGCGGCCGCGGCCTCGAAAACCCGCCGAGGAGCGGACCCGGGCCCGTCGGCTCGGGGCGCCTCGCGGCGCCGAGGCCGGATTGGCGGGACCGCGAGGGCAGGACGGGGCTCCGAGGCCCGGAGGCCTCCGCGGCGGATCGTCTAAATCTTCCCCTTCGGTTCCGGGGCCGAAGGGCGTTAGTATACTGTTTGCAGTTAAACAATATTACGCAGTAAAATTTATGGCCCCGGCCGTGTCGTGCTCTCGCTCGCTTCGGCTCCCTTGCACTCGGCGGGCTTGAAAAAAGTATCAGCGAACGCGCGATATGAGAAATACGCGCGTTATGACCGGTACCAGCCTCACTCTCTCCCTCTCTCTCGCTCGGCTTTTTTACGGACCTCGTCGCCTTTTCCGCTAGCAACAACCTCGTTCCCTCCGCGCCTGCCCTCCGCGCCGCCCTCCCCCTCCTGCTCTTACAGGAATGAAACATCCTAGTCCTGACTGCAGCTGCTCGCGTTCTCCCTTGTTTTCCTCGAGCCATTTCGCCCGAACTTTCGCTGATTATTTTTCGAATAAGCGCGGCATTTCCAATTGAGCGGCTCGCTGGTAAAGTCTCTGTTGTGAAAGCGTCGCTCAAGATGTTGGAATAATTAAGGTGGTTCAAGTTTATAATGCTAATCGCCGAGACTCATTCTTTTATGCGCGATGTAAATTAACTTAATTAGCAAATCGTCTGCTTAAAAGAATATTCTAGTAATATTATTTCATTACAATTTCCAATACGTGGCGTGAGAAGTGGAAAGGCGATTTTATTAAAGTGCATTAGAAGTAAATCTCGCCGTAACGAATGCCGAGTCGAAACTATTGTCGCCGAATTAGCAATTTTCCCACAAAACCCCCAAGAGCGAGCCCGAGTCCTACCCGAGTCGGCGAAAACAGCCGCGCTCGGCAGGCCAGCGCCGAAAAACTCTCTCGCCGCGAGTGCCTCGATCCGGGGGCCGGAGAATCGCGGCGGGCGATAAATACGCGTTAGGCGCGAGGCCGCGGAGCGCCGACTTTGCCCGCCGCGCGCGTTACCTACGGCGGAGGCTGCGGGCCGCGTTTATGTAGTGCGCGCCTCTATAAAAAGCGAGCAATATTCTTTCATCAGTACCTCGCGGGCATCGTTACTCAGCCGACGCGCGTGTAACCAAGCGCGCATATACAGCCGCCGCCGTCACCGGGAGAGAGGAGAGCGCCGTCTCGCTGCTCGTTGCCGCGGCGTCGTTACACTTTTTACACGTTTAATATTGCGTTTAGCGCCGAGACCGAAGCCGCTGCCTTCGCGACATTATACGAAAAATCGCCTCGCCGCGATGCCGGATGAAAAAGTCGTTTCGGCCCTCGGCGGCCGACCGCGGATATGTCTTTATTCGCCGCAATTGGATTTCTGCCGCGCGGCGCCCCGCGCCGGTATGAAAAGCTCGCCGGAGCGCCGACTGCCTTTCCGCTCGTTCGAAGAGACTTTCCACTTGGCGCTGCGAGTATTCACTATTTTTGATAAATCATCGTTCGCGCTGGAGAACTCGCTCGCGATTAACCCCTGCACTGTATTGTATATTCCGCTGCACTGAGAAACATTTTATTTTTTAGATTAATATTTTAGTAGCACTCGGGGGGGGGGCACACGCATATTTTAATCATTTTTAATATATATTTCGTAAATTTTACTACATTATTTAAAAATTTCAGTACATTATTTCTAAATTTTAATATGTATTTGTAAAATTTACAAAAACAATCTTAATTTTTCTCGGTATGTTTGATTTTAAAAAAGGGTAAAATATTCTTTTCTTTATACTACTATCTGTGTGCTCTTTCAATAAATGGGAAGAGATTAATAATTCTCAAAATTCGAAGAATAAATTATTTTATTTTCGGTCAACAAATTAGAATATTAATAGCATTCTAAATCAATAGGCTTCAAAATTCGAAAAATTTTTTTTTTTATTTACAGTCTAAAAGTTACAATATTAATAAAATTCCAAATAACTATATTGACTCTGTTAAAACTTTTTTCAAACACGATTTTTGAGAGTGGAATTTAAATTTTATTTGAAAAGGGCTTGATTGTATTGAAACTTTTTTCAAATAAAAAGGAAATTCGGTTTTCGAAAAACGGCTTCGAAATTAGTCTACAATTCTCTTATAGATATGTTTGTTCTGAATTCAATAAAAGTCAGAAAAAATTCATAAAGAATAAAACAAGAGACTAATAGTCACGTTTCGGAATTATGTAGCTAAATAAATATAATAAATATCAAAAGAACTTAAAAATTTAGTGATTTAAAAACTATTCCAATCCTCAATATTGGAATATAATCATTTTACGTCAAGATTATATTTAATATAACATAATTGTTCTATCTATAATAATCGATATTGATAATATATGTATTCACTATCTCTACCAGTACGATAAATGTTCAATAAATCAAGCTAAAGTAAAATAAACATAAAGTTTCGGTATACAGGCCAAATTTTTAAAAGCTTGATTAATATATTTTACTTGCGTTGTAAATTTTTAAACTATAAAATAAAGACTTTTCATCAGAAAGTCAATTAGAAATTGTAACAGAGTAATGAATATAAGAATAAATTAATCTTGTTTCATCTCAGGATATTTTGAAAATCTTTTTACAGTATTTAGTGGAATCGACAAAAATACCATGATGATCTGAAATTGTTTCGCCATATACATGTGATGACAAATTGTATACTTTAATAAAACTCTGTTTTGATACAGATCAAAATTAAACAAACCATCTGATAATAGTTTATACTGAAGTCTTAGGCCAAAAATAGTGTATCTATCCGTCAATTTTACAAGTTCCAAAATAGCTCGACTTGAATACTTGATTAGTATTGGTTCTATAATATTATGAAAATGTAAAAAGCGGACGTGAAAATGCAGGGACGAGTTCACTTTGACTTTTCCTTTATCTCCATGATAATTGTTTAGTCATTACACAACTTGTGTTTTTCACAGGGTTGTGCAAATAAGCAATTTGAATTTATGAAATTCTATGTTACCAAGAAAGTTCTACACCTTTAAGTCACCGATTTATTTTTAATTTTACGATATTTTTTACTATAAAAATATCAAGAGGAATTACGTTCATGCAGTTTAACCCCAGATTTTTTCAATCTTGCTTTTGATGCACTTTTGAACTAATGAAATATTTCAAACGAGATAAATATAGAATAATTTGCAACTCTTTCTCGTTAGGCCATAGTATAAACATTGATATTTCTTAAATTGTGTAGCTAAAAGATCAGTCTGAATGGATGCGGCTTTCTTCAAATTTTTGTAGTGAAAACTGTATCCGAAAGTTACAGAAAAATCTGTGTTTTGCGGGTACAGTACTCTCCCAGCAAATAGTAATGTTGTTTCCTAATTTTTCATCTAAAAAGACAGTCTTTGTTTAAAAAAAAATGACCTCTTGATCATTAATTAATCAAAAACTTCAAAATCTATTAAAGCGTCTTACTCTTGGTAAACCGTGAGTTACTAATGGCGAAATTTAACCATAATTAAAATATATCAAATACGATTGCAAGAATAATTTCTGAAATTTTCCCGAAAAAATTGTCGTGCATAAATCGAAATTTTGCCACATAAATAATGTATCCGAGTTTTAAAATAGTTCCTCACGTCATTATTGTGCCCGCTAATTTTTTGCAATCGCCAATAATGAGAACTTGCACTTGATTAAATTTGAAAAACTATTTTAAAATTAGCCGGGGGAAAAAGTTATTTAATACATCGAGTTCTTAAAAAATTGACAGGTGCCAGTTTCAATAAGTACGGACTGCCTTTTCGCTGTCAAATTTCGCTTTGATCCGTCAAAGAGCTGCAGGCGAAATAATTGAAATTCTCCCGAATCAAGGGCATTTTATCCGCAGAACTGCTACGCATAATTAACTAAAAAATGCGATCTCGCAACGCAGAATTTGTTCACTATTTATAAAACGCGAAGGAAGCTCTCCGATCCAGCAGCGAGCGCTCGAAGAACGCAGCTTTATTCAGATTTCGCTCGAGCCTAGAAGTCGGCCTGGCCGCTGACGCGTGAGAACGATCTCGCAGCGCGAACGAATCCTTTCTCTCGCTCAATCGGTCGCATAAAATTTGAGCGGATTTTCCCGTCGGCAGCCCGCCTCCTCGGCGAAGGGCCGCTCGCGCCGCTTTCCGCGTTCTCCGCTCGCAAAAATCGCGTTCTCCGCGGCGGGCGATCGCGATCGGTCTGCCGGTCCTCCTCTCGCGCCGGCTGCGCCTCTCTCTCCGTCCGGAGGAGCGAGAGAGCGGGAGGGCGAGGGAGCGGCCGGGAGGCGTCGGAGGCGGTCTCTGGGGGAGGCGGGGCCTGCCGGCGTGGGGCCGGGGGCGGCTGCCGCGCAGGAAGCCGGGGGCCA
>JAWWEM010000054.1:8690410-8747902 GCA_035582935.1 Ormyrus thymus | reverse complement strand
GGGTAGCGCGCTCCGCGTGCGGCTCGGGGGTGGGGGCTGGCTCGGCGCGTGGTGGGGCCACCCGCGCAGCCCAGCGCCGGCGGGAAGCGAGCCGCGCGGGGGCCTCAGTCGCGACGCGCTTGCCACGCGGTGCAGATCGTCCGACAGCCGGCGCGAGCGAGCCGCCCAGACACGCGGACACGCGCGCCCAACTCCCCTGCAGCAGCGATCGCTCTCTCACGTGCGCCGACCGTGCCGCCGCGTGTGCACGTGGACAGTTTTGCCATGGGACTAGTCGCCCCGAGAGACAGTGCTTGACTTCTGACTGACTGAATGAAGTGAGACTCGGTGCGCGCGTGTTTCAGGTGCAGCGGCAAGAGCAGCAGCAGCAGCCGCTCTGAGCGGAGGAGCCACGCGCCACAGCCCCAGGCACAGCAGCGCAGCAGCAGCAGCGGCAGCGGCAGCAGCGGAAGTCGGTAAGCTGGCCGGCCACGAGGAGGACGACGCCATGGCGCAGCAGAGCGGCGCCGGCTCGCCCCAGCAGTTCTGCCTGCGCTGGAACAACTACCAGACGAACCTCACCAACGTCTTCGACCAGCTGCTGCAGAGCGAGAGCTTCGTCGACGTGACGCTCGCCTGCGACGGGCACTCCGTCAAGGCCCACAAGATGGTCCTCTCGGCGTGCAGCCCCTACTTCCAGAACCTCTTCTTCGACAACCCCTGCCAGCACCCGATCGTCATCATGAAGGACATCAAGTGGCCCGAGCTCAAGGCCGCCGTCGAGTTCATGTACAAGGGCGAGATCAACGTCTCGCAGGAGCAGATCGGCCCGCTGCTCAAGGTGGCCGAGAGCCTCAAGATCCGCGGCCTCGCCGACGTCAACAGCGAGCACGAGCTGAGCACGAGGCCCGCCGGCCTCGAGGAGCCGCTGGCGGCGCAGCAGCGCAAGAAGCGCCGCCTGGCCTCGGGCGACCGCTCGCCCAGCCAGGGCAACCTCAGCCCGGAGCGCGGCGGCCAGGGCTCCGACGACCACGACTCGGTGAGCACCGGCCAGGAGAGCCACGGCCTCGGCTCCTCCTCGACGCCGCGCTCCCTCGGCTCGCCCAGCGTGCCCAGCATCTCGGTCACGCCGCAGATCAACCTGCAGGAGCTGCCGGTGAGCCTGCCGCTCCCGCCGCCCCCGCCCCTGCCGCCCCCGCAGTCGCAGGGCTCGGTGCTCGGGCACCACGTGTCGCCCGGCCACGTGGCCGGGGGGCCCGGCTCCGTCAACCACCTGACCGCCCACGCCGTCGCGCAGCAGCTCTCGGTCCAGCAGCAGCAGCAACAGCAGCAGCAGCAGCAGCAACAGCAGCAGCAACAGCAGCAGCAGCAGCACCAGTCGGTCGTGGGGGACGACCCGGAGATCAAGCCCGGCATCGCCGAGATGATCCGCGAGGAGGAAAGGGTGAGTAGGACGAGCGGTTTTCCCTCTCGCAGCTTTGTTCCGTTTCGCGAAGGCCGGCCGCCTCCGCGCTCGCCTTGATTAAAACTCTAATTACTAATTACATTCGCGGAATATTACTCGCGCCTTTTTCCCGCCGAGTACTTAGTGGAAAGCCCCTACGTATATAAAATATATGTATACATAAGTAATGACTGGTCGTGCGCGCACACAATTCAAGCCGGAGATATTAAGGGGCTCATTAAAAATGGCTGTACTTCAATTACAAAAGTAATTACGCCGCTGTGCTTCTCCAGTTTCTAGAGAAAAGTATTACGAGCGCTCGAAAAATAAAAGCGAAGAAAGGGAGTGGGAATAAAGTTAAAATAACAAAAGCCCATATTATTAGAAGGCTCTCGAGGGGCGGGGAGGGGGGAAGAGGCATTACGGGGACGGATGATTGCGTGCTTCGCAACATAAATGAAATGAAATTGGCCGAGAGGAGAGAATGGGGCTCTCCCGATGTATATATCGAAATAGTTGGGCAGCGCGCGTAATCAGAGCCCCCCCCCCCCGGGCCGGGCACGGGGGCGTGAAAAAAATTTAATCTCGCCTCGCATTATACGTTTTTGGCAATAACAGCGGCGGCGGCGGCACGCGCTGCGCGAGGGGTAGAGGTTAAGTTACGCGCGCGCCGCCGACACACCGCTCCGGGAGAGGGGGAGAAGGGGGGCGCCGAGAGAGGAGGAAAGAGTCGCGCGAGACAGTAAATCGTGAATTGTAGTAGCCGGGCGCCATTCATCCTGATCCGGACCGGATGTGAGTACATATTTCCTTCGGTGGCCCGTTTAAATTAGTGTTTTTTTCCCGCGCGATGCTCTCCACGCTCCGCGGCATTACAGCTGCCGAAGCGGCGCTCGGAAGAAACGATATCGCTCTCTTTCTCTCTCCCTCGCTCGCTCTCGAGCGACTCGCCATAGATTCAGCGCTGATCGGCTCGTACGTAACGGCGAAGCACCTAAGCGATATATCAGGAAGCGCCGTTTCGCCTCCCGGCCTCCTCACCCTCGCGATCCGCGATCGTTACTGCGCTGTCGCTCCTCTGGACGATACGCCCCAAATTGAAAAGTTTGATGTATTAAAATGCCCGGCACTCTTCTTTCCCTACTTCCCGTCGAAACACTCTCTTTTTTTATCTTCCCCGACGAGCGGCGGCGGCGGCGGCGGCGGCAGCGGCCCTTTCCCGATGTGCGCACCCGTACCCATAAATTTTTTGCTGCTTTTTGTTGCTGCCGACGCCGAGGCCGCCGCCGACGCCGCCGCCGCCGCGGCAGTCGTTTACATTTACTGAGAGAGGACGCCTCCGCTGAAAGTCGTTCAAAAATTATTCGATGGCTCTGTTCGTTTGAAACGTCAAGGAAAACAGCCGCCTTTTACTGCTTTTTTCGATTATACGCTCCTCTCGAATAGCTCGTTCTTTATTCATGCGGCGTATGCTCGCGACAAAATTCAGCCTCTTTTTTTTCCCCACCCCCGGGCGATGGCTTTAAAAAAAAAAAGCCGTCGACGCAATTCGGCCGCTCGGAGAAACGGAGAGCATAGCGGCGCAATTGGAGGATTGCGCAAAGGAAGCGGAGATGTAGAATTTGGGCGCGCGGAAGGGCAGCAGGTATACGCGCGTCCGCTGGCGGGGTGGGGGAGAATCCGCGCGGATAGAACGGACGGAGCTGCTCTCACGGGGCCCCGAGAGCCGAGTTCGAAAGCCACTCGGCGCTATATATTTTAATAAGGGCCAGCGCTTGCTTACGACTCCGCGGTTAATGCTATGTGTTTTAAATATTTCGAAAATTGCCTTCCTAGGAAACTCGGCTCATAATAGCGATACTCGGAATATAAGAGAGCCGTAGCCCCTTTCCGGCCGCGTAATAGCGCCGTGCGTGCGCGCCTATCCTTTTTCTCGCTCATTAGCCATTCGAATTGCGAGCGAGGAGCAGCGGCGGCGGCGGCGGCACCGGCGGCAGGAGCAACGGCAGCGGCGAATCATTCGGTAATGGAGAAAGAGCGAGCGCCATTCGTCAAAGTCGAGAGCCGAACGAGAGCGCGCGAGCGAGCGCGGCCTTAGCGGCTGCTAAATTTTCCATTTCCAAAATGGCATGACGGATACTCGGGCCGCGAGCGAGAGACGTCCTGGCGCGGTAAATCAGAAATTATCTTGTCGCGTCCGCGGCGTCGGCGGCGGCGGCGGCGGCGGCAACGGCAACGGCGGCTCCTGCCTTTTCCCATCGAAACTCGCATAAATACCGAGCCCTTGTCCACTCGGTCCGATATTATACGCGAAGCTTTGATGGACGGATGAGCGAGCCATTCCGCAGATTGCTTCTCTCTCGCTTCCTCCCCCTCTCCCCCCGTCCCGCGGCAAGGAGATTTATACCGGGCGCACCGTTATCTGGCCGACGCTCGCTCCGCGCGCCGCTCGCCTAAATAAAAGAGCGACCTTTAGTACCGATTAGGCCCCGGGACAAGGCTGGATTACAGTCCCGCGGATTAGGAAACACGGCCGGGCCGAGGTGTCAGGACAGCTTGATTCGATTGTCCGCGCCGCGCCGCCGCGCAAAAAGCGCGGACGTATGAAAGTCGAACGCGTCCGGGGGGCCGATGAAAATTTCATTTTCGAAGATTGAATTATCCCTCGCATCCGCGCTCCTGTCCCTCACAAAGCCGAGCCCGAGTCTCGGAGCCTTTTTGCGCGCTGACGCTTCGGCCCGAGAGGGGGGGGGGGGGGAGGGGAGAGCGCGTGCGCTCGTGTGCCCCGAAACAATCGGGGACTTGGGCTTTACGTGTATTCCGCCGGCCTCTCCCGACAGCGGGTTTAATTTGCGCGTTTGTTCGTTATACCCGACTCGCTCCGTCGATATTTATAGACGTTTAAATCAGCATTATGTAATATTGCTGAATGATGTATCAGGCTAGAAAATTCATTAATTCGCTTTTTCCCATCCCGACATTCCCGCAAGCTAAACTTCTTGATTACGTTCTGACACTGACGTAATTTCGTTTTACTATTATTATATGAATTTCCCGCGGCTCCCGCCGATCACGCGATAATGTCATAAATATTGAAAATTAATGAAAAATTGGAATGCAGCATTTACGCTGGTACATTAATTTATCATTCGCCCGGCCATAAAGTTATACTTGGAAGCAACAATTAATGAATCTGAAAACTCTCGGAGCGCCGCGCGAACTTCGGCTCCATATTTTACCGCGATCAGCTATCGATCCCGAAGGAAGATATCCCCGCGCGGAAGGCTCGCGTGTATATACGTGCATTTGCCGGGGACGAGAATTCGTGCAACAGATTTTTCTTATATTCCCGCTCCCCCCCCCCCTTCCTCCCCCGTCAACTGTCCGAGCGGATCTCCCGGCTTATCGAAATTTCATCGCCTCGTTAATCAAGCCGCTGCGCTTTTTCCGCCGAGTTCGGGCGTCCATTAATAATTTCTTTAATATGCAGCACACAGCCCGCGGGGAAAAAGGCCGCTGACAGTTTTATTACTTAAATTTTCAACTTGTACACTCATTACGCGGCTAATAAATTTCATCTTCCTCGCGTGCTCGCGCGCGAGGAGCAGCAGTCGCGAGCGGCGCGCTGCGTCGCGCCGGGCGATGTATCGCCCCGGAGATGCCCTGGCGGCGGCCCATTGTCTGGACTAGAAATTAATCTGGCGATCGATATACCGGCGAACGTCTTACCGGCCCCGTTCGACAAACTCGTCAAAAATTTATCGGCCCCCGGGCGGAAAGAAACAACTGGCATTACCCGAAGGGCCGGCCTGTGTTTAGGCGCGACTTCCGATTTCCGAAGTAATTGCGCTTTTGTCTTGGCTGGAAGGAGGATAAAGCCCCGGCAAAGTGCGTATCGAACCCTATAGTTTCGGCAAAGTTCGAGGAGCTCCAGCTAGGGCTTCTCCTCGCTCAAAGTCTGGTTCCTACTCGGAGTTTAGCCGGGCTATAACTATATATCCGCGGCGGCGTCAAGCCGCGCGCCGGAAAGCAGAGGCGCTTGATATAAAATATTCAAATAGACGGTAAAAAGGGTTCGCTCGCCGGCGGGAGTAAGTATAGAAGCTACGCCCGGGAGGGGGATTGCATTAACCAAGATTGCTGACGATAAAATGAAAATAATGCAGAATGACGCGAGCCGTTCGGGGGGTGGAGGCGCGCGCCCGCCGCCGACGCGGCGCGGAGGAGGAGGGGGACGGGGGGGAGAAGCGAGAGCGCGGGAGGGAGATAGAGGATGATGTAAAGTAGGTTTCGCGGCTCGTCGGTCAGACTCGGCCGAGGAGTAGCAGTGGCTCGAGCAGCCCGAGATGACACAGAGAGCCGAAGAAAAACAGGCAGCCCGAATGGAAAGAAGGCGCCGAGAGTCGCGCGTAATTGTATTAAATTTTCCCCGGCGCAAAAGCACGCCCTCTCGGAGCCGCGAGAAAGTGCACGTTGCCCGCACCCCCGACCCCCCCCCCCCCCCCCCCCACCCCCGCCTCCTGCCTCCCTCTCGGAGGCTGAAATTCGAGATACCTCGCTCGGCTCGTTCGAATTCCCACCGCCGTCTTATTCGTTATCGAGCTTTGATTTCTCCCCGAGCTCGAAGGAATAAAATTCTGTTTAGACTGTATTGGAGTTGGGCCAGCTCTCGAAGAATAATACGCGTAAAATCGAAACCCGAGAAGTTTATTTTGCCCTTGTCCCCGGCGCGCAAACAAGTCTGACCAGAGAGAGAGAGAAGGAGAGAGAGAGAGAGAGAGCTCCATAATGCGATCGAAAATTCATTAGCATTTTAAAATAAGGCTGAGATATTTTTTCGCGATCGCGCGAGCATTTGAAAAATACGAAAACTCGGCCCGCGGCCGATGTTTTTTCTAAAGACGCGTAATGGCTCGGGGCCGTTGTATCTCATAAATAGTTTAGCATAAAGGTAAAAATAATGTTATTTTCATGTAAAATGCATCTAATAAAAGAGTTTTTATTAAAGGCCGCGCGCGGCTCGCGGGGCGCGCAGCTCGCCGAGAGGAGAAAGAGAGAGAGGGAGAGAGAGAGAGCGGAGCGAAGCCGAAGAGAGAGAGGAGGCGCTGCCCGAGAGATCGGCCAATCGGGGGAAAAAATGCTAGCGGAAAAGCATAGATCGCAAATACAAGTGGGTGGTCCTAAAAAGCTGCGCGAAGCACTCGGCTCGGCCTAAATGCGCGCGCGGAATTTTCGCCGGTGCGCGCTCTCTCTCTCTCTCGCTCTGATCCCCCTACTTCACCTGCCGGCTGCTGCTCCTGGCACACGTGCAGTCCCCCCCTCCCCCTACTCCCCCTATCCCTCCCTCCCTTCTCTGGACGGCGCTCTTCCCCTCGCTCGCTCGGCCGCTCTGACACGCTTTTATTGCCGCCGAGCTTCTCGCTCTCGTTCCTTCGCCCAAAGCCGGCAACAATAATATTGCGCTTGCAATTATGGCCATTCCTTAATGACTCTTTTCGAATGCAGACGCGGCTGCTTTGGAGAACTTTCCATTTTTGCCCGAGCTCGCGAGCCGCGGCCCCAGATTAGAGATCCAAGAATGCCCTCGAGCAGCTTTTCTTATTCGCTTTACTTAGCTTTTGATTTGAAATTTACGGTCCGGCCGAGGATCTCGAGAGTTTTCCGCCTCGCCTCGTAAACGATTGCAGCGTCGGGGGGAGGGGCGAAAAGTTTCCGATTTTTAGCGGATCCGCGAAGAATGTGGCCGCGGGAGAGCTTGCTTTTTGCCTAATAATTCCGGCCTCCTTCGAGACATCAAAGGCCTCTTTCACATTCGGCATGGAGCTCCGCGTATCGGTTAAAAGAATTTTTTACTAAAAAAATATTTAGTTAATGAGATTCCGTCTCTTTTCAGAATCTTTTAAAAAATTCTCCCATTGTTTCCATTTCATTTCATAAAATTTTTGCCGCTATAATACCGGCCATTGTCTGATAACTGTTTTAAAATTACATATTCCTAATGATATTTTAGACAATGCCGCTGTTGCGCCAACTTTTGTAAAATAATATTTCATCCGCATTAAAAAATAACGCGCCGCATTGCTCGTTTAACAGAAACGGGGGCTTTTCAGATGCGTCAACTTTTTGTTGAAAAAGCATGTAAGTGCTCGCTTATCGACTGATTGTATTATACGCGAAAAGTTTCGTTCGTGCAGCATTTATGAGCGGCGCAACTTCGCTATCCGGTTCTTCTGAGTTATTTACGTATAGATAAAATGCAGCGCGGCCGGGTTAATTGTTAAAGAAGTCGGGGAGAGGGGAATCGGAGCTTTCGCCTCGTTTATTTACGTGAATAAACAATGCCGGGCGCGTCGCGGCCCGTTTAGCGACGGAGTTAGTCATCGATTGGGCGATCGAGGCGCGAAGGAGTCGGCCCCGCGCGCGCGGAAGTCGCCCCGAAGAATTCGAAATTCCGGACACGAGGAGAGCGGGAGCATCCCGGCGGCATTAAGCTTTCATCGCGGTACAGCCCCGGCCGCCGCATCGATCGTTAGCAAGTTCAGCCTCGCGCCCCCGAGACAGAGCAGGAGGATGAAGTTGGCGTCGAGAGGCCACTTTGCTCGGCGTCTGGCCGCGAGGAGCTTTGGTTTTCGAAACGGTGTCTATCGCGAAAAAAGCAGCGAAACATTGACAGAGAGTGCGGGAGCGGGGGAGAGCGAGCGAAAGAGCGAGGAAAGAAAAGAAGGTGGGGCGGGGGAGCAAGACGCTGGGGGAGAGCACGAGAGTAAGTTGACTTTGCATTATTTAAACGACGTCCTAGCAGCGTAACACGTGTTCTTTTGAAGTTTCGCCCCTTCAAATATTCAGGCTGACGTCACCGCCGTCATATTCCGCGGAAAGCCCTGAAAAGCTCGCTCGCTCATTCTTTCTCTCCATATGTTTCCGTCCGGCCGGAGAACCGAGGGAAAATCATCTTTTGCCATCTTCTTTTTTAACTCTAAACTCTCGGCCGCGCCGCGCCTCTGATCCGTCGGGGCGACAGAGCGCGAGATCGCCGGGGCCGGGAGTAGTGCTTTTTTGCGGACGACGGAGCCTCGGCGCTTAATTCCCGAAGAATGCGTAATACATATTTATTCGACTTGGCGCATATCCTCCCCGAATAGTCGCGAGGATTACGTCATGGTCGCGCGCCGAGAATGGTCTTTATTATTTAACACTCGAGAAGCTCGGGCGAACGCCTGAATAGGCCATTGAGGCTGTTTCTAAGGGACCGTTAAGTTATTCTGTAGATATAATTGACGTTGAAACCTCGTGAGACTTTGCGGCTGCTAGTAATAAAGTGCCTATAGATGTCTGCCTTTTCCTTTGCCTTGTCTCGCGCTCACTCTCTCCGCCTCGCCTCGCCTCCTCCTCCTCCTCCTCCTCCTATGCATTACATTTTTTTCCGCTCCTTTTGTATTACTTACACGTACTTGCACGCACCTCTCCCCGCGCGCCCAAACACAAATGCAAGCCTTTCTTTTTTCTTTTTCTTCTCTTTTTCCTTTTTTTTTTTTTACTTTAGCCCCATTTTGCCCATTTTATTATTTTAGCTGCCTCTCCGCGCCGCTCCGAGAGCGCCTTTCTCGAACGTGAATTAATTGTACCTTACGAAAGCGAGCGTTGTTTCGCTCTTTGTTACGCGGCTTCCGGTGTCTCGGGACTTCCTTGAAATCAATTACAAATTCAAATGATCGTTTTTATGATAACAATAATCCTCCATCTATTTCCCTCAAATCCCATTGTTCTCCGAAGGTGTAAATTAAAGTTTTATTTCCTGAGAAGAAGAAGAAGAGAAAAAAAACTTATGATTTAATGTTGTTTTTACATCTGAATAAGTCTTAATTGTTCTAAAGATATAAACTGCCGCTTGAGTGTGTACTGAACAGAAGGATTTAAATTTTTATTGTATGTAAAACTAATTTATGGAACGGCGAATACCATTACGCCTCGCGCGCACCGGCATTCTACCACTTTGGATTTTCGCCGCCATCGGGCGCAATTTTCATTCTCCGCTGCAACAAACTCGAATCGCACTTTTAATATTCCACTCGATTACATTTGCCGATCCGCGCGCCGGGAGCCCGTTTCCTCCAAAGAACCGTCTCGGCTGTCACAAAGAGCCGCGCGCGCTCAGGCTTTTTCATCAGCGGGGCGACAAGAGTGCCGCGGGAGGGAGAAAAAGCGCGAAACACCTCGCGAGGCTCTCCGTTTGAAGAATTACTATATTCATTAGTGAGTTACTATTCAGCGGGGTCTCGCCGGAATGGAAAGGGGCACGTGTTAATGCAGAATTTCGCTCCGGAATTCGCGGAGTGGCGGCCATTAATTTTTTTGGCCAATCGAAGGAAACCCGCGGCTACGCGGCTTCGGCCTGCATGCCGGCTGGGAAATTACAGTAATTTACTGAATTGGAAATAAAATACATCCGTGCAGTAAATTTCGCTAATGACGTCGGTCGGATCGCCGAGTGGTTTCTCGCGCAGGATGTCGGCGCTAAAAGACTACGGCGTCTCTCGTTCTTTCCACCCGGCCTCGCTCGCGACATTAAGATTTGTCGCGCCCCGCTCGGCGCTCTCCGTAAATTCGTAATTTCAGCAGCCGTTTAAAGATTCAAAGAGCGCGCTCGCGGAAGGAGGAGCGGCGCGCGTCGCGCGGGCCACTCGTCATTTTTGCCTCTGCAAGCAAGCGCGAGAGAAGCGGCGGACAGCGGCGGCGGCTCCCCCTCCCGGAACAATGCAGACGAGCGCGCGCGCTCATTTACTTAACCCGGCCAGCGCGTGTCGCAGACGAGCGCGCCGAACGGGCAAGTGGGAGCCGCGGCCCGGGGCCTCCCGAAGTAAAGGCGCTTGCATTGACTGGGGCGGGCTCGGGATTCTTTCTGTCCGCGGGCCTCGATCAAAGTCTCCCGCGAGCTCCGGCGAGCTCTGGCTTCATTGCCATTCCGCGCGAAAAGTATTGGATTCGTCGCGGGGCGAAAGAGGCGAGAGGTCACTTTAAAAACAGATTTTCAATAAGCATTCTTGGCGGAGAAGCCGTACGTTTTGCATAGTTTACTTGAATAATGCATACCTTATTTACGAAAGAAAATTGAATGGTAAACCGAGTGGTATATTCTACTGATTGTTAGAATTCGAAATTCGCAAAAAACCGCCAGGTCAACGAATATTTAAAGCTTATCTTATGTTAAATTTATTGACAGCTGAGGTTACAATACCGGGCTAAAAAGCTGTAATGTCGCCGGAAGCAATTAAAACTTTTTTAATTTTAACGTACAAAAATTTTAAATCCGAAATTAACGCGGACGCGCGCGCGTCTCGCAGTTGATAAAATCTCTACGTTACTAACGAAAATAATGGCGTTTTGTCGAATGTTAAAATTAATATTTCCTTAAATCGCCAGCGGCGAGTTAGTATTATTGCCCGGAATCTGCTTGAAAAATGTCCGTCCCCGATGATTCCAATTCCAGCAAAATAATTATTTTAATCCCGGGAAAATTTTTCAATTAAAGCAGAGACCGACGGGAGCAAAAAAGGCGAGAGCCCCGCTCATTTCGCCGGAGATTAACGAAAGTAAATTAATAATAGGAAGACGTAAAAAACTGCCCCGTTCAAGGGACCCTCCCGGGCAGCTCGCGAGATATCGCGCTCGGCGAGGCGGGCCGCCCATCGCCCCGCGCGAGGATTCCAGCGAAATAAGCAGGTTCCGATAGGCGACGCGTCAGCCGAACCCGCATAATTGCGTTACATCGCGTTCGCGCGTCGCTCGATCGGGAAATCTCGCTCCTTTAACGGTACTACCTCCGCTCGAGAGCCGCGGCCCAGAAACTTCCTGCCGCGCACAATACGTCTGTCGGCGAAGAAGTGCGTGTTCATTACTCAGCCGCGGCCGACGCGAATCGCCGGAATTCGCGCACTGCAGGCCTCTTTTGCGAACGCACGTCGTTTGTGTTTTTTTTTTCTTCTTTCTTTTTTTTTCCTCTCCGGCGTATAGCGAATTCGGCCGGCTCGGAATTCGTTCGCATTCCGATCGCACTCGCGCGTATTTTATTATTACGAAAATCTTACTTGGCTCTTCTGGCCGAATGAAATATTGCACTGGCAGGCGCGATTTGTTTATTCCCCGGCGGGCTTACGGCTCTCGCGACTTATTTATTTAAGGAGATTTTCTTTCATTTTCCAGTCTGCCCGCTAGACAAAAGCTCTCGGTAATAAAGATGATTGATCAAGCTAATCCCCCCGGCGGGGCCGTTTAATTTTTAAAAAAGCAGCCGGCATTTAAAATTCGAGCATTAGGAGGTAAGGAAAAGGGAGGCTGGAACAGCGGCGTCGGCGGCGCATGAGAAATATCCATGAATGGATGTGCTTGATAAAAAGAGCGAATTACTTTTTTCACGAGTTCCTTGCAGTGCGCCCTTGCGCGCGATATTAAAAATAATGAGAATTAAAGAGTATCCCCCGTATCCCCCGACGGTAATTGCGCTCGTTTCGAAAGAGAATACAATTTAATTCTCATAATTTTTAAAGGACGCCAAAGGAGGTAGGTGCGCATAAAAATGTATATTTTTTTTTGCCTGGCTTTGCCGGGGAGAGAGAGAGAGAGAGAGGAAGAAACGGGAGTAGCGGCGGGGCCGCGGCTGGAAGAAAAGCGAATCGCAAAAGGGGAGAAAGGAGAATAAGCCGGCGAAAAAAGAGAGTCGCGCTAGAGGGAAAGAGAGAGAGAGAGAGAGAGAGCCAGTCAGGAATTGAAGAGCGAAAAGCCGAGCCCCGAGCCTGCGCACGTGAAAGCAACGCTTCTGCCGGACGTTTAGCTGGCGCGCGGGATTCTTAAATATTAATGACTTAATTATCCGGCACTGGTTAATAATCCACCTTTCGGCCGGCAGCAGCGGCGGCGGCAGCAGCAGCAGCAGCAGCAGCTCCGTGTCCCTCCAGACGCGACGCCGGTCCCTCGCGTGCGCAGCGCGGAAGCGGAGACGCGCGCGCCACAATTTTCCAATCCCTGCGCAGTCGACCCCCCTCCCCTAGTATGGCAATCTTCCGCGGTTAGGCGGATCACGCTAGACACCTGGCAGACGCGATTAGCGTTGGGTTCCGCCACCGCTTTTAGACTATATACATGTACACGTTGCAATTGCCACTCGGCGGCGGCGGCCACGTACGCACTTGCCTCATTGATATTTCTCGCTCCGCCGGCAATTGTACTTTTTATCTCCGCCACCCTTCGGGCCTTTCGGATGAGCCTCGTTACGTTATTTCCTAATCAGGCTGCCTGCGAAGCTTCTACTTTCGAAGCTCTTTTCGAGAAAAGCCGCTCGCGGCCGAACGTACGGACCGACGGCCTCGTCGCGGGAGCGTCTTTTTTCGCAAGGAGCCGTCGTCTTCTCGGGCCGTTTTTCCGCATTAATAGACTTCTCGAAATAGCCCGTCTATTTTCTTTTTAATCTCGCAATTGTAAATATTTCAGCGAGCCGCTTGCATAAGCTTTTATAAACGTCGATGCAAACGTCGCAGAAAATAATTTCTATAAAAAGTTGCCCCGGCCGCATTAATGATTTAATGATTGTTAAAAAATTAGCAGGAGAATATTTTATTGCAATTATAATGGATAAAAGTATCTGCTTTACGCGCATGAATTATTTACTCGAAGGAAATTAGTCGATACCCATTAAGTTAGTGTACACGTAATGGAGGAATAAGGTACCCTATCTGTTTTTTCTTATATACCTCATAAAAGTATTAAAATAAATCAATATTCAATGCATCAATATTCCCGCGAGCGTTTGCTTTGTAAAATATATTATATAGCAAAAGCTACTTGCTGCATTTTTAATGCCATCTTGACCTATTAATGCAAGAAGCGCTTGATTAAATAAAATCTGCTAATTCTGACGTAACGTTAATAATAGCCTCTTTCTATAACGCATCGTAATAATTAATATTATCGACAGAATATTTAATCGTCGAGCGGACGTGTCGAAAGAATCTCCGCTCCGCAATATAACACATGCACTCCGAACAATGAAATTGCCAATAATGACGAAACGCGCTTTTATTTAAATAAACGCGACAATTAAAAGGAAAAAGGCCGGAGAAAGAATTTGCTCAACTTGTCGACGTCTCGCGTTTTCAATATCCATAAAAGTCACGGCCCGGAATATACGTATGCGCAGTAGCCATTACAGGGGGGGATCTTTTTTTTTCGGAAACGGTTTACGCGCCGAGCATAACGGAATAATTAACGCCGGATTATTTATTTATCCCAGCGCCTCCTGGCAAGACTTTAAGACCCGTCCGTAAGGCAAACAGAGCCTGGTAATGACAGCGATAAAAGTCATCGCGTTAGAGAGACTGAGAGAGAGAGCGAGAGAGACAGTGACGCGGTACAGCTGTGCGCGCTTCCCTCTCTCTCTCTCTCTCTCTCTCCCTCCCACAGTGTGTGCATGTGCGATTGCGACTTATTAAATAGGTTAAAGTTGCAAATGCGATAACGATAGTAATTAGAATCGGACGCGCAAGTCGAGAGCACATGTCTCTCGTTCCATCAACGTCGCTCCGAGCGCGGGGCCATTATAATGCGCTTTGCAGATCGAGGTCTTTATTTCCTTCTCTAAGGTTCGAACTTGTACTTATCTCGTTAAGAGCTTTCCGCGACGGCGGCGGCGGCCGCGGCGCATTGTTTTTCTCTCCTCGCGAGCCGCGCAAACGGGTTTGCCGAGAAAAATTCAAATTGCCCGACATTTACTTGTATCGAGCAATTTATTTCATAATTAAATTCCACAGGAAGTCAGTGGGCCTTTTTCTCCCGAGCCGCTTTCCATGAAAGTTCCATCGTAACGAGGCACACTCGCGTTATTGCATATAGAAAATA
Organism: Ormyrus thymus; assembly: GCA_035582935.1. Lineage (NCBI taxonomy): Eukaryota > Metazoa > Arthropoda > Insecta > Hymenoptera > Ormyridae > Ormyrus > Ormyrus thymus. The sequence continues at coordinate 8,733,591 of JAWWEM010000054.1, read as the reverse complement.
ATCAGCGAGCAGAGAGAGAGAGAGAGAGAGACCGCGATTTAATTTTAGCGCGATCGAGAATAGTTGCCGAAAATCCTCTCGTGCGCAGGATATCGCAATTTGTCGGCCGGAGGATAAGGGCAGAGACGATAACGAAATCCATTAAAGCTTCGTCGTCGCTATTATCCGCGAAGACGCGCGTTAGAACGAATGCTCTCGCTCGTATATACGTCATTAAAAGTGAGGCGCATGCGCGCTATTAAATATAAATCGGCCGACTCGCAGCCGCCGCCGCCGCCGCCGTCGTCGCGATTGTTTTAGGCTGCGTAATCTGCCTCGCAGCTCGTCTGAATGTCTGTGTCGCGACTTTTTCTCCCCGGCTAAAAGAGCGCTTAAGCGCGAGCGCCGGGCGATTAAATGCTCGGGAGCGCGCGCAAATAACGTGTCTGCGCGTTTATGCCAGCCGCGGCATTCAGCCGCCTCTCTCTCTCTCTCTCTCTCGCTCGCTCGCTCGCTCGCGCCTTTGGCGAAAATCGCTCGGCTCCCGAAAGGGAGAGCCGCGAGAGGAGCGCGACACGTGCTGGCCTGCCGACGAAGGTTAAAACCGACCGGCTGCTGCAGAGTCTTGCCGCTCTGCGAAGCCGTCGGCACTTAGGATAGATTGGCGTGATAAAAGTGCTGGGGAGGGAGACGGTCAAGGAGCGTAAGCGGCCGGAGTGTAATCATATCTGCAGGATGACCCCATCAGGGCAAGTTATGATTCTCTAATTGAAGCGCTCTATTCAGCCGGTGCATGCGGAATGGAGCCCGCATCGCCGCTGCTATTCTAATGGCGAATTACATCAATATTATATGCAGATTCGGTGCGAGCCGCCCGAAGCTTCCTGCCCCGCTTCTCTTCCGAGCAAGCCAAGCCGAACGGCTAACAAGCGCTTTCCCAAAGAGTTTCCCTCCCCTTCTTGTCCTCCTCGTTTTGCCTATTTTGCGTAACCGCGCGCCGCCGCCGCGCCATCGCGTATAATGTTGTGCAAAACATAATGTATGCCGCTTAGGCGCTAAGTACTGTTAAGTGGCTCGAATTTACTCCGCGGCTTGTAATTTCTACTTTATATTCTGCCTCGTCGTCGCAGCTCTCTGTTTGGTGTCCGCCTCGACTTCGGACGCCAAAGGATGTCGCTCGTTTCGTCAAATCTGGGTTATGTACTGGTCGCTAAAAACTGCGCAGTCGATCTAGCCGCGCGCTCTCTCGCTCTCTTCGCCCCCCCCGCGAAAATCTCCGCGCTCATTGTTCCCCGAGGTCGCGGCCAAGTGCGTCATTTCGTTATGCGATCGATAATTTACTAAATATATATTCATCAATCGAAATGAAAAGTTTATCCTCTGCTCCTTTTTTGAGCCCGTCTCTTTCTACGACAGAGAGAGAGAAAGAGAAAGAGAGAGAGAGTGCGAGTGAGAGAGAGAGAGAGGGGGAGGGGGGGAAACAAGTGCAAGAAGCAAACGAGTTTTCACGCCGGCGCGTGGGCTGCCGACGCAGCCGCCGACTGCAGCGAGTTATATAATTAATTATTTCATATATTAGAAGCTATTAACGTTCAATTATCTCGATGAGTGGATTTTTCCACGCCGGCTGGAATAAGTATAATATAACATTGTTACGCGGAGGAGCCGCTCGGGCAAAAACTATTTAATACGTCAATTACTTATTCGAATCTACGACCGTATCGTAATTTTTCATTGAAAATAAAAAGGAAAATATCGCCTGGAAAATACTCATTCGGACTGCTGAAATAATAACTGTCTAATGTCTAATGTCACTATTTAAATTTTTATGAATAAAAACTTTGGACGTAATCGTGAGAGCCTCGCGGTCTTTTTGCGCGGCCTCGGCAAAAACTTATTATTCAGCTTTTTTGCATTAAAAATCCGATAAATTAAAAGTCTCGGGATTTGCGTATGAACAAACGCGGACGTTTATTGGCGAGTCGCCTTTTTCCGAAAACGCAGCCGACCATCTTTCCTCGCGGATCAGGTGAGAGCGGCTGACTGTTAGAAACGGGCGTTAATATGGGCCGTAAATTAATAATTTCCCTTTTCCGGCGGCGAGGAAAACCGTTGAGTGAAAGAGGAAATTCCCTTGGAGTTTTCTTGCTCCGTCCGCGATCAGCCGAGCCTCGTTCGGCTCGAATAAGAGGGAAAGAATAATCGACTGCTCTCGCGGTTACGCGAGTAATTGAAAATTTCACTGGACGGCCGCGGCGCTTTAACGTCTGTCAGATTTTAAGTGATTAGTCCCGGTCAATCAGTCTCGTTCGTGGAAAAAAAAAAAAGTAATAATCCGCCCAAGTTTTTAAGCCTCCCCGCCCTTAAACTTGGTAGGAACGAACTTGCCTCTAAGGAAATTCATTTTTAATCAGAAAGTGGAGCGCGAAATATACCAAGCCGCCCGTAAATTTAGAAAATCGATTATATCTCGCCGCTAATTGCCTTCCCGATCCGGCGAGCGATCGGCGAAAAAGAGGGACGATCTGTCGGACAGCCTCGTGGCGGAAAAGTCTGCGCGGAGAGAGCCTTAGCGATGCGTGGCACGACATAGAAAAAGCTCGAGCGAGCAGGGCGGAAGAGTTTGTCCGCGCGGAATAAGAGCAAATGAAATAATAAGGCGCGCTGCTCAAGTCGAGAGAGAGAGAGAGAGAGAGAGAGAGAGCGCCTCGCCGATGGAAATAAGTTAAAAGGACTCGGATGCATATTGCATTGTGTCACGTGGCCGCACTCGCAGCCGCACTCTGTGTACTCGCTCGGGGGCCCCGCTAAATATATAATAAATCTCGCCGAACGCCGCACTCGATCTCCGCGTCTATAAACGCGCGACGGGCATCCTCGTGCGCTTCGTAAAATTAATGCCGGGCCGCGCGCGAGGAGGAGCGCATCGTTCGAAATTCGCGCGAAAGCCGCCCTCCGCGCGCATGCCCGCCGTTATCGAGTTCGAGCCGAGTATTACGGAGAGGCGAGAGCCGACCGCCTTTCTCGGGTCCATTTTTGGTTTCGAATTATAGTTGTCTCGCGGACGAGGGCGAGGAGGAGGCGGCGGCTGCATTTTTCAGGCGCTTCTCTTCCGGAGCACGTCGTCCGGGTTGAGCTTCGTCGCGCTCGTCCGAGTCGTCGCGCCGGGGAGGATCGGACCCTCTCGCGCGATCGGGGATTTCTTCGGGGCTGCATGTATTACTGATGGGGCGGTAGTGACGACGGAGGAGAGGAGGCGGCGGCTCTAAGATAATGTCGGCGGCGGGCTTGACGTCAGTCAGCGAAACAGGTCGCCGCGCGTCGTTTTCGGCGCCGGCAGACGGAGCGGCGAGGTGCCGCGTGTCCCGCGAAGGAAGGAAGGAAGGGAATCGCTCGGCTGTAGAGATGAGTAGGTATACTGCTTTATGCTCGCGAACGGAAACACAAAGAGTCTCTCGCGTGTGCTAGAGGCGGCCGCACACACATAGGGAGCCCGTTCATTATGATTCGTATATTTATATAAGGTCTAAAAATATACCTACGCTATGCCGGCGGGCCCCACCCGGTATTTCATCTGAGAATAATATTTTAATGTATGTAGGGGTTCTCGCTCTGTGTTTGTTCTCTCTCTCTCTCTCTCTCTCTCTCTCTCTCCCTTCGCTATAGCCTCTTCTCTGTTCTTTTACCGTGTGCCAAGATTCCATTTCCTTCCCTCTCTCTCTCTCTCGCTCTCCTTAGCGACGAGTCGCGCTTTGTACTGCTGCGTTTTTGATGTTTCTCTATGAGCGCGCGTTTGTTGCTGGAATTGTGCGCGAGCGCCTCGACGGCTCGCGTGTATTTGCTTTATAACGCGTACACGGCGAGCGGGGCCGTCTCTGTGTGTGCGTTTAATGCTTTCGGCTCCCCTTTGCCTCGGTCCAAAGAACCGACGCGAGAGACACCCCGGTCAATCTTTTTTCTCTCCCCTCTCCCCCCCCGCCCCCTCCTCCCCCACGGCCGCGCGGAGTGCAGAAACGCGCCCGCGCTCGCAAGGTGGGAAAAAGGCCGAGGCGCGCAGGAGACAATTGGCACTAATAAGGTTCAAGGATTAATCTAGAATCCATTGACGGCAATCAATAACGAATAATTCATGCTGGAATCGGGGAGGTCGTTGCTTAAAACCGCGGATATAGCGGCTCTATACGTCTCTAACAAAAGTGCGCTCGCGAAGCATGGCAATGTGAATGGGAGCACTCGATTTATCCGCGATTGCACGCTCTCTCTCTCTCTCTCTCTCTCTCTCTCTCTCTCTCTCTTTCTCTCTCTCTCGTTGGCTGCTTCTGGCGGGGAGGGAGAGAGCGGACGGAGAAAGAGAGAAAATACACTCACGTGCGCTTTTGCATGCGAGCGCTGCTGCTCTACACAACCTGTAATATATTGCCGGCTACGAGTGCTAATCTATAGGGTTTTAATAAATCTTATTCTTCGCCTATGATATATGGTAATAATAATTTACAGCACAAACTATAAACTTACCATAAAGACGAGATAGAAGGAGAGAGAGAGAGAGAGAGAGAGAGGCAGCCGTGCATTGTTATTATTTTATCCGGTAGCCGCGGCTCGATTTTCCCCCTTCAAATGCTCGGCTTCGAATAAAATCTTATTTATAAACCGCCTCCTCACTCCCGGTCTTTGATGCGACCGTTATAAGAGCTTTTAATCTTCATTGTTGCCGGTTAGCCGGGGGATTCCTTTGAGAAGGAAAGCCCGCGGCCGCGGGACTCTTTTCCAAGCGAATTTTCGAGGCGCGCTTTTGAAACGGCCGGGCTCGAGACGGCGTCGATCGGCATGTCTAATTATTTACGAGCCGATACGTACGGCGGATACGTACTTTCTAGGCGCTCGCGAGAGAGGCACGGCCCGGCCCGCGAACGCATTATGTAGACTCGATAATCTTGGCTTTCTTTTCCAAGTAAAATTACCGGGAAAGTTTATAAAAATTTTTAAAACATGAAGCTCTCGGCATTTGAATAAGTATTGGAAATTCAAGGAGAGGAAGCCCTCCCCTGCACTTGGAACTTTAGATTGGACCATACCTTTTTCGTGGCTTCGTAATGGAATTTGATAGAACTTTGTCATATCTGAATTAATCTCATATTTATTCAAATTAGCGCATTTATTCAAAGCCATTTTACATATTGAATATAATAAATTTCCGCCCCGGACGGAATAATTAATCGAAATAATTTATATCCGCGGCGAAAAAACCGCTCGAAATTTCGCGGCGAAACTCTGCCGAGCTTTCGGCCAGCCGGCAGTCGATCCCCCCCCCGTCAAAATAGAGACTTCCAACGCAGAGGCGCTCATCTAAGCGAGGGTCGCTGGCCTGTGGGCCCCCGGGGGCCCGAGGCTCGCCGGCTATTGTGTGCTCGGGCCGCAGAATAAATAAAACCAGGCTCGTAGGAGGAGGAGAGGGGAGCATGAGAATGCCTCGGGAGATATTATGCCGAGTGCACAGTGCGCCTGCAGAAGTAGGCCAGCATTACAATATTTTATTACAAGGCACTAACGTACAATCTAACGTGCTCGTATGCATTCGTAATGAACGTATATGAATCGTGTCGAAGCGGCTCTCCGGCAGCGCTCGGCTCGGCTCGGCTCGGCTCCTACCTCCCCCCCCCCCCTCCCCCTACCTCTCTCCCTCGCCGCCGCCGCCTTCATCTCACTCGCCCGCGCCACCCATACACTCGTGTTATTTTATTGAAATTTATGGCCTATAGCCATTTATATATTATCCAAAGTCGAGGCGTACAGCTGGCCCCGAACGAGGCGAAGCAGCGAGCGAAGCAACGAACCAACCAACAGCCCCTCGACAACGAGCCGGGCGAGCTTTAGAGCTCTCTCACTCTCTCTCTCTCTCTCTCTCTCTCCCTCTCTCTCTCTCTCTTACTCTCTCTGGCCTCGCGCCTCCACACATGCACGTATCAAGCGCACACAAGCCCGGCATTCTTTACTCGCTTACTCTTAGATTTGAGCGCTCTGTATATTAATATTTAAGTACAGCGCTACGCGAGACGACGACGCGCTGACGGACGGAAAATACGCACGCCTCGGCTCCCCGGCTATTTTTGCCCCGTTTCCTCCTTCTTTCCATCGGCGCGGCGCCTCGCGTATTTTTATTATATATCTCGGGCGAGCCCGCGTATTATTGCTACGCGCGGCTCGAATAAAACCAGCCGAACAAACTCGGATGGCAAATGAGTGCGCGTCCCTCCTCCGCCTCTCGTGCGCCTCGTTCGCCTTCTCCGGCTGCCGCCGCCGCCGCGAGTCCGCGCGGGGATATTTTATTTGTATATCATTATGCGCGAGCGCCCCCCCCTCCCCTTCGGCCCCTCCATCCTCCCACGCTGTATTTATTTTATTTTATTATTTCACCGCTCTGCCCCTCGAGAAGAGCGCTCCTCGGATCGATCGGATTCCGAAATCGGCGCGACGCCGCGTTAAACGAGCGAAAGAGAGAGAGGGAGAGAGAGAGAGAGAGAGAGAGAGAGGAGCAGCGAAACGCCTGGGAGAGAGGAGAACGGCAGCGTAATGATTGCATTAATCAAGCGAGGTATACAAGAGAGAGCTAAGCTCAAGCGGGCAGAAAAAGAATGGAAGAGAGCAGTGATAAACGAGCGAGTGGAAGCCCGAGCGCTTATGAGAGACGTTATACGAAATGTTTGAGGCTGCGCTGCACACCGAGTGGAAATAGAATAAAATAGCTGCGCGAACGCGAGATAACGGAAGCGGCCGAGTGTAAGCAAGGGAGAGAGAGAGAGGAGGCGCGTGCGCGATAAAAAACGAACGTAAAAAGTAAAATTTCTGAGAGATAAGAGCGGCGGATAAGAGATCGCAATAAAGGAGGGTGGGCTTTTTAAAAAAACCGGAGATCCGCCGTCCGATTCCCGATGAGCTTTTCCCTTTCTCGAGGCTCGCATGTCGCGAGACAGTAGTTGGGCCGCCCTCTCTCTCTCTCTCTCTCTCTCTCGCTACTCTTTTTCGCCGGCCGCGAAACTTTCTTATCCAGAGCTCGGCGCGGCGCGGCCCCGCATTTAATGTTTTGCTCGTCTGGCCGCGCGCAGTCAAAACTGCCCGGGTTAAATATTAAAATTTATGTTCTTAATAAAGCAGCGGCCCCGCTCGAAAAAAGGAGGAGCATCAAACGAAAGGGGAGCTCTCGGGTATTGAATAATGCAAGCTGATAACTCGGAGCGAATATCGAGAGAGCGAGAGGGGCAGGACGGGGCGGGAGGGAGGGGGGAGAGTCGCGCTTTAAAGCATCACATAAGATTTTAATTCATCAAGCGCGCGGGGCTACGGTTTTTGATTTACCGCGGCCGCCGCTCGCTAACTTTTTCGAAGGCTCTCTCTCTCTCTCTCTCTCTCGCTCTCCTATTTGACGTAGATTCGAGTGGCGCGCCGGCCGTATATCTGAAAATTCAGACGGCTGAATTATAAAGGCGCGCTCGCAGATAAATCATCGAGCAAAGTTTAGCGGACGGATCGCGGGGCTCGCCTCGATGGGTAATCCCCCCCCGATTTTATATATCGGAGGGCCGGATTCGCGCGGTACAAGCGCCGCGCCGCTTCCGAGCTAAGGAGGCGCGCGCGCGCACACGTACACGCGCGCGTCTGCGAAATTTTTTCGCTCCTCGTTGGTATAAAGCGGAGAAGAAAGGCTTGGGAAAATAAAAGCTGGAGCGAGCGAGCGGGAGAGAGAGAGAGAGAGAGAGAGAGAGCAAATGTATGTATGATGAGTAGCGAGAGAGCGCAAGTTATTTGGCGTCGAGTCGCTTAAAGCGGATGGGTGCGTGCGCGCGTGTGTGAGTGTTTGAGTGCGTCGTCTGAAGGCCGAGTATTTGTGAGGCCAATGCACCCTGGAATATACGGCGCAGGCAGCCAGTCGCAATGCGATGTAATATTATATTTTATCGCTTTATTTATTCTAACCTCACGTCCTCCCCGTGCCGCCCGCCCACGTCGTTACCAGTCGCCATACGCCGTTCTTTCTTTCTCTTTCTCTCTTTCTCCTTCTGCTCACCCCCCCTCCCCCTCCCCCCTTCCTCTCTCTCTCTTTCTCTCTCGCTCGTTTCGATCGCTCTCTCGCGAATTCCACCTTTTCCGCGCGCGCTCTTTCTCCTTCCTCCTTTCATCCTCCCCCGAGTCCCCCTCCCCCCACCCCTCCGCCCGCCGTTCTGCCTCCGGCTCTGTCTATTGTTTTCCGCGCACTTAAGCATTCTCGTAAAAATACATATGTGCGTGGACGAAATTTAAGGGGACGTGCATCGGTAAAACTTAATTCTTCCTCGTCTTTTTCTTCGCCTTTCTTTTTCCCCTTTCTTATTTAACGTCATAATTTTATTGTTCATTGTAAAAGGTATACGCTCAAATAAATTTCTGCAGCCTCTCTCTCTCTCTCCCGCGGCTATTCGCTAGCTTTTAGGAAAAAAGCTAACCGGCGCATTCTTCCGTTTCGTCGAATTTATTCGCGGCGAGAGCGCGTAATGACTTTTGCAGATGGTAATTAGGGGGGATACGGCAATAGTATAATAATACTTTAAATGCGAGGCTTTACCCGTTCTCATTAATCGTTACATAGTTATTAGAAATATTAATGTTTTAATAAGGTAATAATAATTAATACGAGGATGTCTATAGCCCGCCGCGAAATAACTATACTTTTATAGACACAGTAAAATTAAAATTTGAATCAATACGCGACTTAATTATTTATCGGGCAGCAGTGGCCTTTCATAAATACTTTTTGTAGCGCTGCCGCGCTCGTAGGCAATTTCCAGTGCAATTATAGAATTAATAAAAGTCGGGGGAAGGGCAGCGAGTAACGGGAGCCGCCATTATGCCAGCGCGCGGCGACGGCGAAGCCGATAGTTTTGAGGAGGAGAGGTGAGCGCCGCAGGTGGGCATCGATTTCCGGCGGTCGTTTATCGCCGCCTCGCGAAAATCGGCGCGACAAACAAATCCGCCCGCAGGTATTTCGTCGCGACTCATCCCCGCCTAAACGAATAATTGACGCGAGCGTTATAAGTTATTAATAATCGTACGACTGCCGATGGAATTTCTACATTAAACGGCCAAGAGGCAAAGCGGGAATCGGCTCAACAAGATTCCATTGTTCCCGCGAGTCTCTCTCTCTCTCTCTCTCTCTGTGTGTCTCTTTCTCTCTCCCGCAGCTATCGTCATCGAGTGCATGTACAAGTATTAATTATTGAAATTGTTGGAAATGCCATTCCAGTTCCGAGAGCATTAACATTTATCGCCGATAATGAGTGTAGAAAATCTCTCTCTCTCCCTCTCTCTCTCTCGTTCTCGAGCGTAATAAAGTGTAGTGGTGCGGTCGCCGAGCTTGGAGGCTCACGCGAGCGACACGTGCTTCCTGTCCCCGCGAGCCTATCCCAAATTTCGGGCAAAAGTCGCAGAAAACGGAGCGCTGTAAATTGCACTCGGAATATTGTAAATTCCATTGTGCTCCTGTGTCGAATCCGCGCCGTTTCGCGCGCGCGCGCATTAATAATGATAAATACACGCGATACCTCAGCCGCCGCCGACGCCGCCGTGGCCGTGCTCGCGTGCGCATATCGGCGCGCGCCTGAATATTGTACGCGCATCGTATTATTATGTACGCTAGTTGCATTTGGGATTTACCGTCCTGACATTCATCTAATTACACTCGGGCAATTATAATAAAAATTAATGAAATTATTACGCGCGCCGCTCGCCCGGCATGCCTGGGCTTTTACCTGCCCGCGCGCCGTCCGAACAATGTACTGATATTTCCTCGTCCGTGAATTATAGAATAAAATGTAAAATAAAATATTTATTAATTTATCGCGATGCCGCGCGCGGATAAAGAGCGGCCGCTATTTCATATTTATCCGCAGAGGGAAAAATTGCGACTCCTGAACATTTTCGGATTTCGCGAAAGCTCGAGCGGGGTGGGGAGGGGGGACTGGCTGCATGCAGGCGGTAATTTATGAACGGCGGGGCAGCTAATTGAAATAAAATACGGACGCAGGTATAGGAGGGCTGATCAGAATTTCCTCGTTCAATTTAGGATTTCCGCCAGTTTTCGCAGGAAGGAGCCGCCGCCGCTGCTGCTGCTTTGCATGCGGCGTAAAACCGACGATGAGCTTTTGATATCTTGGCCAAATTCCGCGGCGGGGCTTGGTGCTTGAAAAGGCTGCAACTGCCCAATAAAACGGATAAGGGAAAAGTTTTGAAAGCAAGTTGCCAATTGATTTTTGACTCGAGCGGGGGAGCAACATGTGGTTGAAGGCTATTCTATAGGAAAATAACTTTCGTCTTCGCTGTTTTTTCAACGGCGGCGACTTTCCTATTGACTCCGTTCGCGCTGATAAGCCCTTGATATTCTAAGCGAGCTTCTTCAATTGGAAACTAAAATAATCCCGATGAGTAATAATCCTTTTTTTTTTAAGCCAGCGTTACGCGCTCGAGGCGCGCATTTGTCGCGAAAAGAGAAAAAAGGAACGTAAACGCTGATCTAATGTTAATGTTCCTCGGCAAGCGCGAATGAAGCTGACTCTATTAATTTATTTAAATGAAAAATGAAATTAATTGAAATTGTTATGTGTTATTCTGAATTGCCATTATTATGAGAAATAATGCGATTGAGAAACAGCGAGATTACGCACTTTATAAAAATGGATAGCATTGATGTTTGAGGCTTGGAACGAGGCGGGAAAATAATCAATGAACAGTCATTTGTTTGAATATATTTATGTGCAAATTGTGCAAATTAAAAAACTAAATCTCGAGCCGACAGGCGACTCTTGTGCCGCGCGAGCGTTATCTCGCGCTTCGCCGAGGTGCGAAGCGAGCAAAATGCTTAAAAGAAATACGCGTCCGTAATAAAAAAGGAAAATAAAACAAAATAAAACCGAGGGGGGGAATTAGCGCACGTGACTACGTCTAGTCGAAATGGAATTGCGGAATCCTCGTGACGCGAGGCGGCGACGGCGGCGGCATCGGGAGAGTCGCGCTCGGTAATTTTCCGGGACTCGAAAATTGTATAATAAGACTAATAAATCGGCGTATACTAAATGATAATAACAATATGCGAGGAGCGTTGCATAAGTCTTGTGTAAACAGAGTCGCGTCGAGTGTGCGCCGCGTATAATATAAAAGCCGAACGCGATTTGTTTTGCAAGCGACTCGACAAGCGCGCACACACGCTCGTTATCTCGGATTTTAATTTTTTCTTATTCTTCTTTTTCTCTCTTTTTTTCATACGCCGCGCGCATGCGCACAGCCGCATATCCCTGCCCGTGCACTCGGGTTACTCGCGCGCGGATCGCCTTGGGAGGCTTCAATTTTTCTTGGTCCTTACGGCTGCAGTCTACTTTCGGGGAAGGGGCTGCCGCGCGATAAAACTTATCTCGCTACAATAAATAATGAATCGCCGAGCGGGAGACGGAGGCGCCGCGAACGACGTTGCCCGACGTTCCTGCTGCATCGGGCGCATCTCGCTCGCTCCGAGAGGCGAGAGATCTATTCCCTTTTTGCATATTTCATAAGATTTCCTTATTACCGGCGTCAGCATTTTATCGCGCGATTTCACATGCGTCGACAATTTTTATCGTCGCGTCGGCGTAAATAATTTTTTTCTTTTTCCTTTTTTTTTTCGCTCTCCCGCCGCATCGGCCGGTAAAAATTGGAAAGCAACACTTTGTTTAAGCTAAAAAATCGTAGCGGCCGCTGGATTTTCGCTCGGGCAGCAGCAGCGGCAGCGGCAGTGCTCTCTCTCTCTCTCTCTCTCTCTCTCTCTCTCTCTCTCTCTCTCTCTCTCTCTCTCTCTCTCGCTCGCGCGCTCGCGCTGTTTGTGATTGGCGTAAACGTACGTGCGGCCGAAGCGTCGAGCGTCGAAGGGGTCGGGGGCGCATGCTAAAAAGCCGGGCTTGAATAAATAAACACTTTTTAATTGCAGTCCGCTGCTACCGCGTAAAAACAATAATTATTGGCTCGCTCAACAGAATGCTCCTGTATATGTATTACTCCGCTCTGTGACAAGTGCACTATAAACGTTATCTGCTCGGTCGCCGCTCGCGCTCTCGCGGACGACGGGGGAGGGGAACGGGAGGAGGGCCTCCGGACGGGCGAGCTTTTTTTTACTGTAATTTTTACAAATTTACGTTTTAAAATACCGAGCGCGGCGCTTGTTTATATATTTATGCTTGGTAGCGGGCCGACCGAAAACTCGGCTAGATGTATGGCAGATAAAAATGCTTGCTTTACGCCCACCGAGCGGCGCTTTCGATTTATTTTAAAATCCCTCTCTCCCCTCCCCCTTTTTCCCCCCCCCCTCGGCTCTTTTTCCGCGCGTAATAACAGACTCAGACTTTTCTTTCCTCGGAATTTCTTCTTTCCTCTCGCGCCGCCCGCAAGACTCTGAGCAGAGGCCGGAAACTCGCGCCGAGTTGCCTAAAAAAATCTATCCAATTTGTTTGGGGGAGGGGGGGCCATTAAAAGTTGAATCTTGAACAAAATGCTAATGAAGGTAAATATGAAAGTATGGAGCTACATTTAGCTAACGGAACATTATTCAAAATTATGAGACTTGCGAGCCTCTCAGCGTGATTCAAATAAAAACGGATCTCGGAATATTTTTGTATTCAAAGTCGCTAGACAGGAAAACCGAGTTTGAAAGAATTTGAATATTATAATATAAAGAAACGTTAAACATTATAAGCCCGACTCGGTCGCTCTTGGACTCCTTTTTTTTCCCCGAGTATAATTTATCGTGAGATATTTAATTAATTTCCGCGACGCGTATACACAAGTCACATGGAAGTTTATGTAAGCGCGTTCGTTAAGCTGTATCATGATTTATCAACGCAATTTTTTGCTCTCCCCCCCCCCCCCCCCGGACGCCGCTCATTTCAATACACACATTGTCGGGCAGAGGCGGCTCTCAGAAAAAGGCGAGAAATCACGGGAGATTCGTCGGCCGGCAATTAGCAGCGCCGCTTTTCTACCCGGGCAATCGTCCGTCTCGTAATTGGGTGACGTACAAGGAAGGGAATCGATCGGAAAGTGCGCGAGAGCGGCGAAGATAGAGAGGCAAAGTCGAGGAGGGGACGAGAGGCGCGTGTCGAGTGTGTTTGTGTGCGAGAGCGCGCGCGGGAGAGCCGGGGAAAATGAAGGTGTTTCGCTCTCTCGCTCGGTGCCCGACGTCGCTCGAGGCGCGGGCTTCCGCAGTTCCGCGCGGCGCGCGCTCGGAAGCCCAATCACGCCGCGATCCGGGCGAGCCGGGATTTTAAATCATCTCCGCCGAGTATTAATCGAGTTTTTAGCGCCGGGGCCGCCTGCACTTTGCGGGCTATTTTTATAATGAATCCAATCGCCGAGCCGAGTCTCGGGCGGCCTCTCAGCCCGGCGCGAGCTGGCCGCGCTAAAGAAAAACGCATTAGCGTCTCGTATTTGGATACGGCTCGAAATTAGTCGGAACAGGCGCGTGTGTGCTTTTCTCGGGGGCGACCGGTTTCTGGAAAGGCATCCTAAATAAATGCAAGGCGAGCCGCTGAAATTTCTTGGGCACACGTCGGGAGGCTCCGTTTTTTTCCTTTCTATTGGGAACGGCTTCGTTTTCTTTCCCTCTTATCGCTCTAAGCTCCTTAATTGCAGAAAAATACACGGCGTCCCCTCGCGCCGAGGTGGACAAAGACTCGCTTTACGAGGACTGTTAAATTTATGAAAGTTTTTAAATAAAATTCTTGCCGGGAGGATCGGGGAGGTTTATGTGTAAGCGGCCCGAGAAAAATGTCTCTTATTAGTTTTCTACGGGATGCTTCATCCGAAAGAAATTTAAAGTGCACTTTAGAAAATTTAAAACATTCATTATGTTTCAAAGGCGAGTCGCACACGTAGAGCCATAATAGAGAGGGCAAAAGGAGCTAAGTAAGTGTAAGACGAAGAAGGCGAGGAAGGAAGGAAGGAAGGAAGGAAGGCAGGCAGGCCAGGCAGGCAGGCAGGAAGGAAGAAAAGTAAAATTGACAATTAGTTTTGTCTTCGTTCCATGCGCCAGGTGGTTTCGACGTGAGATAACACGAGGACGTCAGAGCTTGCTGGCGGGGATAAGAAAAGAGAGAAAGGCGGGATGTCGAAGCCGAACGGTCTGCTCCTCTCTCTCTTTCTCTCTCTTTCTCTCTCTCTCTCTCTTCGTCTCGGCCGGCTCGGCTGGCTGGCTGGCTGGCTGGCTGGCTGGCCTGTGTTTGTACGGGCTGTACGTGAGCGGAGGGGTGGCTCGCCTCTGACTGAAGAGAAACATATTTCTTTATTATTACTCCTTCCAAGCTTATTTTTCTTCTCCTCCAAGTTGAATTCCAGGTAGGGGTCTTGCCTGGGAGGAATTTATCTTTGAAGTCGTTATGCTTTTTATATGCGCCCCGCGCGTTTATATACATGTAACTATATATAAGTGCGCGGGACTGCCTGCCTGTGCCCGCTTGCCTGCTTGGCTCTCTATGCGCGGGAGAGACAGAGACGAATATTTTTTCGCGGCCCGCTCTCGAATGTAACGCGCCGAGCGATATGGACGCGCGTGTGCGAGAGCGCGCTCGCGCACCTATATGATGGATGCCAGTCCCTCGGAACGAATGCGGCTCGCAATTATTTATCTTTTTCAGCTCCGAGATAGACGCGGAATGAGAAATAATTCGCCGGCTTTTTCCAAAGAAAATCAGCGGAAAGGCGCGCTCAGCTCCGGGGAGTCGCTCGCCGGCCTGTCGCGACGACGAAAAACTTTCTAGACCGCCTGTACTGGCGTCAGACTGCCGTTATAGCTGTTATTATTTGTATATTATAATTTAGATACAATTATATTCGCCTCCCCTCTCTCTCTCTCTCTCTCTCTTTCTCTCCTTCGCTTGGCGAGCGTCACTGACGGCGAGATGGAGAAAAATAGAGCGGAGGAAGAGAAGGGGGAGGAGGACGCAGGAACGAAGAGAGAGAGAGAGAGAGAAAACGTATAATAAAGTCTCTCAGCGGCAGAACGAAAAGAAGCAAGATGGGAATAAGAGTAAAGTATAAGGGGCAGAGGATGGAGAAAAGAGAGAAACTATTTTATTTTATGAGAGGAAGAGAATAAAGCGCGGCGGAAGAGGAAAAAAAAGGCGAAGCAGGAGAATAAAGATGAAGAATTAAAATAGAAATGAGCGAGAGAGAGGGAGAGAGAGAGAGACTTTAGACAGATGAGATTGTGAAGAAAGAATTGAGATAAAAAAGAGAGAAGGGGGCCGAGGCAGCAAGGAAAAAACTGTGTATTTTGTAATTTTAAGCTAGAGCTAATTCTCCACTCGAGATATTAAGGCGATTTTTTTTAAAATTATAATTCCCCGCGCATAAAAAATACGACTTACTTTAATTTTCCCTCTCATCCCCCTGCTTTTTCAACTCGGGCTTCCTTTTTTCCGCTGGAAGCGCAAACTTCCATTGGCCCCTCGCAGCGGCGGCGGCGGCGGCGGCACGCGAGCTTCTTTCCCGTTGCTCTTTATAAATTAAAAATACAGTATTAGACTCTTTCTTTATAGAAAAGCAGAGCACGAGAGTGGAGCGCCTGCCGCGCGCCGCCAGTCGGCGGGGGTGAAGAGGCAAAGATAAAAGAGGGACAAGGGAGAAAAAGACGGCGCTGCGGAGGGGCGGGGGTGGCGGCACTGCTGGAATTCTTACGTCGGGCGGCGGGAAAGGGGTGAAGAGCAGAGGAGCGCTGCAAAGGAGCGCGGGAGGAGAGCGAGAGAGGGAGAGAGACGAGTGACGGCAATAAAATATATTACCGGAGAAAAATGATGGCACTGCGAGACAAAGAGGGCCGAGGCGGCATTAGCCGCGGCTGGCGAGGTTAAGAAATTCCTTTAGTATATTTCTCCTCGTGGATCCGTCTGTGTGCGAGCGAGCGTTTTGTTCCTCCGTAACGACCGATACACCTGCCGCGCGCCTCTTCGCTTTGTAGCGAGCCTCGTTTTCTCCTGCTGCCGCTGCTCCTGCTCCCGCTCCGTCTTCTTCTTCTTCTTCTTCTTCTGCTGCTGCTTCTTTTCTCTTCTTCGTTATTAAAGCCTGTTTATAAATACGATATATCGTGCCTTTCAAGGTCCCTCCTTTACAAATATCGCATTGTCGCGGCTGATGCGTTTATCAATCTTATCGGCTGCGATTCCTCCGCCGCGGGAGAGCTGAAGAAAAAAAAAAGAGAGGAAAAGCCAATGCGGCGCAGCGATAAATTCCACTTTGATGCGGGAGCAAAGGAGCGGGGAAAAACAGTGCAGCCGAGCCGCGGAGCGGGGAGTGGCAAAGGAAAAAGAGTTAGGACATTTCTTGGTGCGTTTTATAATTTCTATAATTTAAAGTCCGCGGCAGCTGGCGTGGCACGTAATTACTTTAACCAGAGGAAACCCGTAGCTCTCGACGTGTTTACTTTTAATTCCCCCTCCCCTCCGGCTCATTTCCCCCTCTTTCTCCCTGATTCTACGGCCACCCTCTCGGATCCCCTTAATAACGAACCTCCGCCGCCGCCGCCGCCGCCGCCGCCGCCTCTCGACAACGTTGCCAATTTCAAGGATCCGGCGTAAATCGAGATTTATTTAATGTTGCTGCCGATCGGGGCGACTCTCGGGAGCAAGCTCGAAAAAGCGGCCGCCTCGGAAACTGTTAATTTCGCAAATTAAACAGTAGGAGCGGAGGCCGGGCCCACGGTTTCCCAACAGCGGCCGGCCGCCGTATTGTAAAAACCTCCTCGTAAAGCGAAAAGTGTCGAGTAAAATGCAAAGCAACGATCGTTACCCGGCCGCGCGTTTTTTCGGGGCCTTTTGTTGTAACATTAAGCGAGAGCTATTCGGCCGGGCAGTTTTGTGAAATAACGATTTGCTCGGAGAGGAGATCTGTGTGCTACCTGGGCGGGTATACGCACTAACGATCCTCGTCGCGGCCCCCCCCCCCCCTCCCGAGGACGGCGAGTTCCGCGAAATTAATCTTTCAGCAAAATTCAACGAGTTTCTCGCGGCGCTTTTTCTATCCAGCCTTATCTTCTTTGATTCTCCTCCTTGACTCTGTTCTCCTTTTTTCCCTCGGCCGTCTGACAACAGTCAGAATGGCTTGGCGCTTCGCCTCGTTTCAGCGACTCGCTGAAAAATCGCCCGTCGTAAACGGGAACAGCGGTTTTATTGTTCCGCGCCAGACAATGCCCAAGAATATTATAAAAACTTTCAGACGGAATATATTAATGTTAACTCATCGCTTTACCGTTAGGCAAACTTTTCGTTCTTCCCGGGTAACTCGCGAGCGAGCGGCGGCGGCGGCGGCGGGCAACTCGATCTCTCCCCCACCCGGCGCTTTCCTTTATTTTCTTTCTTGCACTTTTCTCCCCCCCTCGGCGACTGGCGCCTGCGTCCGTTTTTCGCGCGCTCATTGTCGATGTGTATGTATATATATATATATAGGGTCGGGTAGGAAAAAGAGCCGCCTTGCGCAATCGATGCTAATCGACCGTGTCAAAGCGGCAATTATTTCAATCGCCCGCCGCGCGGCAACAAAACATGCAGTTTTGCGCCGAGCAAGTTGACGAAATCTTTTCGGATTCGGCGAGGAAAACGATTCTTTTACGTGGCCACGGGAATTCCGTTTTTTTTTTCTTCTCGATGTACCAAAGGATTCGTTTCGCAGGTGTCAAGGCTTCTTCATCGATCGGACTCGTTCAATAAAAATAGAAAAGTCCGCTTTTAAATTATTCTCTGCTCTGATTTATTAAAACCGAAATTGCTTTGCTTCAATTATGTGCGGATGGTGCGAGATCCCAAAAAAGAAACCAATCCTCTGGGGACGATCGAGCGAATTTTTTAGGCTTCAAATGCTTCCTCATCTGCGAGCAGATGAATAGTCCTTAATGCAGAAAAATCATTTAACCAGAAAAGGTTATTGCTCAAATCGTTATTTGCGGCAGAAGAAGGTCTGTTTTCCGAGTGTCGGAGTTTCGCCGACTGTTTCCTTTGCGCCGCAAACTAACCTCTTTCGCGGTTGCCCCCTCCGCCCCCCCTCCCCTCTCCTTGCTTTACTTCTCTTTCTCTCGTTCTCGCTCCGCAGGCTCTCCGCGTCGCGGTTCGGCTGTGTGAGCGCGCGCGATAACGCGGAATATGAAATTTAGCTGTAGCAATATATTTTAAGTAGTGACGAACTGCATAGTTAAACTTATCGTAAAAAGCACTTGGAGCGCCTTTTTATTGCCGGGTTTTAAAACTTTTAGTCCGCAATGCTCCCGCGGTAATAATAAAAAATTTTTTAAATGCAAATTTTAAAAAGCCGCGCCAGCCAGCCAGTCGGCCAGGTCTCGCGGTGCGCGCGCGTGTGCGTGTGCGCGCGTGTGTGCGCTCGCGCGCGCGCGGCCTACGGGCTCGAGGAGCGTTTCTGCGCTCTAACTAATTTGACACGACGAGCCTTGCCGAGGCGATAAGGAAAAATTTTAATTATTTGCCCGCTGATTTACGAGCTGCTCGATGACCGCGCTTGCATTTAGTTTAAATTGAAAAATTTTTAATCCTCCGCGGAAATTGAGTGGCGATCGGCGGCCGCGCGCGAACGACTGCTTCTTCTCTGCCCCGGCGGAGTCTTTGTCGTCGTCTTTCAACGAAGGCGAGAGCTTTTATCTCATTTGCACTGCTGGCTGGGAAAAATCAAATTAATGAAAAACAAGATTTCGCATTAAGATTCTAATCGGCGTTATATCTCCGGAGCCGTAAATCAATTTTCCAATATCCCCCAGATCTCGGTTTCCGCGTGCGGCGGCGGCGGCGGCGGCAGCGGCTATTTACTTTTTGACTTATGCAACCAGCGCGAGGAGTTCTTCAGGAGCGTCGTTAACATAAGGCAATCTAGAAAATGTCTTGCAAAGTGTCGTGCAGGTGCCATCGGCAAGTCCGAAAGTCCTCCAAGAGATTACACTACGTAAAGAGGAGGCGGCGAAACTTTGTCCCGAGAGAGAGGGAGAGAGAGAGAGAGCGAGTCGCTTTTTTTTATCTAGTATCTGCGCGCGGCGAAATATACAATACGCGCCGGTATAAAGTGCAAAGTTTGATAAAATATTCGAAGAAGCGCTCGTTCCGAGGTCATTTGAGAGTCCGCCGGAGAGGAACGGAAAGAGCTGTAGAAGCGCCGCCGCCGCCGCCGCCGGAGAGGGCTGAGGGAGTCGAGGCAGCGAGGGGGTGGAGGCGGCCGGAGCGACAGCGATAAACTTTAATGTATTCCGAAATATTAAAATATATTCGCGGCTGTATAGCGTAGATATTTTAACGAGTTACGTCGCCGAGGCGGCGGCGTCGGCGACGGCGAGCCGAGTCGAAGCCCGCCCCCTTGGCCAACAAATTATATTTATACCGGCTTATTTAAATATATTCGCCTCGGTTCCGCGCAAATGTTTCCTCCGCCGGGCGAGGAATGAGCTTCTTTCTCCGCCTCTGCCTGCCCGTCTGCCTGTGTACCTTTCCTTATCAGCGGGAAAAAAATTTCCCGTCCGCCGTCTTTCTTTCACTCGGCGTAAAACTGATATCCTATGCACTAATTTAAGTGTGCTCTCGTAATTTTCGAGCCAACTTGGTGAAGAAAAAAAGAAGGCATGCTTGAATTTCGCCTCCGTTTGAATAAATTAAAGAGATAGCTGCACTGGCTGCAGGTATAAGGCCGCCGCTCTGAAAAAGGAACAGTTTTAATGCGCAGCTACTCTGCATGGTAAATAATGATGCGAAATAAATCTAACGATATGACGCCGCTGATACGATAAGTGCACCGCCGCTTGAATAAAAATACACAAGAATAGCCGTTTTATATATCTGCGCGCAATGAAAAATAATAATAATCGCTTCTCTGTAGACGAGCTTTTAAGTATAATGAGACAGCTATTCATTGTTTATGAGGATTATTCTAAATAATAGAGCGTTACTCGGGAAAGTTCTAGCAACTTGCTTTAGAATTTTATCGGGTTAGGTGCGATATTTTATTCACTCGGCAAACTAGCATTGTTTTGTTTACCACCGTACATTGCAGCAAACAGTTGTTACTTTAATTGAGCTCCATTTCCTAAATAATCTGATTATATAGATACTCTGAGAAAAAAATTTGATTGAATCAATGGAATTTTATCATTAACTATCCATAACTGAACTGTTACTTAAATTGGTAGGATGAAAACAATTAATTCTACAGTACAGGTCTGTTGTTTAAACAGGCTAAGCACGTTGATTGAATTTAAATATATATCAATTCAAACTTATCAAAGGAAATCCAATAAAAATCAATTTCTTCGAATTTCTGTGTTATAGCTCCCAGTGACCCCCTTTGCTTACAGCCTGATTTTTACAATGAAGCTTATATTCTAAATTCGCAATTATTTTTTATACACTTTTAAAACGCTTTCGGACACTTTCGGATAGACGGAGGTACGCTCGCTTTACATTGTTTTCGCATTACACTTTATTCAAACGCTGCTACTATATATGAAGTATTCTACCGATGCGGTCTTATAAACTAATCAACTCAAACTTGCCACTTGCAAAAGCGGCAAAGCTTCGTTTCCGGGCACACTTTAATTTTACAGCCGAATGTTTGTTCCTCCTAATCTTATATTTGATTTAAAAGGTATTAAAAGGCCTCGCTGTTTAATGAATTTTCAGTTTTCTTACTACGAGGAATTCTTATCAGGGCAGGCAGTCTTGTAAAGAGAGAGAGAGAAAAAAAAGAAGGCGAGCATTACGCAAGCGTATTTAATTTTCTTTTCTTCGCGGGAGATTATTCAGGTTTAATTTCGAGAAGGAAAGTATAAATTAAAATAAATGAATGTAGCCCGAACGAAAATACAAGGTGGCTCGCGATTAATAATACAAACATCTAGACTCGAGCGAACGAATTTCTCCGCGGAGCATAATTCTTAATTAAATATTATTCAAATGGAATCCGGGCGTTGGCGAATATATTTCGAGAGAGAGAGAGAGAGAGAGAGTGCATGGTGTGTGCGCCGCGGGCTTATCAGAAAAAAATTGACGCGGCAGATGCGGCTTCTAAAAATGTAGCGCTCTCTGTAAATTTCCCGTCTTGGCGCGTATGGCAGTGCGAACGATAAAACAATAATTCTCTAATTTATTCGAGGCGTATCGCGCGCACAGTTGGCGTTAATATATCATTGGGCGCATCTGCCCCCAGCGAAGCGTTTCAATATGTTCTCCGGTAACCATTTCTATATAAATATTCACCGGACGCGGCGGCCTTTCTCTTCCTCTCTCTCTCTCTCTCTCTCTCTCTCTCTCTCTCGCCTCCCACCGCTTTGTCATCCTCTCTCTCCCTCCGCTGTTTCGCGCGCGACGCGCCGATCGATTTCGCGCGTCGCGATTTCATTAGCGGCACGTCCGAGTGCGAATGTCTAAATTTCCAAGAGCGGCCGAGCCGCCCCGCCGACCTCGGCTTTTATTGTAATCGCGCGGAGTTAGAGCCCCGGCTTCAATTCCTTTAATACACAGAGCGGCGCGATCTCTCTGTTTGTCTTGTAATCTTTTGACCATACCGTCCGAGAGCGGCCGCAGAAGGGGCAGCGGCGACGGCGGCGGCGGCAGCAGCATTCGAAGAAGGACGATGATGAAACGTACGAACGCGGGGAACGTTGAACCCAATCAAGTGGCTGTCATAAATTTCCATCAGGGCGCCGCGCTAATAGCCGATACGAAATTGCGCGAGGAGCTCCTTTATCCGCTTCTTTCTACTTGTCTGCGGGTAAAATTTGACGAACGATTTTTATCGCCAGGAACGCCCGAGAAGAGAACGGCTCGACTCGGCCGCCGCCTCTATTATATGTAAATCTCCTACAAAGTGTATCATTGTTGTCATGTATTTAAATGTAAATGAAATACGCAAGGCAATGTAAATTTATAGAAAAAACCGCCGATCAAGATAATGTAAATTGAGATAATCTTTTAAATGCAAATGACATTTTTCATCTGCATATAAATGCGCCGTTGGAATTTACATTAATGCAATATAGCGGCGCGGAGAGAGAGAGAGAGAGAGAGAGAGAGAGAGGGAGAGAGGGAGCGGAGGAAGGGAGGCAGAGGAGGGAGACGGATGAAAAAAACGAGCGCGTCTTATTACACGTATGACTCAGTCGGGGCGCATGCAACAATAAATGTGATTATATTAAAATATCGTCTCGCGGCGCATTGTGAGCGCGGGACAAGGATGTATGAAAAGCATCTCGAGAGCGCGCCGAGGCCCGACGGGTGATCAATCAAGCAGCGCGCGCGCATCCATACACCTGCTGATCCGGCAATTATTCTCCTAAGCAGGCGGCGCTGAAAAATTGCTCGCCCTTCGAGGGGCCCGCAAAAAGGCTCGTAAAAGGATTTCGCTAAAGCTGCAGAGGAGCCCGGGCGGCGTGACCGGGTCGCGCAGCGCGCCGGCTAATGGAAAGACGTACGACTTGGGTAATGAAACGGGCGCGCATCGGCGTCCGTGTTCTGCGAGGAAAAGGGCTCGGCGGCGGGGCAACAGCTCCAGATACGACTAATGTCCGCGCGATGTACGCCGGAATGAATATGGAGCATTTTTTACGCGCTTTTCATGCGAGCGCCGCCCGCCGAGTCCGTTCGGCACTTTTTACAGTTATTATTTTTTCGTGTTTATCTCTCTCGTTTCGAATCGTAAATCCAAGAATGACGGGCCGTTAGCTCTCGAAATGGCGGAGCGGCCGGCCGTCCGCCTGCTCGCAGGCTCGCCGTCCCCCCTCGGCCCGAGCGATAAGAAGGGCGCGCGCGCGTCCATATTCCGCCTTTCTTTTCGATATTCGAAACAGCGGCAGCGGCGGCGATGACGGCGCGCCCCGTCTGCTGGAACGACGCGTGATTTCGCCCGAGCAGGAAATGACCCGCGATAAATAAGGCAAACAAAGCGCGAAAAAGGGGCTAGAGAAGCGAGGCTGCCGCTGCTGGCAATTAGCAATAAACTTTTCATCGTTTAATAAAGGGGGCGCGAATAAATGCCGCGATAAAAAATCAGATTCGCGAATTGGAATATTTTTTTTTTTTTTCGGCGCAGGCCCGCGCACGTGCGGCTCGGCGCGGCGCGGCGAGAGACTGCGGATACTCGCGCGTCGTAAAGCGCTTCGGAGAACGGCAGCTGGACCGGCTTTTATATATATACGAGACAGTTATTTTCTCTCCGCGAACGGGAGGGAGAGATAGAAAATAGAGAGAGAGAGAGCGGGGAGAACGCGCCATCGCCACTCGATTCCAGCGAGATTATCATAATTATACTCGCGGTTAGTTTTTCACCCGAGAGCTCGACTACTCTCTCGATACTGCTCCTTCGATTTCGCTTATTACCTTAATTATGGCCGACTCTCCCGGCTGGATCCGCCGGTGTAATAACTATACGGGCGACGCGCGCGCGCGCGCGCGCCTACAAAGCCAAGAATTTGCAAAACGACGATCGGCGAGCGACCGTCGGAAATTAGAAATGAAAGCCGGAAATTCGGCTTGTTTGCGGGAGCGTTTCTCCCCGCGCGATCGCTCGAATCGGTTAATCGTCTAATTAGTCTTGACTCCCGGAGCCGGAGAGCTCCGATAATAAATACGGTTATGGACATGAATTAGATGTAAAGATATATGCGCGTAAGGACATAAAATTTTAATCCATTATTCAGTTCATGAATTTGAAATTTTATTGGAATTACATGAATTTATTCCAGCGTAATATATTTCCACGGCGG
This sequence comes from Ormyrus thymus, assembly GCA_035582935.1. Lineage (NCBI taxonomy): Eukaryota > Metazoa > Arthropoda > Insecta > Hymenoptera > Ormyridae > Ormyrus > Ormyrus thymus. The sequence continues at coordinate 8,709,827 of JAWWEM010000054.1, read as the reverse complement.
ATAAAAGTGCCATTCGCGATTGCTTACTGATAAATCTTTGAGCTAAACTTGCTTGTACAGCGGCGTAATAAATTCGACATTTTTCTCCTTCGGCATTATGCAAATAAAGACACAGCTTGCTCGGCGCGCCGCTCTCGCTCTCGCGGTGGAAAGTCGAAAAATTTCGAGCGCGAAACGGCCGCGAATCGCCGCGATAAATAAAAGCGCATTAACGCGACATAAAGAGCGGAGATGCATCGGCGCATCCCAACAAAGTATTACATATATAGGAACATTAAAGCTCGGAAGCATAAACGGGGCTGAATCGCCAGAGAGAGAGAGAGAGGACGTTATTCGCCGTGATTTGTGAAAAAGAATCAACAGGACATTGTTATGCGCTCGGAATCTGGACATTCCGGTAGTCCGTAATGATCCGTAACGGTATACAGAGCCGAGCGCGTAACGTCCGCGCGCGCTGCATAAGTATATAAATATGTAATATTCCCCCCCCCCACCCTCCCCGGCCGCCTTCCTCGATCACGCGTCGAGGCGCATTGTCGCGGCTTCGCAAACAGAGCTTATCAGAGCGGCAACGCGGCAAACGGGAAAGACGCGCACCTCGAGCCTTCCCTGCAATCAGCGGGAAAGCCAGTCCTTTCGAAAAACGAAACCCCTACCTTTCTTCTTAATCACACGTCCGTATAGTTGACTAATTGCGATTTTCCTTTTCTGTTTCAGGTGAGTAGTCCCCCGGATCCCGGAATACGTGTGCCGCGGTGAGTAAAGCCAGCGGCGCGCGATATCGGCGCGCATTTTATTCCGGCGGCGTTATTAGCTCTCCGCCCGCGACTCGGCGGAAAGTCACCGCATTAGCTGCGACAATGGGCATAAGTTGTAGCGAGCCTTGCCGCGAATTACCGCATGCGAACGAGGCAGACACAATGGGGGAGGGGCATAAAGCCCAAAGAGGAGGGAAGAAAGGATCTAGAAAGAAAGAAAGTCGAGCCGCGGAGTGGGTGGAGAACACAGAGCAGCGTGGAGCAGCGCAGAGAAGAAAAAAAGCTCACGCACAGAGAGAGAGAGAGAGAGAGAGAGAGGGGCCGGGTGGAATGAGGAAAAAATCGCGCTGCGGCGCGATCGCCGAGCAGGCGTGAATGGGAGAGTCGTCGTCGCAGTCGTCGTCGTCGTGTCGTAGCTGGCGGGCACGCCGGCAGTGAAAAACCGGAAAAATATGTCATCGTTTCATCGACAGTCATCACAAAGACCGAACGAATGAACGGAACGGAACGAAGCGAACTGGAGCAACAGAGGCTGCACACGCCGTGCCTCCGACTCTCCCCTGCCCTCGCTCCCAACCCCCTTATCATTTTCCAGGCCTCTCCCTACCTCCGAACGCAGTCATTGTGCGCGTACTGCTGCTCATCCCGGCGTATTGTCATCCGAAACAATGATTTCATAAAAATACAAGCGCAACAAAAAAGGGACGCCTGATGACGGCGGATGCGAATTGAAAACAGCCCCCCGTCGTCGACCCCCACCCACCTGTCCAAGTAGTCGAGCCCGAGATTTCGCTAATTGCAGCGACGAATATCTGCCGGATTCGAGGACTGCTGCTTCGTTATTCCGCGCGCTACTTTTCGCCCGATATGCGATTCGCTGAATCGCCCCGCCGAATTCGCTGCGACGGAGCTTCTCTCAGAATTCCTCGGTGCTTGGTTTAATCGTCGCCGCTCGCCAAGAATAATGAACTTTTCCGCGGAGGCTCGAAGATGCGCATAAACGAGCTTATCGCCTCATCGAATTTATCTCGTTATTGCCGCGCCGCTGTTACAAATCGCATCCAAGACTCGCTCTGAAGATGGGAACATTGTTCAACGTTATCTCGCGAACATTAAATATCAATAAATTCAAAAAAATTGTATAACAACCTTTGAATGCTTTTATAGCTAAATAAACACTATTCTGTTTATTCGTATTGATAAAAATTCCTATCTACTCGGCGGTATTTTTTTTTTACGCTTCATAAATAAAATTTACGATATAAAATCTTTATCAAGCTGTAAAAAGTTTAGCCTTTAAAAGGTTAAATTTATAACAAGCGGCGCATAAAACCAATGCCAGCCGCGGTGATCTTCGACGCGTCCGCGAACAATTATTTACAATGCCCGCGTGACGCTCTTCCGCGGGGGAGGGGGGAAAGAAATTCGCGAAACAATTTGTAAATGTTGTATGCGCGAATTGATGATGCGCGATCAGCTGGGGGGAGAAAGTTGACACGCAGACAGCGGCGGGGCACTCTGTTTACTAGGAACGCTCTCTTTCAATGAATATAAACGCGCTTATCAAAGCTCGAGTTCACGCCTCGGTGATAATGACGCCGACTCTGACGTACATCGGTCCGAATTATGAAACACCATCAATAATATCATCGCGATGCGCGCTCGCGGAGAACTGATAACGCCGCTTGATTGATTAAACTCGCGCGAGTCTCGAGTGTGCGGCGCGCGACGAAACGGGGAGCAGAGAAAAAAAAAGAGAAGGAAATAGAAGAAGTCAGCGGTGCGATTCGTTCATTAGCCGTTTCGGTCATTTTTTTTTTGTTTTTTTTTTCTTTTTTTGGCTTTACGATTATTATTATATCCGTTTCTCTTTGGACGCTTGTCGCTCGCAGGCTGTCGTGCCGCGGCACTAAAATAGTACGATGGCGTGACTGCGCGCGGCAGCTTTGGAAGGATGGGGAGCTGGGGGCGTTTTTCGGCTCGTGCCGCCACCGACGCCGTATGCAACAGGTTATAGTTTTTGGCACACACCTCGGCCTCTCGCTCCGCTGGCCTCCTCTCTCTATCTCTCTCTCGCTCTCTCTCTCTCTCTCTGGTTCCCTCTTTCGCACTCTCGCCCACCGAGCTACTCTCGTGCACTCGTGCGCCACTCTCTCCCTCTCTCTCTCTCTCTCCCCTCAGCTGTCGGCCTCGCCGTATCTCTTTTCTTTTCCTCTTTATTTTCTGTCATTTCGCTCAGAAGCGCCACTTGCTCGCTCGCCCGCTCACTCCCGTGCCGTTTTACTTCCTCTCTCTGCTGCTGCCGCCGCCGCCGCCGCCGCTTTTTTCGTTCCTCTTTATCCGATCGCCCGTTCGCGAAAGGGCGTAAAACCGCTGTCGAGGCACTTTCAACTCGAATGAGAGCCCGCTATTTCTCGCACTTTGCGTCTCCTTTTTATTTTCCGGACCCTCCGGCGCTCCTCCTCCTACCGCTCGGACAATTTTCCATTACCATAAAGGATGTATTTGCTGGTTTACATAACCCTGCATAAAATCGCTATAATCCGCGAATTTCGTCGAATTTTTCTGCAAAAACAATTTTTCGCTCGCCCGTTCGTCGCGGATTTAAACATTTTTTTCAAACATACCGATTGACCTTGAACGAGCTAATATTTTTCATTGACGCCGTAAGCCCTCGATATTTTTTCTTTTTTTCTTTCAAATTAATAAAATACACCTGCCAGAAGTTTATCAATGCACGTCAGCACAACTTTTTAATTAAAGATATAAATTTCGCTTGAAAACTGATACTTTCGACAACGCCTGCTAATTTAATAAATGAATCACTAGGAAAAATAATTTCTCGCCCGGCATCGATTATTCAAATGTTATTTGTCAAATGTTCAACTGCGTATTGACGTACTGTAGACATAAATCAGGCGCTATTTGCCGATTTCAATTCCTTACAAGATTATTATACGAGGCGACGACTGAGCGTCGATATTCTGCAAATAGTCGCGGCGCATTTACAATTTCGAAAAAGAAAAGTTAACGCGACGTCTCACTTCTCGTTCTCAACCTGCTCGATCGGGATTATCCGAACAAAGCGGTTTAAAGGTCCCGAGGTAAAAGGCGGGGAGGCAGCAAGAAGCCAGGCGGTCAGAAGAGCTCGCGGATTGGAATTCCGGCTCGCTAATTAGCCGTCTTCGGGAGAAGGAGAGCCTCTCGAAAAGTCGAGTACGGTCTAATTCAATCGTCAAACAGATAAGGCGGCAAGGAGGATCTCCCGCCTTGGCCGCGATAAACGATCGCTCGACTTCCGAGCGGCGGAGGGAGGAGGGGGAGGGGGGGGCTGGGGATCGCCGTGATCCGGCCGAACGATAGCCCGAGTCGGGAAGAAGCGACGGAGCGCCGGGAGCTGCGGCGATTACGAGTTTGCGAACTTGTCACGCATCGAGGCTCGCTGTATTCCATTGGCAAACAGCGAGCGTTCCTTTATTTCTAATTCCCCGATCGGCGCGGGCGAGGATTGCTCGCTGAATGCTTATTCGCATTGGCGGAGGCACGCTCGGGAAAAGTCAAGTTGAAAAACAAGACGTTTTCGAGAATGGGAAATAAAGCGGGTAGAGAGAGAGAGAGAGAGAGAGAGAGAGAGAGAGAGAGAGAGAGAGAGAGAGAGAAAGTGGAAATGGAACGAGTGCTTTTTGAAAAAGAAACGTCTGCCATTCGCGAGAAAAGGCTGAATTTGTGTCCTCCATCTCTCTCGCTCTCCCTCTCTCTCTCTCTCTCTCTCTCTTTCGGCTCGTTTTTTTCGTTACGAGAGTTTGTGTGTTATTTGTTTTACGGAACGCCTGTTACAGATAAATATAATAGGCATTCATAGCGGCGTATTGTCCCTCGACGAAGCGCTGCTGCCGCCGCGTTAGAGCTTTTACATTTTTTCCTCCGTCCCGCTCCTACGCGCGCGAGTCCCGCTATTTTTTTTCCTCCTCTCGCGTGTTTTTTTGTTTCTCCTCTCCTGCACACGGACGCGGACTGGCTGTGCACGTGCAGGCGCGGCGGCGGCGGCGGCAACGACTAGCTTACTGCCGCGAGAGAGCGAGGAGGGAATATTGCAGTCGCGCGCTTGGGCACCAGCTCTCATTTTTATTATTCGCGTTTTTTGGAATTTTTCCAGTGGCACCCAGCATTGTTTCACGGTTTGTCATTGTTGTACGCGAGCGCACCGCTACGTCCTGCCGGCTGCGATGTATGCCAGCCCGCGGAGGAGAAGGCCGGGGGCTCGAAACAACCCTCGACGAGGAGCTATGCGCACTCTCTCCCTCTCTCCCTCTCTCTCTCTCCCGCGCGCACAGAGAGTTATGCGCGCTTTCGCGGCTTGTAGGCGCTGAAGCGGACCAATCTGGCTACGTACCTACGAATAAGAGAAAGAGGGAGAAACGGCGAAACGAGCTTCGATGACTATCGAATGACTCGGGGCGTTATCGATTCCGGGCATCGTTTTGTTCTCCCTCCGGCCAGGATCCTCCACCCACTTCGCCTATGCGCTATGCATTCTCGATATGTATGAAGCAACTCTGATTTTCATTCTGCCCACTCCGCTGAATGCCGCAGCGATTTTCTATGTCCACCTGCTGGCTTTTCAGCCGCCCGCCTCCCTCCCCCTCGGCTCTGCTTGCTTTGCTCACCATTTTTTTTTTTTTTTTTTTTTCGGACTTTTCTACACACGCTTTTTTTTTGTCTATGCGCCTGCAGATCGTTTGTCGCGCGGCCGCCAATTTTTCCGACCAATTTTTCCCCGGTTTTGTCCAAACATCCCGAGCGCGGACAAAAGACGCTTCCGACGCATGTATTATATCGAGCTCTCCGTACCCCCGATACTCCATTTAACGTTGGACTAGCGGAGAACTCGTTTCGTCGGCTCGCTCGAACGAGACCGCCCCGCCAAAGTCCTCTCGCTCCTCCAAGGAGATCCGAAGCGCGCCTCGCAACTATCCATTAGACTAATGTATTATTGTTCCGAGGACTGGAACAATCGCTCCTAATTCATAGGTCGGTTCCGGCTCGAGCGAGCTCTATCCGAGCTTTGTCCCACCGCGAGAGAGAGAGAGCGACAATCGGCTCAGGAGCAGTCAGTCGCCAGCGGAGAAAGAAAATAAACGCGCGCGGAAAAAAAGAGCCAGTGAAAGGCGAATGACACGAGGCACGTACGGCCGCGCGGACATCTATATATATACATACGCACACATATATATATTTTTATATATATATATATATATTCGATGCACGCGGCGAAACAATTGAATCGTTACACGTGCATATATCGGGCCGGCTCCGCGAGCGCTTGGCATCAACGCGTTTTCAATTATATTTCTCCACGAGAGGTGACAAAGGGACAGACGAGGGCACGTCAAAAATGGGCCGTAGCCCGGCTCCCGCGCGCGCGCGCGCGCGGCTGCAGTAATCGTAAACATAAAGCCGGAATGATATAAACGCAATAGGGATATTTAATGACCGGGGCCATTTCGCCCCGCGAGCCGCACAATGAGCCAATGACAGCCGGAGCGAGCGGCCCGCGCGTCCCTCTCCGCGCTCGAAAACTTTGATCGGCGATCGATGCGACGACCTGCCCCGCTCGACTCCGAGCTCGCCCCCTTCCTTTTAAGCCCAAGGTGAAGTAGAGCCGGCTATTTCCGACGCGGAACCGACGCTGGGAAATCATTTCTTAGCCCGCGAGCCCGACCTCCGCCGCGCCGTTCTCGCGACCGACAAATCCAGACCGGCCTGCCGATCGGGATTCCTGGGTGCGTTCGCTCGCCGCGGAAGTATTTCGGATTGATTTGATTAGCAGCGCCGGGCGGCGCAGACGTCGAGCCGCATAATGCAGCGGAATCCCCGGCGAGATAATTCCATTATCCACCTTGCGGAGGTTGATCGATCATCCTCTGCCGTTGAATGAAAACTCGCCAGTCGGACAAGAGTCCGGCGAGGCTTATTTATATTTACCCCGTAGCCGCTTTGTTTTTCTTTTTTTTTCTCCTTCATATCGCCGTAATGAATTATTGAATCTTAGCTGCGAATTATCTGCGCGCGGCGTTTGAAGCGCTCGCTTGCGGTCTGCCGGTATAATCCAAACGGACACGTCAGCGCGCACAGGGAATAATACGCGATGTCCGCTCTCTACAATTAAATATGAATCATTGATAACTGTCGTTGGCAAAGGGTATGAAGTCGGGGCTCTCGCTCACTCTCTCTCTCTCTCTCTCTCTCTCTGTCTCTTCTATTAGGGTACGTCCGTGCAGCGAACGATCGCCTACTTCGGCTTGGCGTTCGCGCTGATTTACGCCGATAAAATTGCTCGCGCAGTTGGCAACGCGCGACTTGTTCAATCGCAATTTTCGAGATTATTCTCTGTAAAGTCGACGAAAAAGAAGGAGCAAAGCGGCCTCCCCCGATAAGCATAGAATGGTCGGAAGCCTGCCCGGCACCGTAAGCCATTTCTTGTAACCTTTCATTCCTCCTCTCCTCTTACTCTTGCTCGGTCATACATTATTGCTCGGTGCGCTCGACTTTCTCTTGCTCGACCCCCCCCTCCCCCCCGCCTGGGCTCGTTCATTCTTTACTCAATTATCCGCGCAACTCCGGCTGGCTTTTCATGAAACATCGTATTTTATTAAAGTCGATCGGAGAACTTCGGACTCGCGACTCGACTTGTAATAGTTCGACTTTAAACGTTTTAATGTAAATTGTTGGATTTTAAATTATCCGTGGGGCGCCGAGGGCTGTATACAGAGGGGGGGGGGATAAGAAAAAAGTTTAAACTGCCGAAGTACGCTAACTGTAATTCTCTAAAAAATGCCGCGCGCGCAAAACTTTCGCCCGTATACAGTCAATAAACTTCACTAAATATAATTATTCGATGAATTCTTAATCAATGGAAAATGAATGGCGGACGAAACTTTTTCAATTAAAATGCCCGGCTCTTCATAAATAATAACGGAGAAAAATAAAATCCAAGTCTCGGCCGCGCGGGGGGGATTATTTAATTATAATTAATTGACGAGGCGAAAACTTGGGGGAGAAGCGGCGGCAATTTTTTTCCTTTTTTTTCTGTTTTTTTCTACTGTAAGATTCCATTATCATGCAGACCAAGCCGGAAATAAACGATCTCGCCTCAAAACGGTCTATTTATCCCCAAGATTTACATGTTATCTCGTCTGCGAACCATCGACGGAGCGAGCAGCCCCGCGATCACGAAAAATCTTCGGAATCGCGGCGGCAGCCCGACCTGTCGACTCCCCGAACTTTTCGGACGGGTCAAGAGACTAGTAGACCGCGAGCAGTCGCCGGAGGGAGCTGGCTCTCGAGCGCGCTGCCGGCCGCTGAATTATTCATCGGCGTCCTCGCAGGATTCTCGTCAGTCGAGGAAATCAATTATTATCGCGTACACGTTGTTTGCCGCACAATTCGCCGTCTCTTAATAACGTCACCTGTCGAGCTAATAATTACATCGGGTCTCATAATTTTATGCCGCGCTTCCTCTCTCGCGATATTTGACAATGGGCAGCGTCGGCGATCGGAGCGAAATTGCAGGAGTGACATTTTTCTTTATCGAGTCGGGACCTGCGGATGTTAGGAGCGAAGAAAAAAAGAGACTGTTTTAAATAACGCGCAGCGTATTTTGGAAGCCGATGAAATCTTGATGAGAGCAGATTATTCGAAAAGCCTTTTCTTCAAAACTTTGAAACTCTTTGGTTTATCGGGTTTTTATCATCTGCCGCATTTAAATATATAATGAGCTGAAATAACTCGGCTGTAAACTCGGATGATAATTCAAAGCAATTCCGCGGTAAATTGCAGAAAATTAAGCAGGTAACTCTCTCTCTCCCTCCCTCTCTCTCTCTCTCTCTCTCTCTCGAGCTATTGCGTTTCAATATTTCGCGCAAGAAACTAAAAGACGGAGAGGCCTGAAGGGTTCGAAGGACGCAGCGGCCTGCAGGGGGGAGAGAATGAGAGAGAGGGAAGGGGGAGAGGGGGGTGGGGACGGAGGGGAGATTGAGCTTGCATTATCGTCCGAGTGATGTTTACATTCCACTCGTACACGCGCTTGGAGGGAGCTATCGTTATGCGGGATTCTATCCCCGCCGCTACTTCATGTCACTCTCCGTATTACCGGCCCCGCGCCCCCGTTCCACTCCTTCTCTTTTTTTTTTTTTTTTTATTTTTCAGGCTCCGTTAAAATACTCCGGCCGCGCGGCGTCGCTTCATCACTCATATCATTCGTAGCTTCGGGAAATTGCTTTTAAATTTCGAAATCGATGGCAAACACAATTGGCCGCGCCGCCCCCCCCCACCCCTCCCGATGTTTGCGCGAAAAAGCCAGCGGCCGGGAAATGTTTAATTACCGCGAGAGCTCGCGCGCACAAAACCAGCTAAGAGATGAGCCGGCCGCCCCCGGTCATTAGGATTAATGCACGCGGCCGCGGCGGCGCGATACTTTAAATCGGCCCAGGCTGCTCGTCGATGGATTATTTTCAGGCCAAGCGGAATAAGGGGCTGAGGGATGGCTGCAGCCGATGCGCGCCTAATGCATCGAGTGTTGGTAGGCATCGGTAAAGCTTTCGAACCACTCAACATAAAGGCACGCAGCGCGCGCGCAGTCGCGCTCCAGCCCGGCTCAATCGAACGCTGATCCACTCCAGGCTAACTACCCTCACCTGCGCCGTTCCGCCATTCTCCCTCTCGTATCTCTCTCTTCCTCTCTCTCTCTCGCTCTCTCTCTCTCTCTCGCGCGCGGCCGGAGAAAGAGCCGGAGCATATCCTGCTCGAATTGCCCGCGTCTCGCGTAATGCGCCCTCGAGCTGCTTCAAGAATTTAACGCGCAGCGGGGCAGCTCCAGTTTGTTCTTTCCGGATCGGTTCTTCGGGCTTTTCAAACTTTCATGCCGATCTGCAGTCAATCACCCCGCGATCAACAGTACGCCTTGTTTGCCCGACTCTCTCTCTCTCTCTCTCTCTCTCTCGCAAGAGAGAGAGAGAGAATGCGATATTTATTTATTTATCTGCGCTATAAGCAATTGTGCAATAATTCTCTTATCATAATTTTTATTGCAATTTATTATACTTAAGTTCTAGTTTTATTTAATTATATACTATCAAATGTTATCAACGGTATTAGTCATCTTTGTATATATATTTGTACTCTTATCTTTGTATATATTTTTCTCAAATGCTATACGGTTCCATAGTAACCTTAGCAAAATAAAAGATTTCAATCAATCAATCAATCTCTCTACTCTCGCGCGTACGGGTTATACCCGACTTTATTGTAACTAAATGTATACTTTCAGGACTAATGAGGACCATGCGTCCTTAGTCCGTAATAAAGAAATTTTAATTCTAATTCTCTCTCCGTCTCTCTCTCTTAGGTTTCATTTCCTGGTGAAAATGCCATTTAGGAGTCGTCAAATGAAAAAAGAGAGCGATCGAAGACATATTGGAGAGTCGGGCCGCGGCTTCTGAATGTTTTAACAGTCGCTACAGTTTTTTGGCAAAACTATTTTTATAAATATATCATTTATCAGATTTTTAATGAGAAAATGGACTTTAATCCCTGATTAAATAGCTCTTAACTTATTTTATTTTTAATGAGAAATAATTAATTTCCAATTTCCTCGCGAGTGCTTTCATTTTTATAAATCTGCTAAACACTTTATAAATGTTTACTCGAAAATTTGATTAAAGAATCTTCCGCCGTTAACTATTATTACAATAAGCCAGATACATTTTAATGCATCTGCAATAGTTGTCAACGAGGTATAAAAAAAGAAAAGAAAAAAAAAAACTAGCGCCCGATTTAATGGAGCTCAGCTCGAACGATCGGACTTGGGCGGATCGTTTGATTGGTAAGAAGACTAGGCGTCACAAAGGCAATTTGCGTTTTTTGCATACAGAATGCCCGCGGAAGGGTCAAAGAGGAGATTCGAGAATGGAGGGGAGAGGGGGGGACCGCTTTTTCGGTGTAAAAAGCGCGCGGAAAACGGATAAACGTAACCGGCGAGCGGGGGGGGAGAAGAAAAAAGAAGAAAAGGGTATCCGTACATAAAGTAGCACGTGTAGGCTCGCCGTGTTGCGGGTATATATATCGAGAATTCGAAGCTTAGGGGTTATTCAAATGAGCGGTAAAAATCATCCATAACCCGGGGCTGGAATCCTCTCGGTATCGGCCGGCGATATTTAAATTGATTTAAGCTTCTGCCTCTGCCCTTTTTGCCGTGTACCGAAAACGAGCGAAAGAGAGAGCGAGAGAGAGAGAGAGAGAGAGGTGCAGCGTACTTTATGCCATCGAAACTTTTTGTCTACACTGAAAAAGAAAAAGGCTTTATCGAAGCTATTACACGCACTAGTCGCGGCCGAGGCATTTTCTCCGGAAAATCGAATTACTACCGACAAGTGGCCTGCAAGCTCGTCAAAACGTGCCGGCCGGCCCGCCGCCGATGCATTAAGACGATTTGCTCGCTAATACGATTTACTTACCGAGTAGCGCACTCTTTTTTTTGTCCCTCTATCGGCCCCCGGATCGCCGTTATAAACATTGGAAGCGCGCAAATGACGTTTACGACGGCACAAAGCTGCGAACGCTGTCGGATATTCCTCAAGTGTATATTTTATTTGGGCAAAGCGCTACAGTGATTCGCCGCTCGTCCGGACACTAAAATGATATTGCGCTTTTTGCGATCGACAAATGGAACGAAATGCAAAAAAATAATGGAAAATCTCGCTCGAGAGATAGTAGCGAGCGAAAAAAAAAAACGCCGCTGGAATGGGACAATAATTGAAATGGCACGTAAAACCGCCGGATCCTCAAAACCATTTTATATTTTAATCGCACTTCGATAGGCTCCCCAGCGAGAATCTCTCCCTCGATGCGAATGGTTTTTTCTTTTTTTTCCTTTTTTTTTTTTGACAATTTTCCGCAACCGGGTTCACGCCGAAAATCTATCAAAAATATATTTGCTCCCCCTCCTCGCCCACCCCGTCCCGGCGGGCCAAAGCCCTTCGCACTCTTTTCGGAAACATTGTCTGCGTTATTTTTAATCCCCGCGTGTCAGGACGCAAAACATTTATTTATTTTCGTTTCTGCGTGCATTTTTCATGAAAAATTTGTTTATTTTTTCTGTTTCAGGTGAGTACATGCATCATGCAGAAAAACTGCCGGCCGCGCGGTTACGGGGATCCGTGAGTAATATTTACACGAGCGCTCTTTTTTGTCAACGAGTCCGCCCCGATCCTTTGAATTCCCGAGCTCCTTTCTGGAGCCGAGCAGGCAGACGGGCCGAACGGAGCCGAGCCGCTCGAGTATCAACTAAATGAATAAAAGCAGCAGGAGTCGCTGGGACGATTTAACGAAAGCACTTGCGTTAAAACTTGCCGTAATCGTAAATATTTCCTCCGATGAAAGAGAATCGAAATAAAAGTGGAAGAATAAGCATATAAAGCGGGGGAGAAAAATGTAATATAAAAGTGTTTGTTCGACTGTAAGCTCTTTAATATGCAAAGTTCCTCTGACCACTATCTTCTCTTTCACATCTAGAAATAAGGCAGTAAAAAAGTTTTATCTCTTATTGCCGGCTTCTTAGCGGAATATTAAATCATTATTTTCTTACATTTGCACAATCGTTATTACAGTCTAACGATCCTTTAGAGCCGGGAATAAAAGTAAGGAGAGAGAAAAAAAGGACGACGAGAACGAGTTCCAGATAGCGTACCGATTACATTTTATTCCTCGCCAACGAGCACGAAACGTAGAAACGAACCTCGGCCCCGGCGAGGGAGCAGCGGGAGACTCCCTCCCCCCCGAGGCCGGCCTCTGAATTCTTAAAATCTAATTTTTATCCGGCCGATATTTTATTAATTCTAAGACTCGCTCTTGCACACGGTGTACCGCTCGGTCGCGTTGCGTAACGAGATTTGCCTTGTAACAATGTCTCTCTACATGCGCGATTCCGAATGTTCTCTCTCTCTCTCTCGCTCTCTCTCTCTCTCCTGCGCGCGCGCGCCTCCTTCTCCTCCGCCGCCGCCGCTTCACATCCGGCACTTTTATGCTAGATTCCTCCGCCTCTGCGCTATAATAAAACTTTATGTATTTATTATCGCAAGATAACGAACGGCACTGCACGCGCTTGTTCCTCGGGTTTCTTTCGCGAAACCGTTTCTTGTTTTACGCCAGCCATTGTGCGAATAATATTTTAGAGCTCTTTCTCCCGCTCTGTCTTTGCGCGTTATTAGCGATTCATCTGGATTCTTCTTCTTCTCCTCCTCCTCTCTCTCTCTCTCTCTCTCGCTCTTCGCCGCGCCGACGCCTGCCGAAAGCCGCGAGGAAAACAGAGCGCGCGCTCCCGCGCCGAGGTAATTATTCAAAGAAATGAGTTTCATTTTTTCCTCAGGCCCCGCGTAAAAGAAATTACTCCTAATTTCACTCTAATTACAGCAGCGCGGCCCCGCTCGCGGTCTTTATTTTGCCAATCTCGACGTCGCGAGCGTTACTCCTCGCATTGGAAACAATTATCCCTAAGGGCACGCGCGGGGAGGAGCGCCGCGCGATTGCGAGAGAACGGCGAAATAGAAAGCCGGGGGGTAACCAGATTAGGCAAAACACTCGCGCAATTAAAAAGAAACAAATATTAATCCCCGTGGCGGAGGGAAAACACGCGCCGTGCGGGAGGCGCCGCGGCCGCACAAAAGCGGAGGCAGGAAAAAAAAAGAGAGTTCCGAAAATGAAAAATTAAGTCAATTGATTTTTCAGCTTTCCATTGGCAAAAATAATTTGTATTCCTATTAAGGGGTCGCGGGACGCTTGGCGAATGCCTCGGCGCAGCGAAAAAAAAAAGAGAGCAAAAAGAGCGAGAGAGAGAGAGAGAGCGAGCGGTCACCGGCGGAACAGCGAGTAACGATATCGGCGTTGCACGCTGGCTGGATTTTAATCGAAGCGCGACGTATAAAGTTGCTGACAATCAGATTACCCCCTTTGCGCGCGCGCGCGCGCTCGCTCGCCCTCCCTCGGCTGCCGCCCCGTTCCGACAGCTATATGCCCGTCGACGCGCTCCTCTCCACTTCCTTCCTTCGCCCTTCGGCGCGCCTCTGCTGCCTTTTGCGCCGAACCTGCCGCTCCTCGGCGGCACTTGCTTCCACGACCGGACGATCCCCCCGGTGCCGCGACTCGCGCTTCTCCTCGATTTCAGGAAGGACGGCTCGCGGACGCGAAATCACGCGATCGAAATATTCCGGCCGTCCTCCGCGCGCGGCAGTCGACGCGATCGCTCGCCCCTTTCTCTCCGCCTCGGCAGCCGCAGCCGAGCGGGGGAGAAGAATTTCGAGGAAGGGAGAGGGACAATCGCGAGGCGTACGATTTTAAGCGACGCATGCGGCAGCGACGTAGACGCAATAATGTCGCCCTCTTGTTCGGGGGAAGGGGGGGGGGGAGGGAGGGCGAAAAAAAAGAGAGCGAAAGAGCGAGGGCGAGAGGGGGGAAGAAAAAAATTCCTCGACCGCTTTTACGCAGGCACAAGGCGAACCGATAGGCTGTTACCGCGACCGCCGCCACTGCTCTCTGTGTGTCTCTCTCTCTCTCTCTCTCTCTCTCTCCAGAGTGTACGTGTGCGAATATGTATACCCGCTAAGTAGCAAACAGTGCCACTATAAAGTTCCGCATTATTGTCACACGCACGCTCCGGCCGCGCTGTGTGGGTGAGCCACAAGTGGAGAGAGAGAGAGAAAAAATGTACGTACGAGCTCGCGCATTTATATAGGAAAGCGGGCTCGTGCAGATGCGCGAGGGTGCCTGCACGTACGAGCATTGAATTCGATCCTTAGCCACCCCCCTGGAACGCACGAGGGTGAGATTTCGCCCCCTCCTGTCCCCCCCGCGAGCGCGCGGTGAGCCTTGCGCTTCCGGTACTCACCTCTTTTCGCTGCGAGTTTGTTATTCTCTTGTCCTTTTTGTCCATGTTTTCTTTTGCTTCTGCTCTCTCTCTCTCTGTCTCTCTCTCTCTCTCTCTCCCTCTCTCCGAGCATTCAGGCAAGCCTCTATTTAGAGGCGTAATTAGGGACTTGTTTCAATTACTTTGCTTGTAATAATAGCCGAAAACGCTCTCGAGAAGCCGAGGTTCCGTGCGTCGCCGGATAATGTGCATCATTCGCTTGTGTGATTGGTACCCGCGATATGTTTATAAGTTTTTCGCGGGGCCGAGGGATTTCTCTCTCTCTCTCTCTCCCTCTCCCTCCTTCTGCGTCTGGAATAAATTGGCTCCGGTGGAAGGCTTTGCCATTATGCAGCGAGAGATATGAAGAGGACTTTTGCGGGCTTCTCTCTTAAATAGAAAAACGATCGTTTTGCTGTAATAAAAGCGAAAATACATTAGTCAAAATTATCGTGCGCGAGGCGAATCGAGTAATAACTCATCGGGAATGGAGATAGAGAAAGACGAGAGAAAGGCAGAGAGAAAGAGAGACGTAAGAATAGCACGAGAAGATCCTTGAGAATGAAACTCAAACGGATTGGCGAGAGGGAGAAAAAGAGAGAGAGAGAGAGAGAGAGAGAGAGAGAGAGAGAGAGAGAGAGAGAGAGAGAGAGCAGACAAGGAGTCCGTGTATATTTGCGCAGGGCAAAATTCAACGCTCGGCAATTTCGTTCGTTAGACTAAACCCAACGTTATAATATTATTTTTTAATAATGGCCTCCGCGGAGCAGCCAAGAGAGAGAGAGAGAGAGAGAGAGAGAGAGAACGAACGCGCGGAGGAGAAGCGGAGGTTAGCTTGCCTGCCATTACGTTACGCGGTAAATAATAAACGTTTATAAGGCCTTGGAAGTTATTATACAATATATATATGTATAGACGTTCGTATACGCCCGTTGCCATTACTGCTATCGTATATTATTAATGCAGTGGCTCTCAACTGCTAATTCTCCTCGTTTGTCGTACCAATTTGAAATTCAAATTTAATCTGCTTCTCTTGTTTTTCATTATCGAAAACAAACTTATTAAACTTATTTAGCGAAAACGAAAGACTGCCGGTGGCCAGGGGTTTTTTCTTCTCTCTCTCTCTCCCCCCCACCTCCCTCCTCCCCCTCCCCTCGGGGGAAGGAAACGCTCTTCCGCGAGTAAATATCGAAACGGGGAAGGTAATTCCGTAAAGTCGGCGGAGGCTGCGAGCGCGATACGAAAGAAATAACGCGGAGGGGAAAGCCAGTCCGCGGCGAATAAGTTTCGGAGCTCTCTCTCTCTCTCTCTCTCTAGCGCCGCTCTAATTGCGCAGTTATTTCGTTAAGATAAGCTTCCGCGGTCTGCGCTCGCGGTGCCGCGGACCCTCCGAGCTAATTATTTAAGATGTAACGCCGAGCGGCCGCGATAAGCGAAGTGAACTCTCGTCTATCAATATTTATCAGAGAGCCGCGGGAGAGAAGGCACGGGTCCCCGGGAATATTTATATCGTTACGTCACTCGCTCGGGCATCGGAGACACGGACGACGTCAGGGAGTCAAGCGGTCGTCGCGAGCGTCCGCGAGGCGCGCGTGCGGGCTCGGACGTGTATACGTAACGAGCGTGTACGTACAACTCGCATTTCTCGATTGAATTTCATTACAATCGCCGAAGAAACGAGTCTAATTATCGTCGTGCCTTTTCTTTTCCGTTTCACTCGGGGCTCGTGCATATAACGGGATTTTTTGCCGACTGCAGAGAAGGACGCCGCCGCTTGGCTCCGCTTCTTTTTCAAAACAGACGACAAGAAAAACATGGAAATGATTTACGATAAAGTACTGCTTCCACATACTTTTATGGTAATTACAGTGCCGCGCTCTCTCTCGCACGCGCGCGCGCAAGCGCCCCGCTATGCCTTTCTTATTTCTACAATTATGAAAAATTCTAATGTAACTGTAATAATATTGGACGGTAATGACAGCAATCGCGCCGCGGCGGCGGAGAATTATGTTAATATTTTTAATAATTACAGGAATGAACTCGGCATACTCGAGCATGACTCCGCGATTACGAGGAAATTATAAAAACATCTTTTCCCGCTCGCGCGCCGGCCGCTCTGCGACACCGGCTCTCTTTCTAAATTATTGGCTTTGCCGCGCGCTCGGCGCGCAGCAGTGGGGCAGTACATTACATAAAAATGCGCGCGCTCGCTCGCTCGACTCGAGAGATCTCGTTGAGAACCTCCTTCGGCGCGAGCGAGCGAGCCTGCCGTTTTTATTGTGAAAATAAAAGTATTGCGCAAGAAAATGACTGAGCGCTCATGATACGACCATAAAACATCGGGCCGCGCGGCATTATTAATAAAGTACGTATAGTGCTTTATTGCGCCGAGTGCAGTCCAGGCTACGCACCTGCATAATGCTGCTGCTGCCGCTGCCGGTGCTGCCGGTTGCTGCTGCTGTTGCTGGTGCCACACAGCCGTGACCGTGACTCGGTATCGTTTTCCATGGTGTCGAATGGCCGGGCTGACATAAAAGCCGGCCAATCGATCTCCCCTCCGTGGCCAGGCGCTCCGCGGCCGCGGCGGGCGCTAAACTAATACAAATAACGCGCGCTCCATTCCGAGCGGCGGCGGCGGCGAGAGAGAGAGAGAGAGAGAGAGCGCTTTTATTTTAAATACCCCCAAGGCGAAAAGTCGACACGCCGCCATCACCCATTTCGGATTTCAGATTTCGCCAATTTATCGCCGTAATCGCGCCTCGAATTGCTTTTTTATTTTGTTATTTTTTTTTTGTCCCCAGCCCGCGCCGAACAATCGCCCCTTTATAGTTTTATTTTCCTTTTATTTTTTCGTCCCCTCCCTCCCCCGGCCCCCCTTCTGCATTTACATCCTGTCGCGCTTTCTCTCTCTCTTTTTTTCGGGCCGCGGCGATCGTTCTTTATAATTTCGTTGGACTTTATAATAAAAAAAATAATAATTTTTATACGCGCTCGCAAAGTGCCGGGCCGGCCGTTATTGCTAAAGCTTTATTTGCTAATTTCATTTTATGACTCTTTTTCATTGCACTACGCCGCTTGATACGTCGCTTTAATAAAGGTTCCGGGAAATAACAAAATAATTGCTAAACTTTTGTAAAAATACGGGCTCGCCTTTCTATAAAGTAACGCGATCAGCCGGGGCCATGAATTATGAATGAAGCTGCTTCATGAATGAGTCTCAATTAATATAGTTAGGATTGTCCGCCGAATGGAAAACAAGCGAGACCGCCGCCGCCGCCTCGTGGAAAAAAGCGAATAAAATGATGATCCCCCTCCGTCTAACGGGCTGCCGCTGTTGCTGCCTGCCCCGTCGCATTATTTTTGTCAGCGATAAAAAGCCGCGGGAGTAGTATAACGAGGAGGTAGTATAAGGCGGGGGGGGGGGACCGAAATTACAAATTCGAGAGGGCAATTTCCATAAAAAAATATTTTCATTACCCCGCGGTCTAGTCGCGGAGGAGTCGCGGCCGCGCTAGAAAATCGATTCGTTACGACCTCCTT
The DNA here is from genome assembly GCA_035582935.1 of Ormyrus thymus. Lineage (NCBI taxonomy): Eukaryota > Metazoa > Arthropoda > Insecta > Hymenoptera > Ormyridae > Ormyrus > Ormyrus thymus. The sequence goes on along the minus strand of JAWWEM010000054.1, from coordinate 8,691,572 downwards.
GTAGAAAATATGCTAGCTCATTCTTCGGGGGGCGGAGGGGGGGCCGGAGGGGTACGGGGGGCGGCGAGGGGGAGGGGGGGTATGGGGTGGGAACGAGATAGCGAGAGAGACGGCGAGATATAACATAACTTACACGCGGAGCGCGCCTTCATCCTCTCCGGCTCGAGCAGCCGGGCCCCCGCGCTTGTAAATGTGTATACATACATACATACATATAGAATTAAATATACGATACATTATTCATTTTAAGTTCTTTCTCCTTGCTCGCTCGGCGCTGCTGCCGAGAGGGAGAGAGAAGGAGCGAGCGTCCACGTGGCGGCTGCAGCGGGAGAGAGCGAGCGAGCGCGTCTGTGTTTGCCAGATACGTACGCCCGAGCGCTAGTATAACTTTTTATTTTAAAGATGGCGGCGCTCATTTGCAATTCTATGCCGGACGTCGATATGCTTGATTTATCGTAACTATACTTACCCGTTCTGTCTATCTCTCTCGCTCTTTCTGCCGCCTTTTCCCCCCTGATTCTGCTACAATTTATATCAGCCATCCACGTCTGTACGCGCGCGTAGATCCACTATGAAACTGTTACATGATGGACTCCGCTTTCCAACCCCGCCGCCTGCCCCCGCCGCCGCCGTCCGCCGCCGTACTCTTTCTCCCATTGCCCAAAATCTAACTTTATGTGCAGAGAGCCGGGTATCGATTCGACTCCTCGCTGTGCTTGCAAACCAGCCTCCATTTCAATGTTCAGTCCTTTATTATTTAATGCACGACAAGCAGACCGAATGAGGGGGAGGGGAAGCCAAGAGGTCCTATACTTTGTTTGATTACACCTCGGCATATGGAGACTTATACCTATAATTATTCGAATTAAATATAACGTTGTTATCCATCTGATCACTATAATTACACTAAATAATACTATATATATATGAAAAAAATCCCCCGTAATTGTAGGTATAAACTCCATATGCCGAGTGCAAGTTGCAATTATAATAAAATATAGAATCCTTCATCGTAAAGTTCTCGCTCGCTCGCTTACTCTCTCTCTCTCTCTCTCTCTCTCTCTCTCTCTCTCTCTCTCTCTCTCTCTCTCTCTATCTCTCTATTTCTCAGCGCGAGAAAAAAATATATATAACAATATATATATAAATATAAACAGAGATA
>JAWWEM010000054.1:8656546-8675909 GCA_035582935.1 Ormyrus thymus | reverse complement strand
CCCGTTGCGTTTCGCGGGGCTTTTTTCTCCCGCCCCCCCGCAGTCCCCCCCCCCCCCCCCCCCCCCCTCGGCCTCGGCCTTTCTCGCAACAGTTTCAGTAATCTCGTAGAGCGCCGCGAGAGATTGGCAATACTTGGCAGCGGGGAAATAATTTAGGCTGGCCCCTCGTTTATTTTCCGGAAATACGTCTCGGCAAATGAAAATTCAACGCCCGGCTGGAAAAAGAGGAACACGGGAGAGACTAGCCGGCCAAGTGCGAGCTTTCGCCGCTCCGCCGCTTCCAATATTCTTCTCCGGCGGCGTTCCGATTGAGTTGTCCGTTAATGTAATTGAAATGATTAATTGTCTCACCTCGTCTCGTTCGAGGCTTAGCGTCGGCCCCCGTGCTCGGCCTCTGTCTCTCTCTCTCTCTCCCTGCGACTGATTGCTTATTTACAAATAGGAAATTTGAAAATGCGCGCCCCGCGAGCGAAAGAAAGAGATAAGCCAGCGATGCGAGAGAGATGGAGAGAGAGAGAGAGAGAGAGAGAGAGCAATGGAGTTGCCGGCAATATTGTAGGATATTACGAATTTGCTATTTTCCGCGGCAGGCGAATTGGAAATGGATTGTTAATTACTCTGCAATTATCGGGCGCGAATCGAAGTAGCGCGACAGATCGAAATTACTTTCTCGCTCGGCAATGGCTGGAGCGCCGCCGAGGGGCGGAGGGGAGCGCTTCCTTTCTTCTTTCCGGCGGCTCCGCTCCGCGTTTTGGGGGCAACACCTCGACAACCGCAATAACGCGAAATCGCCGGGGCATTTACGACGTTGACGAGGAGGAGAAGGAGGAGGAGGAGGAGGCGGAGGTGGAGGAGAGTGAGAGAGAGAGAGCCCGGTGAATTCGATTGAAACGAGCCGAGCGCCGGGCTTGGCCGGCCAATTGGAATGTAGAATCATACCGGAAATGCCGAGTAATGCACCAATCAGAATCTGGGAATAGTCAGGGACCTCGGATGATTAGGAATGCACGCAATAACCTCTGATTAATGTGATCGGTGTGCGGCTATATATGCGGCAGCCTCCCCCGCTCCCTCTCTCTATCTCTCTCTCGCTCCCGACGTCGTGCTTCGGCCGGCGCGCAACTAATTCGTTCCTTCTCCCCCACCGACGCGCAGCTGGCTTTCTCCTCGATCACTCGCGGAACTTGCCACCGCTATTCGCGGCGAAAAAGAAGCCGCGGCGGCTCGATCCCGCGCCGCGAGATCTTGCTCCACATTTCAATTTCCATCGCAGGCTCCCCCATCAAATTTTAAAGGGGGCCGCGTCGAGGCTAACTTATTATTAACGTATTTACCGGGGCTAATCAATCCGAGCCCGGCTTCATCAAATATTACCCTCCCCGGCATTAACATATGCGAGTTCGTTCGGCCGCGGTTATTAAATCTTTTCAAACGGGGCGAAAATTCAGCTGCGCGCCGCTCGCCGGGAAGCGATCAAGATTCTTTCGTAAAATCCTCGATGCACTTACCGCGCGTGCTCTGCTATTGTTGTACTCGAACTGTTAACCCGCCTGCCTGAAATTTTAATGCCAATGTTTAATTTAAACCTTAGCACGAAACGAGTTTAGCTTCGCCGAGGATGCAGCGAGGCAGGGCCAAAAATAAAGGAAAAAAACGTTTCAATCGGCGAAATTCGGAGCGCGTCGAGCGATCTGTTGTTTGATTAAAAAGAAAAAAGAAAAAATAAACCGGCTCCGCTTTTAGGATAATCTCAGCCTTCGACTCCGGGGAGAAAAAAAGACCGGGGCTCGCATGCGTAGCAATTTGAAGGAGCCGCCGAGTTCTCGGTAGAGGGCGAAGTGCGCGGGCGCGACTGCCGGATAATTATAAAAGGAAAAGGCTTTTCTTTCCGGAAAGGCCGCTCTCGGGCACTTCCCTGAAAATTAGAGCAAACACGGAACACGTAAGCGGGATGTGAGGGGGGCCAGATATATCTGCAACGCCCTCAGCACGCACGTATCGGCCGAGTCGAGATCGACAGGTAGAGAACGCATAGTACGCAGCAGGCGAAAGGGCGGGTCGTGACTCGGCTTTGCAGTTGCAATAGAGGAAGTAGCGGAGGGTGGCGGCGGCGGCGGCGGCGACGGGCAAAGTCAGTCGGTGGGGGAGCTCTGGATGCATTTACATAAATACATAACGCGAGCGCATACAATGTTAGTGCTATGTTGTCAATTCTCCCTCTCTCTCCGACGGCGGCGGCGGCGGCGGCGGGCAATTCTGAGTTATGCTGGCAGGGCCCGCGGCCCTCGACGTTAGCTCGCTTATATACCCAAACACGAAACGCGAACATCCACACGCGAATATATCGATGTTTATTATGTGCTGCTGCTGCTGCCGCCGCCGCCGCCGCCGCCGCCGCCGCTGCTCCCTCGGCCTCCGTGCGTCAGTGCTCACCTCCCTCCTGCCCGCGCTTCTAACGAACTGACGTTCCGATTCGCCGATCTTAATTGCGCGGCCGAGAGGGGAGCCGCGGGCCTGCAGATTTGACGAAACCCGCGTAATAAGACGATCGGCAGGAGAGAGAGAGTGAGGGGGGAGAGGAGAGAGAGGCGCCGGGGAAGCTGCCGCCCGCCTGCCAGTCTCTTGGCATTAATAACCAATGGGCGCAATTCTTTGGGTGCTCAATATTTCAGCGGCCGCGAAATGGTTTTAACTTTTTAATATTTAAAGCCCGCCGCCTGCGCAGCAGCTCGGCTGCTCGCGCCCAAGCACGGGCCGTCGCTTCTATCTGTTCGCTCGGCCTCGTAAACTATTCAGGCCCGGCTGCTCGCACGCCCGCTGGGAAATCTTAAAATATGTTTTATTTGTCATTCGGGCGACGGTCAAAGGTCATCCATAACTTTGGCTCTTCCTTAGCTGAGCCCGGCATTCCGGAGGCCTCGCGGCCGCTCGCTCGCGGGAGCGAGGAAGACGACGAGGACGACCGCTAATGGAATTTGCGCAAGCTCTAATATTTAGACTGCTTTAAAACGAAGACGTCTGCGCGAGCTTATTTTTAGCCGGATTCCAAAATTTGCGCCCCGAAAAACTGCTGAATAATTAAGCGCTCGTAAATTTCTTGACGAAACTAAAAGTGCGCCGCGACGGGCATCGTAAACAAGTCGAATTAATTTCCCGCCGAAGCTCCCTCCGCCCCGCGGAAAATTCGAAAGAGCCTCTCCCGAATTCATGACGCGAGGGTGGCAGGAGAAAGCTATCGGCTACTGGAGCTAAATAAAAAGAAAGCGCGAGTCATTAAAAAATTAGCAGCCGGCAGCGGAGCCCGGTCAACGTACTATTATTCTAAAAGGTTTTGTTCCCCCGGCTGAATGAGGGCTAAATGGCCCCCTTTTCTCCGGCATAATATGGAATAAAATAATAGAATTTTAATTGATGAATTTTTTCCGCGCTCTCTCTCTCTCGCTCACTCTCTCTCTCTCTCTCTCCGCGTCTGCCGTCGGGCGCATTCAGCCTATAGACTCGCTCGAGTAAATAAAGAGCCAGGGCGCAAAGTGCGCTCGGCTCGCTTATATACAAGGTATTAATGTGTTTGCCGGTTTTCTTTGCCCCTCGTAGACGACGAGAAAGTGGTCGGAAAAGAGCGCGCGCGCGAGAGGGGCGAGGGAGGGGGGCGGCATGAATGATTTATCAGTCGGTTGCTCCTCTATAGGTCGGAACCAGCGCGATGCGACGGCGGAAAAAGTTCGGTAACCCCGAAGAAAAATGAAGATACTCGCCGGCATCGATACGCAGCAGCAGCAGCGACGGCGGCAACAAAGACAGGGCCGCCCGGCGTCGCAGCACCGTCTACAGTTATAAATCTATAGCGGGCGGGCGCGCGCGCGCGCGCCTCGCTTTCACGTTATCTGCATACATTGTGTCGAGCGAGCGCTATTGTTTTCCGCGCCCTCAACTTTTCATTTTTATTTATGAAAATAAATGCGCGCACTTCGATTTTATTCAAAATTCAATGATTATTGTTCGGGCGTTTTAAAACCGGCCGTTTCTGCGCCGGGGAGGGAGCGAGAGCCCAATAAAAGGCAGCTCGGAATAAAACTTGATTCTTTCTGGTAACATTTCAATGAGCGCGCTATCGGCGACAAAGCCCTCGAAATCCTCTCTCCCGATCGATTCGCAACACGCGGGCGACTTCTAATTCGAGAAAGGTAACAGTCAATTTCGTTGTTTCCTCCGCTGAATGCTCGCGTCCCGAGCCGACGAAAATCCACGGCGAGCGCGGCCTCTCGCAGCGTTTGTAATTGTTGGCGCGGATAAAAAAAAAAAGAGTTCAATGTGCATTGCCGGTATTATTTTCCAGACGGCAGTCGACGCTATCGTAACTTTCTGATATGTTTTACGGGGTGGCGGCGGCCGCAGCCGGGGGTGGCGGGGGGAGGCGAGGCAGGATCAAAGGGCAGCCGACTAGCCATTTCGAGCGTACAGGCCGCCACCGCCGCCGCCGCCGCCGTTCGCGACCCTCGACTCGCATCCAGCGAGAAAAGCTCTCGGAAAAAATTCCAATTTTTCACCCTCGAATAAAATTATTATTGACGAATGAGCAAGTGGGGTGTGGCGGCGGTGCCAGTCGGGGTCACCGGAGGAAAGGCGCGAGAGGGAGCCGGCCGGAGGGGGGAGGTGGGGCAGCCCGGAATTGGCTCGAATATACGCGGAGGCTCGTTAGTGGGCTCCGGCTGCAGGATAGAACGATACTGGAAGAGTGCGCGGCTCGACTGGCCCGGCTATTTTTAATATTTAAAATTTAATTTACAAAATGCCAGTTGCGCGTTTGAACGTCGCCGCGCCGCCACTGTTGCCCCGGCGTTCTCTCACTCTTTCTTTTCCACTCTTTTTCCTGGCTCTATCTCCCTCTTTCTCTCTCTCTCTCTCTCTCTCTCTCAGTGTCGATGGATTTTTCACCCGAATCCCCCCCCCGCGCCTGCCCTTTGCGAGCCGCGGCCCTTTCTCCCGGCTCCGAGCCCGTCGTCGCATCGATACTTACCTGCGAGCCGAGTAATTGAAGCGCTCTTTTATGATGAATCTTGAGTCTCGCCGCCGGGGCGCGTAAAAAAGCTAATATTTTCGAATGCGGGAGCGCGCAAAATGCCGGCGGAGTTATCGGGCGCATAAACTCCCGCGCGGCGAGCCTTTTTACGGTATATACGTCGAACGATCCTGCCGTGCAAGGAGTCTTGCCGGGTCGATTTGCGTGCTTTCCGGCCGAGTTTTTAGCCAGTTCTCGATCGCGAAAAGTCGCGCGAGCATCCCGGACGGCAGAAATTAGCTCTCTCGCTCTCTCCCCCCCCTCACTCTGGCAAGACGTAGCCGCGCCGGGCGAAAGTTAGCTCGCGTGCGCCGTAACCAGCTACTCCGAGCAAGTTGCGCCGCGCCCCTAACTTTGGCACTTTGGACAATGCAGGACTGCCGCGTGCGCCGCTCGCTTCGATTAACCTTCGGCGGCCCCCGTCGCCCTCCGAACGAAAGATCGGCGAAACTTCATTTCCATTCCAATATGAATACGTGCTCGAGCGAGATTGAACGCCGCGGCGATGATAATTAGCTCGAAGAAGCGCGAGGCGCGAGGCGTCGACGATCGCCGCCGTCGAGCCGCGCGGTTTAATTCCGCGCCCACGGGGAGAGGAGGGCCGATCAAGGTGGCGCGCGGCGGCCGCTTTACGGACTGGTCAAAAGGCTCGGCTCGCCCGAAACGAGCGCCGAGGCTCTAATCCAGCGGCGACCGACGTGTACCGCCGCACCGCGAGTCCCGATAAAGAGGCGGCCCGCTTCCCTTTGTCGCTCTCCGAGAAGGGAGCCCGCTCGGCGTCGCCAAGCCAAACAGCGCCTGCAATTTCAGGCAGAGGCGAAAACCGCGCTCCTCCCCCGAAAATTCGCAGCGAGTCGTAGAAATACTCTCGAGGGCTGATCGCGATCGACTAATAAATAGGCGTATCGCATCTACATTGGCATCGGCAGGTGCGCCGGTGAAAAAGCCGGCTCGAGCGCATAGTTGTATTTAATAAATTTTTCTCGCCGGCAAGCCAGGCGTCGGTCGGCGCCGCGGGGCCGCATTAATTTCCATGAATAGAAAGTTACGTGACGTGCAGCCCGCTCGCTCATTACACGTTGATTCGCTTCGCCCTCTCGCCCCCGTGCTTCGAGCCGCGCAAGTTTCGGCTGCCGCCGTATATTGGCAGCCCGTCCGTGCTCCTCTATAAAACATATAACGTGTACATATATAAAGAGTGCATTCTGAGAGAGAAAGCCGGGGGGTGGCGGCACGTATAAAGCAGCCAGCGAAAGGGTGGCTCGGATCACGCGATCGGAACCCGCTAACGGTATCAACCCTTTTCTCTGAAATCAAATTCAAGTCAACTCTCTCTCTCTCCCCTGCCTGTGCACCTCCTTCCGTCGACGTTCGCCCGCTCGCTCGCTCGTTCGCTCGTTCGTTCGTTCGTTCGGCCAGACTAGACGTAATTACATAATGGTTTTATGTGCACCCCTTGATTTTCTCCCGCCTACCTGCCTCCTTTATGCATTTCGTGCGTACGACTTTCGATCCCGCGGCGGAAAAAGCTCGCTCGGAACTGCCTCCGAAGTCGGCGAGGCGGGATCGATAACGAACTCGGACAAATCCAGATGGAAATACGTAAGCAAGACGCGGGATGCATAATTGAAAATCGAGCGAGGAGACGAGGCGACGGGCGCGCCGAGTCTATCGTTGAAAGGGTTAAAACGCTGCCGCCTGCAACATTTACGAGCTTTTCAGAGGCTCAAAAACCTTGTTTAGCTTGGCTACTGCCTTGTATACCTTTGCTCATCAATTATTAGTCCGCGTTAAGGGAGCGAGAGCGGCGGCGGGGCGCGCCATTCTTATATTTATATTATTTCGACGCGCGCTTGTTAATTGCAAAAGCGGCCGCGTTTCATTGTTATCAGCTGGGAAATACGTCGGCGGCGGGCGCCTTAATGAAGAAAAATGCAATTTCCGAGCTAATAACGTAGGAGACAACGACAACGGCAAGGCGGATTGAATTAATCCAAGTAGGTAATCCAACTTTGAAGTTTGTTTGTCGCCCGTATGTTGTTACAGAACTAAGCGCACTCCCTCGTATTGCACTAATTTCTGTAGTTGTATTTACTCCCGGCTGATCGTCAGCCGCCGCCGCCGCCGCCTCGCCTCTATTTTTCAGCAACTTTTTCGCGCGCGCGCGCTTTCGGAAAGTTTGTCTAATAAATAAATAAAGGAGCGAAACGTCGGCCTCGTAAAGCTCGGAGAAAAAGAGGCGTTAGGTGTTGCGCGCCTCGAAGGAAGCGGCTCGTAAAAAAAGGACGTAACTCCTCTCCCTCTCTCTCTCTTTCTCTCTCGTTCCGACGTACGTATACACAGGAGGCATAGCGCGGGGCTAAAGTGACTTCTGATTTCACATCGCGTGATTCGAGCATTACGACGGCAGATGGACGTACGGAAGGAAGCGAGGCGGGAAGGAAGGAAGGCCAGGTGTCGGCGGCGCGGACGCGCCCTCGGAAAAAGACGATCGCGAGACAGAAAGAGAGCAAAGAGGCACGACGACACCCTTTCGCGTGTCGGCTCTATTAATTCGGCCTGCGTTAATTATAATCAGCGCTCGCTCCTCTTTCTCGGCAAACATCCACACCCCGCTCTTCTCTCTCTCTCTCCCCCCCTCCCGCCCCGTTCGGCCTGATTTATGAAGACAAAATGGCGGAACTGATTTACAAAATGGTCGATCCTATCGGCGGAGAGGTCCGCGCCTATAAATAAGCTCGTTTCCCGGCCGAGAAAAAAGGAGGATGTAGAAAAGGCGAGCGCGAAATTCGAAACTGTAATCAAGGCCGATTTATTCGGAGCGCTGACGCAAGCTCGCCGGGGCGACGCCATTTAATTAGCAGAGCTCCTCGCGCCCGCGAGACCAGACGATTGAAAAAAAGGGAGAGAGAGAGCGCGGAGCTCGCGGGACGATTAAGGCTCATGATTGACGAATCGAGAGTCGACTCGCGGAGGGGGCACTCGCTCGCGGCGCGCCGCGCGTCTACGTGCGCGCCTAATGCATTGTCGGGGGGAGGGCCGCGCCCACGAATCGGAGCTCATGTTTTATGAAAAAGAAAAAGGGAAGAAAAATGACGGGCAGAGGAAATAGATATTACCTAACGGAGTTAACAAGCACAACCCTGCCGTGGTTACAGGCAGTTGAAGGCCTCCTCCTCGCCTCGGCTTACATTAGGGCGCGGCACATCCAGTCGCCTCGGCTCGCGAAATTGCAAAATCGCTAAAAATCCCCTCTCTCTCTCTCTCTCTCTCTGCCCCTTTATTCATATTGCGCGCCCCGCCGACGACACGCCCTTTATAATACGCGTTTTTACTTTTCATTCTACAATTTACAATCTCCTTACGCTAATTGCGCGATAAGCTCGCAAATCTACGAATCGCGTGAATCATACATTTTGCTGTACGGAGTCGAGAGAGCGCGCGCAACGGGGGGGGGGGGGGCGGGAAGGGGGACAGCCAGCCTGGATTTCGCTCTTCGAAATGCTCGCTTTACATAAAGCTCGTAAAGTCCCCGATATTAAAAAGAAAAGGAGCCGAAATAACGGAGCGTTAAAAATGTAACCGTTCGAGTCTTATATTCGTAGCCACTCGGCGCAGATCCCCGTTCGAGCAGCCAAGTCCGAAATTGCCCTCCCGATAATGAATTAGTCAGAGCATCATTTTAAATTAGGGCTTTTAGCTTATTTCTGATCCCGGCATTAAAATCTGATTAAAGTGGCTCTGGCGAATATAATTTAACGTCTGCAAGAATACGGGAGACTGCTTTAAATATAGATCGATGCCTGAGAAGCAAAAGATTCGATTAGTCTAAGTAGCTAGGCGTGAATATTTCAGAAAACACGGCTCCCTGATTAAAGCAAACAAGAGCGGATCCCTCCTAATCCGCGTGTTTTCCGCGGCTCCCCCGTCGACGCGTCAACAAGATTTTTCGGCTGGCACGCAGACTCGCTCCGTCCGCGGCGGCCCGGCTTTTTTGCTCCTCGAAAAGTAGGAAACCCTGTCGAAAGATTAGAACACGGCCCGTTCGTGTTCGAGTAATGCCGCTCCGGTAATATCTCACCATTAGGCGTAATCATCCCCTGCACACATCCGCGGAAGCAGCGGCAGCGCCGCCGCCGCCACCCCCCTCTAATGCCTTATAATTTATAACGGCTCTCGCTTCCGACGAGGCGCAGGCCTCGGAAAATATATCAGAGTTAAAGTTAAAGACCAGCCAAGGAGCCAAATTTATAAATATGGCGTCTAATATTCCGGCCCTGAGCCCCGTCGCAGCTCGCTCTCCACCTACCGCGCCCGGCATTTCCAAACTGCAGATTTAAGCGGCGAAGAACGGCGGCCAGTTTTCTAAATGAGAAAGCTCCCTGCCCGCAAGCAGACCTGACAATGTACTAAATTTTTTACGGAGCAACATTTTAATCAAGAAATTAGTCCCTCCGACTCTCTCTCTCTCTCTCTCTCTCTCTCTCTCGGCTCTTGTCGCATTTTCGCCATGTCTTTGTGTCCCCAAGTGCGCGGAGATGGAGAGCCAGTAAATTTATCTTGTGTTAAAATGATGAAAGAAAAATAGAAAGCCACGCATTAAAATGACATTAGCCGGGAGGAGAGCGCCGACTTGCCGTTGACGGCTTGTAGCGCGATGAAAATATAAAAAGTTCTTCGTTTAAAGTTTAAATTAATAAAAATTGTTTAAAGCGCAAAAAAATTCGAGTTTATTCAAATATACCCTGAAACTTTTATATCCTTACTTTTTTAATCAATATTTATATTCCAAACTTTTCCACGGTTATGAGTTTTTTCATTATAAAAGTTTTCATTTAACTAAGTAGGTAAAATAAACGGCTCCTCATATTCCCTTGCAATGAACATTTTTCAAGAAGTATAGCGCCGGCTCGCGGGAGATTAAAAAATTTCCTCGCCTTGCGCGTTTCTGCCCGGCGGCCTAAAGCGGCGGCGAGGCCGCCCGATGCACCGCCAATTTTTCTTTTTCTTCGAATCGCGGATGAAAATAATGGACGCGTCCCCATTCGACGCAGATATGTAAGCTTACGCCGCTAAGTCGCAAGGATGCCTTTTTAATTGCTCGAAAAAATAGGAGCTAAGCGCCCCCGCTAATCCCCAAAGCAGGCGGCGTTCCATTAGTTTCCCCGGAAAAGTGACCCATCAGTCGGCTCGGTAGAAGAATCCGCAAAAGAGGCGAGCCTCCTGCCGCCGAGGCTCATGAGCGTTTTAAAACGCAGCAATTTTTAATCACGCGGCGGCGGCGGCGGCGGCGGCTCCTCGATATGCAGAAAGCAGAAAGCGCTCGCATGAAAAGGCAGAGAGAGAGAGAGTACCGAGCACTTGGAAGCTACTCCGTACGACATATTAAAAATGTCGAGGCACACTTGTGCGCCCGTCCCCTCCCCCCTCCCGGGCGGCCCGATCCTTTCGGCAAACAGGGAATTATATGTAAGCCGTAAGACATAGACAAAGGGCTGTTGCGGCGTTATATCTGGCCCGGTGGTAACGAGTTGCGGCTCGCTGTCACTCCCTCTATCTCTCCCGCTAAGCTTCCGAAGCGGCGCACAGACCTTAAGCCGCATCGACGCTGCGAGTAGCTTCCTTTCCTTTTTTCCGAAACTGCTTACTCTCCCTCTCGACTCTCTCTCTCTCTGTCTCTTCAGACCCGCGCGCATCCGCTAAATTATTAACCATTCTCCTGATTATAAAAACATGCGCTAATGTAACAAGAAATGCATTTGCTGATTAATATGCATATTATGTGCATACGCACGCAGTCGGCTCCGAGGAGATAGAGGGAGAGAGAGAGACGTTTTTCCCTACCCGGCTAAATTATGCGCGCGTATAGCTAACCAGCTCCTTTTCTTTTTCTCCTCCCGCGCGCTCCTTTTTAACAGCGCCGCGCGGAGCCGGCCGCTTTGTTCCGCGGCATATATCGAAAAATAGACGATTCCCAGCAGTCACTTATTTCCGCGCCATTGCAAATCATGCGCGATGTTTATACTAAAGGAAAATAAATTCCGCTCGCCGCTTTGTTTTCGTTCTCTTTCTTTCTTTCCTTCTTTTTTTCTTTTCTTTTTTGCCTCGCTCCGGCGCGCGGTGGCCCATCGGAAATGTTTAAAAAAGAAAGGTGGAGATCAATAAGCGCTCGTCCCGGCCGCTGTATTTCATCTCGTCTTTTTTGCCCCTCCCCTCGCCGCTCAAATGCGATCCGCAAACAGAGCGCGAGCCTCTCTTTATTTAAACAAGGGATTTCTTGAGCCTCGGGAAAAAGAGAGACGTCGACTTTCGCGTCTCTCGGCCTCCCCGCTCCCGATTCCTCCGAGTCGCCCTCCGAGCGAAACAAGCCTCTCGCTGCCCGCTCCTGACCGCCCGAAAGCACTCGCGAATCTTCATATCTCGGCGGAGAAAGGAAACTCGCTCCGGCGCTTAATAGCGTCGAATTACAGGCCGTTTATTCCGCGTCTGCGTCTCGAAGGCGCGGGCGGAGGAGAAGCCAGAAGCTGCTGAGGTCCGTCCTCCGGCTGGTAGGGAGGCGGCGGCGGCGGCGCTGGCGGCTCGCTGCGGGGGAAACTTTTTTCATTTTTATTTCACCTTTTTAAAGTATTCCTGCCAAGAAAAACAGCCATTAGCAAGAGTTTTCGCTTTTCGCGCGAAACTTTTACTCCTACCTCCCCCCCCCCCCCGTCCGTAAATTTACGTTGGCCTCCGCGAGCGAGCGCCGCGTTATAAAGGCAGATAGATAGAAGGAGACGAAAGTGAAAAAGCCGAGAGACGAAGGAGAGAGAGAGAGAGAGAGAGAGCTGGCTGGAGGCGGACGGCTGGAAAGTAGGCGAGCCTAAGTTTTGCGCAACTCTTTTCTCAAACCCCATCCTTCTTCCACCCTCCCACCGAGCGGCCGCGTTTTTCATCCCCCTCCGCCTCGCGCTCCGCGCATTTTTCATCGTCTATAAATTCTTATTTATATGCGACGCCGTGTTTCTTCGCGATTAAGAAGGAAAAGGCCGCCGCCACCGCCGCCGCCCCTCCCCCTCCGCAAAAAGAGAGATGCCAGCTCAAAAATATACGGCGGTCCGTCACGAGATCGAACGCGAAATCGCGGCCTCTTATCTCTGCATCGGGCCGCCGACTGTTCTGGGAAAAAATGAAAATCCCAAAGGGATGCGCCGCGAAGAGGCTCGATAAATTAACGGCGACCCTTCCGACCGCGCGCCGGACACTTTCGCATACGAGTGCAATGTGTAGAGTCGCCGTACGGAAATAACATTTGCATCATCAATAATAAATCCCGGCGACTCGCTTCTTTGCCCGAGTCGCCTTCGCTCCACGGCGACGCATAAATATATTGATTAAATCATTATTATATGACTCTAGTTAAAATATTGTGCTATAGAAAAACGCGACCGTAGGAAAAGATAGCTATACAGTTGCCGAGCGAGGCAGCCCCCGTCAAATATTCAAGCCCCGCACTCTTTCGCCGGAAGCTCGCCTCGACCAGCCCTCCGATTCGAGCCTTTTTACCCGGTCGCCGCCTTGTTTATGAAGCGGAGCTCGTAATAAGCGCGACTGAATCTCGCTGTTAGCCTAGTCTAATCCGGACTCGAAAGACGCATCAAGATAGATCGGAGAAAGGGCGAGCGAGCCGGGCGGCGGCGGGAGGGCGCGGGGGGCGGGAGGCAACAGGGGCGAGAGAAACACGGCGCAAGAGCCGGGCTAATCCGATTGCTCCGCGGTGAATCGAGCTCTACTTCCGTGTAACTATCCGTTTATCCGCGTGCTCGCGTCGATTGCTTTGCGCTCGCAGCCGAAAACGGATTAGGCCCCACGCAGCACTTACCTTCGCTCCAATATTTGCTTGAAATTTTACGCGGGCCGCCGTCCGCGTGATTTACGGCGGCTGCGCGCGCGGTTTCGTCCCCCGCTTTTTTTCCTTTTTTTTTCGCCACTTTTCCCGAGGCTTGTTAAGTATTGACGACGCTCTTTCGGCGCTAGCTTTTATTGTGGCGTCGGAAGGAGAAAATGAGGGAGGGGGAGCCGGCCTCGATTCCGATATAAATATGCGGCATGAATATGCAGTAAATTTTATAAAAAAGAAACTTTTAATTTTTAAAACCAATTCCCCTTTCTTTTCCAGCGGACAAAAGTACTAGTAAATATATCCTTCATTATTTCTTTGAACGCGATGCATTTCGCGTAACAATTGTGTACTTTTATTTGTGCAGCTGCACTTTTTTTTTAAATTCTCGCTGCAATATATCGCCGACTTGTCGATGTTATTTGCACCATAATTGGCGGATTACGGCCTTTTCCTTGGAAAGCTTTATTTCAGTGCTGCTTTTCAGCACTTTCCTCTGTACGTACAAATTGAAGAAGTGGCCGATTTGATGGAAACAAATTCGCGTCTGCCTGTAAGGAGCTGGGAAAGAATCCCGTTTACAAGAATTGGACTATTAGTTATGGGTTAATTACAATGAGCTTGCACTGACCCTAAGCAATTACTTCCCTGTTGCACGTCCGTTCAGAATTTAATTACAAATCCTTTCGTTCAATGCCTAACGACAAAAGGCTGTAATTTCATTATCTTCGTCTTTCGTAGGAATCCTCAAAGCTGGTTAGCTTCGCCAGTGCTTGAAACTCGACCCACTAGATCGTCCAAAGATCAAACTGACAACTTCGATCATACGCCCTTCGACCCGACGCGTCGTTGGCTCAGGGGACTTGCATCGATAGTTTTAAGGGCTCCAGCCGCACTTGGGCTACTCGTCCAGCACTCGCTTTTGGATGGCATTACCGCTCGTTCGCCCCGCGGCGTACAATAATTAACGTCGCGCGGCCCTCGCTTCGATCCGCGCGGCAGGTATACGGGATTTTATTTGTCCTGAAAATAAACCCGCTCCCCCTCTCGGGCCGCGCGAAAAGCCGTTAGTCACGTTTAAAAGGCGCGCGCGCGCGCCTATAAAAGTTGGGCGAGCGCGCGAAATAAATAGTTGCCCCGGTCTCTCGAGTGGCGTAGAACGCCGACGGGAGCGAGGCGGAAAGCAAAGGAGAGCGAGAGGTCGGTGGGGGAGGGGGGGGGGGAGAGCGATCAAATAGGTCATTAATCAAACCACACCCTCGCGCTCGCGCTCGCCAACAGACAGGACGTAACGGGTGGCTCGCGTGAAAATCGAACTCGCGCCTCGCCTCGCGCCGGCAACCCCTTCGGCGCCGCTCTGCCCTTAGCTATCCCCCCGTTTCTTCGCTCCGCGAGCCGAGCGGCCTAATGAAACAATCGCCGCGGGGAGGCGCGAGCGAGCGGCCGAGCGAGCCAGCCAGCCAGCCGAGGAATTGGAATACGCTCGCGTCCCTCTCGCGTTCGTTTCGGCGGCCGCCGAAAAAGGCGGCTAACAAGTGGTTCGAGCCGCCACTCGGCCTCGGGAGGCTAAAAATGAGCTGGCTGCTGGTTCGGGGGATTAACCGAAAGCAGCGGCGGCGGCGGCGGTATCGGGCGGCGCATTCCTGGGGGTTAGGGAGGAAACACGGCCGTGCATTTACAAGTGTATCGGATGCTCGCAGAGCGCGCTCGGATATATCTGTCCGTGCAGGCGGTCCCTGTAACTGCGCCTGCGGTGCCGCATCCTGGCTGTAGAGCGGTGGTAGTAGTGGCGGCAGCGGCGGCGGCGGCGGTGGTAGTCGTAGTCGCGCGTCGCGTCGCCGGCGCAGAGAGACCTCAGCCAGATACTACCCCTCTCTCTCTTTCGCGAAGGCGCGCGGGAGAGGGGGCGGCCGGGATGAGCGCGGCTGCTACCAAACACTGCTCACCGGCTCACGTACTATTGTGTATACTATTGTTCTGGTTGGCTAATATCCAAGATGGCCGCCTAGTTATACTCGCTCGTTCTCTATGCGAAAATGTGTGCGCCCCGGCTCGCGCGATGCATCCAACACACACGTGCGAGATAATAGCCATTGGCGGAGCCTTAGTCTCTCTCTTCGAGCCTGCTGCTACTCTGCCGCTGTATTTCCCTGCCGCCTTCCCCTCGCAAGCGTGCACACGCATATCGATCGTCCCCCCGAGCCGCCGCGTTCGCATCTCTCTCTCTCTCTCCCGCTCGCTCTCGCTATCTCGCTCGCGCGCCGCGGCGACGTGCTTTCCGAAAAGCCCGAGACTCTGGAAATCCGCCGGGGGAAGAGTCGAGACGGCCAGGGGCACTTGGCCCCGAGGCGCTTTTGCCCTTTTCAAAGCCACTTTTTCTCTCTCTCTCTCTCTCTCGCGCGCGCGCAGGTCCTTCCCGAAGCGCGACGAGCCCCTATTAGCGCGGCTTCATTAGCCAGCCTCTGATAAGGAAGCCAATCGAGTTAGCGGCCGGCAAAAATTATCGGGGGAAAATAGGCACCGGCAAAGCCAATAAGCCGGCCCGGATTAAAGAAACGCGTGTAACGTCGCGGTTTACGCGCGACGACGACGGCGGCGGCGGCGACGTTACAAGTCGTTGAATTTTACGGGCGCAATTAAAGTCAGCGGCGTGCCGCTCGCTTTATCGCCTTCGTCTACAATAATAAAAAGAGAGAGCGCGCGGCGAAAATTAAAAAGCGCGCGAGCCGAGATGAAAAATAGAAATATAATCAGTTTGATCGTTAGCCGGAGGGAAGAAGCGGAGCGCGCGGAATGAAGCGCCGAAGGCGGCAAGCGGCGCCGGCCATCGAATACAGCGATAAAGTTTTATTGAAGCGCGAGTTTGTCGCCGCGACCGGGGCGAGCAAGACAGAGAACGACAGAGAGAGAGAGAGAGAGAGAGAGAGAGGGAACGAGACTTGCTTTGCTTTCATCAGCCGCCAGACTCCGTCCCTCTCTCTCTCTTTCGCGCTCCTGCCCGCTCCCTTTTTTCCACCCCCTCTCGCCCCGCGTCGCCTATACTACGGACCATAAAATGTAGATTAATATAAATATTCATAAACACCGTAAAGTTTATGTCGCGAGCACGAAGGGGGTTGCTCTCCACGCGCTTCTCTCCTCGTAAAATCCCCCTTCCCCCCCCCCCTCCCGCCCGCCGGCGAGCGGGCGAGCGAGCAGGCTGCAGTCGTCCGTCTGCGGCGGGGAGAAATAGCTTAGCGACGAGCGTGAAAAATACCGAGGGAAACTTCTTCCGAACGCTTCCTTGCTTTTCTACTTCTCCCCCCTTGCCCGCTTCTGTCGGCCGCCGCCGCCGACGACGACGACGGCGACGACGACTAAGTTTGATGTTTAATTTTCTACTACATTGTGCCCCCGTAATTTCCTACTTTTAATCCATACAAGTCGGCTAAAAGCGACATTTTCCATTTTCCGCGCAACTGGAATATCTAAATGAAATATAAATGCACGCGCTTTTTTTTCTCTCTCTTCCTCTCCGGCTCAGCCTTGGATTCGCACATGTGACTGGCACGTCTATTATTACTTGCTAATAAAGTATCACGCACGGCGGCCACATGTGCCTTTTTCTTTGTTGCAGTCCGTTTAAATGACGTTATAGCTTTCCGTCACCGCGCACTGATGTCATGCGCCTGGGAGACTGGGCGTGCGAGTTTCAGTTTCTCCCGGCGACCTTCCAATACGGCCTATCGACTCTCCCGTGCGATTGGCAATCGCTTGCGCTCGCGTCGGGCGAGCTGAACTTTTGATAACGTCGGGCCTCTCCCCGCCCGGCGCGCGCTGTTCCTTGGAGCGGGCGATTCTCCGCGAGTAAGCCAATAAAAATTCTGCAGTTTCCAGCGCGGTAAATTCAGTGTACAAATTATACAACTTTTTTTTCTTTTTCTCTTTTTCTTTTTATGGACTCGTTTAAACGGTTACTAATAAATTTTCCGCAATCTCGTTCCACGCGCCGGTCGTAGCGAGCTTTACGATTATATAATATAAAATTTTTATTCAAATAAGCTCCTTAGTTTATTGACGGGAGAGCGGCGCTTTTGCCGGCTAAGAACGGCGGACGTAATTCTCCCGGCAAACAAGAGAGCCACGCGCTTATTCAAATTGACACAAGCCACACGTCGGGGGCGCGCATAAAGGTATTAATAAAGCGATGTTTTCGAAAGCAGTGGGAAAGTACAAAGTACTCGAGAGAGAGAGAGAGGCTCGAGTGGCTCGCGCTCATCGCGCGGATGAAGGCTCTCGCCCCGCGGGGGAAGGTGTGAGAGATGTATCCGAAGGAGCGAGGAAAAAAAAACAAGGAGTGGAGTCGACCGGGGCGACGGGAGAGCGGCGGCGAGGGCCCCGCCGCACGGTAGTGTTCGGCTAATTAATTAATTGATAATTAACACAATCTCCAGGGCCCGTCGCGGTATTTTTCATTTTACGAGCGGCAGCCAGCGCCCGTGGCGTGTTGTGATTTTTATCGCGCAATTAACGCGACGTGCAGCCGCTTTGCGCGCGCCGCCGCCGACGCCGTTTACGCTTCGCTCTCCCGTCGCTTCGGGCCGAGCGTATCTATCATTACTCTTATCACAAAAGTATTAATGTTTTCATTAAAGGCGCACGCGCGCCCGCAAGAGTTCCATGCCTCCCTAATTGATTATTCCAGCCCCGCGACGACTTGTCCCCCTCCTCCTGCGCCTGTCGCCGCTAATAAAACACTCCTCTCCTTTCTGTTGCAGGTGAGTTTCGCCGTGAAAGTTTGCAGACGCAAACCGTACGGGAGATCAATACGTCGTGAGTAAGAGATGCTTTATAATTCACGCGGCTGATGGAAAACTTTCCAATTCCTTGACCCGCCTCGGCGCGGGGAGCGCCGGAGAGGCAGAGAGCGCGGCTACGGCCGCTCGCGGAGCGCTCTCCCGGCTCTCCCAATCAATTAATTGAAGCCAAGGTCGAGAAAATTATTCGACTCTCCCCCGGTCGGCGCGGGATCCGCAATATCGGAGCCCGGCCATTATCCCATTGCTATTTACGCGGCGGGTTGTATGACTAAGCGCTGCTAATAACGCGCCTCGGATAAAAGGCGAGGCCCGCTAAGGCTGAAGAGCGCGAAAGAAATCGAGAGCGCGCGGTTTATCAATGATTCGGCCCGCCGACAATTACATTCTCGAGCGCGCGCGCATCGATGGAAAATAAAAGTGAGAAGCAATCATCCAGCCGGAAGCACAACACGCGTCCGAAAGAGGGGGATGAAAACTCCGGCCGGGCCGGGAGAGAGAGAGAGGCGGGTATTTCATTTCTGGGCAATTGCCGGGCAATTTCAGCGCGTGCCGGGAGCCGCCACCGCCGTCGACCGCCGAAAGCCTCGGCTTTTCGCGCAGCGGCACGTGAGCAAACGCGAAAAACCACGAGAGATGATTGCGGCCGGCGCGGAAAAACCGCGAGCCCGAGCCCGCTTTTACGCTCGCCGATGAAAGCCGCCACAGGCGGCGTCGGAGGTCCCGATCGATGCCGGCGCCACGGCCGCCGGAATTTTTATCACCCCGGGTGTCAAAATCTCAAGTCCGGCGGCGGCCGCGGCGAATTAGCATAATTAGGTATCGAGGGCGCAGCGGGTGTCGGGCAATAAAGCAGCCGGCGGGCCAGAATCCGATGAGCCTCTCCCCCTCTCTCTCGCTCTGTGAAAAGCGGCTGCCGCGCGAGCGAAAACGGCCAGCGGCACATCGCGCTCTCGCTCTCTTTGCCTCTCCATCCCTCCGCGGCGGCGGCGGCAGGTTAATCGTTAGCACGTTGTCGGGGTAAAACAGTTTGCCGTTTTAGTCTCCCGCTCTCGCTTTCAGCGAGCCGTGAACCCCCACTGGACCGCGCTCCCGCCCGCTCGGATTTATTCGGGCTTCGAATTTCGGCCGGAAAAGCAGAACGAAGCCGCATTACCGCGCCGATCCGGCACGTGGCGCGTTTTACGCTCTTTGCCCCCTCCCGGATCTCGCGGCGGCAGAGCGCCGCAATTAGCATATTTCTCGGGGGCCCTCGCATTGTCGAAAGTCGACGCGGCCGAAAAAGGCTCTCGCCGCTGAAAAGGAGATGCTACCCGAACATGTGTATCGCGGGAGAAAACGGCCAGCCGGCCGCATTGTTCGAGCCTTTCAATGGCGCGAACATAATGCGAGATAGAAGGTGAAGTTCCGTCGGATGCGAGCTCGGGCTGTAGATTGTAGAGCCGACCTCTCCTCCCCCCTCGGCCTCGTTATCAGCCCACCTAAGAGGGAGCACACGCGAGCTTCTATCTTGCGATGCAGCTCGCCGATCGCAGCCGCCGCGCGCAGTCCCCCTTTCCATTACAACTTGTTAATGAGACAGAGCCCATTTGCTTGTCGCGCACCCTGGGGGGGGGGGGGGGGCCGGGGGGG
>JAWWEM010000054.1:8626685-8649055 GCA_035582935.1 Ormyrus thymus | reverse complement strand
GGGTGGCAAAGGGGGGCACGGCAGTCGGGAAGGCCACTCCGGGCTTGGACTGCATCGCCTCCTCCGCCGCCTCCACCTCCAGCGGCGCACGTATGTACCACCCGGTACATAATGTATGAGGGCACGTTGGTAGGTAAGCGGCCACCCCTAGCTCACCGAGCTCTAACTTAATTATTCGAGAAATTCACCGATCCATTCCTGAGCCTCCTCTCTCTCACTCTCTCTCTCTCGCTCGCTCGCTCTCTCTCTCTCTCTCTCTCTCTCTCGCTGCCGCCGCCGCCGTTCCCCTCTTGCTCCGCTGCCGCTGCCGCCGTTGCCGCCGCCGCTGCTGCACTGCCTCGCCTCACGGACTGGACCACAGAAATCGATCGGAAACTCGGCTGCCTCTGCCATGATAGCACGGAAGGGAGAGAGAGAGAGAGAGAGTTAGTTCGTCGCTCTCTCCCTCGGCTCCTTTTTTCAAACTTACCGTCGGCGCGGGCACGCAATCAAAAAGGTAAATACTCGTGGGAAGAGAGGCGCTATTTATACAAATTTTCATGCTCCGCGCTCTTCAAGCCGAGCGTGTCCGACTCGCGTGTTATTGTAATTTAATGGAACGTGGCCGGCTCGCGATTAATCTCTTTTCGGCATTGTATTGATATTCGAGGCGCGCGAATAAATGAGATATCTTGTTAAATGGGGATGCGCAGAGCGCGGGGAGAAAGCGCTAATCGAACGGCACGGGCTTATACGTGGCCCGATATTCCTCTGCTAAACTTGATGCTAACTCGATTGATTTAATCCTGCTTCGGGAATTTCTCGCGGCGCCGAAAAATATTAATTAAACTTCGTCTTATCGCGGCGGCGCGACGAAAGTGGTAAACTCGGCCGGTGCTCCCCCCGCCCGGCCCCCTTCTTTTTCCGCCCCGCCGACACTCGCGCGTTGCGTAACCGCGCTTTAACTTTTCGCCGTGAATTATAATGAATCTTCCCGGCTATCGAGCATTGTTATGTAATTCAATTAATTTCACAAGTTCAATTTGGGAGATTTGCACGGCGCATTATCCCCGCCGATAAAGGTCGCGCGGGGAAATCGTCGCACGCCCGGGGAAATGACGTCCGCGCCGCTTAGCCGAAGCCTCGAGGCGGCTCTTTTAATCGGCTTCTGCTCCCCGTGACGAGCCGCCCGCGCGGATTGTCAAAACGATCGCGGCCAGTGGAGCGTAAGCCGAGAGCTGGCCGCGTCTTTTTTCATTTAAATGAGAGGATGCACGGCCGCGGCGGCGCCGGCAGAAGCAGAAGCAGAGATCGCCGGCTGATAGGGCGAATAAGAGGAACGAGCTCGGGTGTAGAAGTGAGAGATGGCGAGGGGGAGGGCAGCTTAATTATCATCGCGGCGGCGAGTATTTATATGCCAGGAAGCGCTTAAATAATATTTCTCCGAGTCGAAGACTCGGCGCCTCCGCCGGGATAGAGAGAGAGAACGATGGGAGAGCGGGATTGCGAAGGTTCCGATCGAGTCGGCGCGATAAGAGTGGGCGGAATCGGCTCGGTATCGAGCGGAAATCAAAAACAATATGCGCCCGAAGAATGAAAACGATCGCGTCCGCCGGAAAGATCGGCCCCCGGGATTATAATACATTCGCGCTTTTCCCTCGAATTTCCTCGGGGCCCCTCGCTAATAGCTTCTCGCGGCTATTACCCGCGTGTATTCCGATTTTAATAGGTGTCGCGCAACGCGCCCCTCGGGCTCTGACAATTACTCCCGCCGCCACCCCCTTCCACCGTTGATCGATCGATCGCAGGGCCGATCGCACTACTGGACAGCCCGCGCCGCCGCCGCCGCTGCTGCTGCTGCTGCTGCACCTGCATCATCGCTCGGCCCATCGAGATAACGCCTCGTTTAGCAATTTCGCTCACGGCTAAACGTGTCCGAAACACCCCGCGCCGAGGCACCTTCCGTCCCGAGCCCTTTTTCTCGCTCCACGCCCTCTTTATTTCAATTATCCGGGTGTAATCGAAATTCCGGGCTGGCGACGAGGCCCAAAGCCTACCGCTCGCCGATTATTCGAAATTCCTAATAATTCCGACGGCGCGCCGTACTGCGGTGTTTACTTTTCCCGAAAAATATGATTTTAGTCGGTTTTGCAAAAACAACTTGCGCGGGGCGAATTATTTTTTCATGCTGCTTTTGTCGAAAAAATGAAAAAAAAAACAGCGAGGGACAAAAACAAAACAAGCTCGATAAATAATAAACGAGAAGGGGCAGTAAGCGAAATGGACCGTTGCACTGCTGCGAAATTAATAATCAGCGTCGAAAAATATTGCCGGCTGCCTCGAAAGAGGGAACGGAAAAAAAAGGAAGAAAAAAAATCGGCATCAACTAAACGCGCCGGACGTATGGAGATTGCCAAGGAGATTGAAATTGTTGGCGCGGGCAGGAAAGGCCTCCGCGACTCGTCGAGCAAAGTGCCGAGGGAATCCGATCCCGCGGAAGAGGCCTATTAGTACACAATCAACGTCCACAAGGCAACAATTAATGCTATCTGGAGGATCGCGGCGCTTTATGCTAATCGCAGTCTGCATTTTCTAAAACGGACTCGGCTTATCTCGCGCGCCGCCGTCTTCGCCGCCGGCGGCTCCCAATCGAAGGGCAGGCAATAAAGTCCCTCTCGCCGCGCGTCTGCGTTTTGAAGAAACGGACTTTGTACGGGGCAGCAGCGCCTGGCTAACGAGGCTCGAGCGGCATCTCTCCCATAAGTTATGCAGTACGCGGACAGGCCTAAGTGGCTGCTCGACACGCACTTGAAAGTGGCGTGCGCGAAAAAGGCGCGTCTTGATTTTCCGCAAATGTCATACAGCCGGGGAGGGCTGTCTATAGATAGTCGAGTTCGGCCTACCGGCGTCCCCCTCTCCCCTCCCCGAAGTGCGCGGCTTTCTAACCACTTGCAGTTCGCCGCTTATACTTTTATGCATATTTCATCGGGTTTTGAAAATTTCATCGTTACTCTAACACAGCTCATCATTATTAACGGGGCAGCGATCGTTCCCGAGTCGACATAAGTGAACGCGAGCGTATTTATAGAGGAGAACGATCGGCGAACTTTAAATCGCCTGGAATAAGGTCGCGCGGAGCTGAAAAAAAAATAGCGCTACTCGCGCTCATTAGCGGGGAGAAATTTGGTTAAAGATTCAGGCGACACTCATTGAGCCGTGATTGGCTGGGAATATTTGGAAGCCGGCGAAAATAAGCGCCGTCAGGTGTATTTCGGTCGTCTCACGTCGCTGCCGCCCGTACGATTCGTTATTTATAACTAATGCCTTTGTTGGCTTTGTTATTCCTGCTTCGGTTTCGCCGGAGAGCGATGAATATACAGGCGGGCGTTTGTTGTGTTTTTTTTTTTTTTTTATTTTTTCTTTTTTTCGTATTTTTCCCTGGCCACACCGCGCCGCGGCGCTTCGCGGCGTTCCTTTTACCTGGCACAATTGCGCGCTCGTCTAGAGCGCCGGGAGAGACAATTTGTATTCGAATGAAATCCAATAAAATATAGGAAGCACGCGGGCCGCCTCGGCTATACGACAGTATCGCCGCACACAAAGGAGACAGCGCCGGGAGCCATGACGGCTATCCAACTGGTGGAAAACTTTTGATTGGACGATTCGTCAAACGAGCGACCATTTGGCCCTTTTTGCCAAACGACCGTTTGATTTTTTATGAGCACAACGAAAACTCTTTGCTTTTCGCATGTGCGCGCGCGCCCCGCAAGCAGCGGCAGCCGGCATATTAATAATGCATCCGACAAATACATGCGGGGGGGGGGTGGGGGAAGGGAGCTGATACAGAAGGATCGTCGCGAGGGTCACGCCGAAAGGGACCGCTGTGAACCATTCAATAGTTTGTATATTTTTCCGTCGCCCGGCGAGAAACTTTCCCTTTTATCCCCCTCCCCCACCGCTCCCTCTCCCCCCGTATCCGTCCTCAAATATTAAATAGCCCATCAACATTTTATTTTAAAAGCTTTTTTATTTCATTCAATTTTATTTAAATCGCGAATTTCCGTAACATTTTTATTACCTTAATTAAAGCGGAAATCCTTTTAAAACGAGACGACACTACTCCACGTGCGCGGATCCGTCCCCCTCCGAGTCTCTCCGGTGTTTTTTTTTTCCTTTTTTTCCTTTTTTTTTCATTCAATTTTGGCGAAATGAATTTTTCTGCTGCGGTCGCCGCCGGCCGAGCCGTCCGACACTTGGCCTTCAATGTTTTCGGATTTTCAACTATTTTGGTACATCGACTTTTCTCACCTGGCCGCAGCATTGTAAGCTCTAAATAATTGCGCCGGCATATAAAGCCTTATATTTATTTCAAATGAGTAAATGCCGGCGCAGAAGCTTATTCAATTAATGCATTTATAGCGGTTAAATATTAATTACTCCTTTCCTGGTATACCTATCCACTCAAGCAGCAACGCTTAACAATTTATGCAGCTCAAATTAAGTTAATTCATTGGTAATTCAGTATTTTACCGGGACTTTATCATTATCTATTTAATAAAAATGAGTTACAAATGAGGATTGAATTGATTACATAAAAATCGAAATTTCTCCGATAACATATATTATTAAATTAAAGACAAATGCTATTGAAACAAAAGTAAAGAAATTAATTTAAAGAAATGTCTTATTAACTCAATGGCAATAGACGAATTTAATAAAATATTTTATTAATTTCGTTTTTTATGTAATAAATTGAATTAAATTTTTGTCTCAGTGGGACATTTAATTTAATTCTTGGCTTTATTATGAAAAGATTTTTGTTTTCCGATAATCGATTACTTTCAATTCATTAAGGAACATTGCAAGCGGTCTTTAACGCGAGGGCCACTTTTCGACCCGAATTAGCAGACAGAAGTTTTAAGTTAACCGCGTTTCGACGGAATATCTTTTTTCTTGGCGAAATTAGACAAAGCGAGAAATAAATAAAACAGTATCAAATCAAATTAAACACGTTTTAAAATAGCAAAGGTTATGAAAACGTAGCCCGGCGAAAAATGAATTTTCGCCGACAGGTTCTTTGAACTCTATAAAAAAAAATTTAGAAAAAATATACAGCGAATCGCAACTCGATTTTCAGTACAATTATTTTTTCTGCCGTTTAACGTTTGCTCTAAACTTTTTTATAGGACAGTATAAAATTGGGTTTTATGATTATAAACAACAAATTTCACGGAATCGTTCTGCGTTAAATCTTGTAAAATCTGACTAGCACTGTTCTGCGCGAGCCTCTGCGTAAAATTGGGAATGCAGCTTCGTTTTATATATAAAAACGCGAGAACGACTGCCGGAAAAAACGGTTACTGTGAAACAAATAATCTTTACCCACTCAAGTTCCATTATGTATCTTTAATTATTTCCAGCGTGGATCGGCTGGCTTTTTCTTTTTTTTTTTTATCCAAGCTCTAAAAACTCGGCATTTACTCGCTCGAAATCAGTCGTCGATTTTGCCCGACCTGCCGCAAAACCGAGAATTCCTTTCCACTGCGCGCCGCTCGGATTGCTCGTCTAATAATTATTAATAATGCTGTAAGACGGGTGATTGCAGTTTCCGAGCGCGTGTTCATAATAGCTCATCTCAAGTTGGGCTAATTGAGGGCGCGTTCTTTCAGCGATGATAAATGACTTTGATTTTGCATACAATTCTCGGGCCCGAGCCGCCGTTGTACGTCTAATGGCCCCTCCGTTTTACGAGAGATCGAAATAACCGACGGCTTCTAATTAAAGTCTCGAATCGAAAATTTCGCGGCGATAAAGGCGGAAGAAAAAAATGCCAGGCCCGCGACTTCTCTCGTTATCCCTCGCGGCAGCCGCGGCGAAAAGTTCTTTGTATTTATCGCGAGAGAGGCGCCGTGGCGCGCGGGTCAAATGATTTTTCGTATCGCGTAAATCAGGCCGCTTTTTTTAATTAGAAGCAATTATTCAGCGTTCGGTGTGTGCGAAAAGCAGCGAAGGCACGACTTTCGCACCCCCTTGAACGAATGGAAGCGAGAGAGAGAGAGAGAGAGAGAGAGAGAGAGAGCGAGCGAGCGAGAGAGAGAGAGAGAGCGGCTGCAGCAGCGCTGGAAATGCTAATATTAAAAGTAATATTTCTGGGCCGTCGAGGCGGGAGAGGAGAGAGAGAGAGAGAGAGAGAGCTCGAGCGCGGCCGAGGCCGGCGCCTCGCTTTCCGCGGCGCGGCGCTATTTATTTTTAATATAAATTAAACAATTTATTTTCCGCCGCCGTCGCTGCCTCCGCCGCTGCCTCCGCCGCCGCTCCGCGCGCACCGAAATAGAGAAATAATGCCGGCGCGCAATATCGAATGAAATATCGCCCGCGACCTTCGCGAGCTCGCGCTCTCTCTCTCTCTCTCTCTCTCTCTCCCTCTCTCCCCCACCCTCGCCCCGCAGGAAGGAAAGTACGTAAGCGCCGCTGCAATTTGCATCCCGCGAAGAATATGGCGGCGGCGGCGGCGGTGCCGCGCCGAGAAAAATGAACGGGATGAAAAAGTTTTTCATCTACCTCCCGCCTCGCGCTTGCCAGGCAGACTTTGTTTATTTTTTCTCCGCCTCTCCTTTGCCGCGCCGACTCTTTTTTTATCGCCCCCCCCCCCCTTCCTCCCCCTCCTATATACGCGTTATTCGAACAAACTTTGCCAGCCCTGAATTATGAATATTTATTTATTTTCCTGACAATTGAAAAAGTAAAGCAGTCCGCCGCCGCCGCCGCCGCCGAGCGTTAAGTGCTTCTCCATTTGCAGATGGAAGGCTTCCCGCTGTGCGGCGGGCGGCGTTCATTTATTTTAATGCCAAATTGCTAGTTAATCGGAGCTAGATTTCGCGAGAGATCGCTTGCTGTTTTTTTTTTTTTTCAGCTCGCCAGTTTTTAAAAGCGAGACGATAGACGTGCTTTTTATTTCTCGATCGAGCGAGCTTTTCCGAGAGCGATAAGGTCTCGGCTTTTTCAAACATTTTCACCTATTTATCATTTATTCTTCTTTATTGGCCCGTAATTTCTTGGCAATCATTGATAAAAATAGACTTTAACGGCGCGTTCCGAAAAATCAAGTCGATAAGGATGCAAATGTATATATATATATATATATGTATATATATATCGGAAACGCGTATTAGTCACTCGATCGATACTTTATCTCGAGCCTCGGGAAATTTTTAATTTCACATCCGGATCGAGAGTCGGAATTTTCGAAAGCTCAGAATCAATACCCCGGGCGGACGAGAAGCTCGGGCCGACTAAAGAGCGACGATCCAGGCCTTAGTTAAAGTCCGCGAGGGACTAATAAATACGGGGCTCGACGTTTCGAATGTGGGTTAGAGAGCCCGGCGCGGGCGTCGCCGGCAAACTCTCTCTCTCTCTCCTCTCTGCCCCTTTCACCCCCTCCCCCCCCCCCCTGCATACGCGTACCTGTACAGAACGAGAGATGAATGGCAAGATGGCGAGGAATATTTCACGAGGCGCATTAATATTACAAGATCTCATCTCGCGGATGTATCGAGGTAACATAATGCGCGCCTATAGATGGCTCCTTATTAAAGCGAGGGCTGCCGCCGCTCTCGCTGCTCGACGGCGGCGCCCCCGAAATTCGCCGGCTAACGCAGCCAAGGGGATCTTCGGCGTGCGCGCCGCCGACTGTCTCGTTTCCATTATTCGCCGATTTTTCGAAAATCCGCTCTCTCTCCCGTTAAGTGTGTCTCGCGATTTTCTTCATCGCCGGCGATATCGAAAAAGCGCGCGAGAACGTGCCGGCGAGCGGGTCGTCGGGAACATTCCCCTTTTGATTCGCCGTAAATAATGAAAGATGTTTGCCTGCTCGCTTTTTATCAACTCGAGCGGGGGCCGTCGCCGATCGGTTTTTCGCCCCGTTCTTTCGCCGCCGCCCGTTTACGACCGGCAGCGTCGGCCGAAAGTTTAATGAATTTTCAAAAATTGCCCGCGCCGACAACTCGCGCAACTCGCGTATTTGCGCTGCCGACTGCGGCTTGATTAGAATCGTCGCGTCATAAGGGAATCGATAAGCAGGCCGGGCTCCGCGTCGGCAGCGGGCAACTTTGACTTTGACGGAGGAGCCTCAAAGCGAGAGCCGGGCGAAGGAGGAAAAAAAAGGGAGCGCGCGGCGGCGATATTCCGGGTAGCGAACTAACGAGATCGTTGCGTTTAACGAGTGACGAACAACTAAATATTATCGAAGAGAGAGAGAGAGAGAGAGAGCTCGCGCGGATAAAAGGTTAAAATTCCCCGCCAATCATTCGCGAGGGAGCTTTATTATTAGAAATGTCTTTACCAAAATTAGACGAGTCACCGGTCCGTGAATTGCCTTAGTTATTGCATTCGTGTCCCAAAGTCGCCGGGCAAATTAGTTTTCATCAGTTTAATCGCGAGTATTAATAGAATCTAGTCGGGGCGCTTTGTCGGTTGAAATTCAATCGGTTCGGCACTAGCGTTAAATTAAATCACAGAAATTACATTATCTCGCTTCGGCGTACATGGCGTGTATATTAAAAGAAAAGTGAATTTTCCCTAATTTATATTCCCGATATATATGTATATATAATGAACTATTTCGCTACGCATACTAACAAGCTTCCCCCGGCGGAGAGAAAAGTTTAGCGCGCGCGCGCAGCTCCAAGTACAAATCGAATAATTGCTAAAGTCAATGAAATCCAGGAAAGTGTCGGGTGGCTGCTTTGTGACCCGTAGAATCGAGTCGAAGCTCGGAGCACTCTCTTGGCCAGGTTCAAATGCCGCCTCGAAATAGCATCAGTCGTTGTTAAGTTTGGGAAAACTCGAGTTTAAATATCTGCCGGATGTTTGGCATGTATATCACTTGGTAAATTTAAGTTTACGAGTTCGCTCGCTTTAGCCTCCGGCGCAGCCGCCTCGCCGCCTGGAATTTCTTCCTTTCGAGGCGCGATTAGCCCCGTCTCCTCGGCCGGCTTTTTCGAGGCGACGAATTCCTCGGGGCGCAAAATCCCCTCGCCTCCCCCCGCCGCGCGCCGTGTCCATTATACATGCGTGTGGGAGAGATACGCCGCTCCAATACATAGTTCAGTACTCTATCTACATACGGCCGAGCTAACCCCAGACTAAGTCCACACGCGCTTTGGACAAGCTAACCCTCTATCCCTGCATCTCTTTCCCCTCCCCTCCCCCCCCGGCAGCTCCACTCGAACACGCCCTGCACCCACAGGCATACGCGCGCGGCCCGAGATACGCAACGCTTCTTCACAGACAAAGACCAAGTGTCCTTGCTCTCTCTCTCTCTCTCTGTGTTTAGTTGTCCCCTAGCTTTTTTCTTCCTACGCCCAGGCTATTATCCCGCAACCTATACTTTTTTTAAACGATCCCTGCACTCCTCTCTCCCTCCCCGCGGCGTCACGGCCGCCGCGGCGAGCCAGACGCTTTCCCTCGGCGGCGGCGGCGGCGGCGCGCCGACGCAAAATATGTGGATGCAAACGAGATTAGGCGTGCAATCCCGGCCCGCGCGCTCTCATGACGAAGTAACTGTAATTAAGACGGGATTACCTCTCGAAATTCAATCTCCAGTTGTACCCGCGCGCTCCGGCTGCTCTCCCGCCTGCCGCCCGCAATTCCTTATTTTCGAAGATTTCGAGGCTGGCAAATTACCCGAGTGGACTTTCTTTTTGGAGGAGGAACGGGGCGATCTAGCAGTTTATTTCGAGAGAACGAAATTGAAAAAACAACTCTCTATACGTATCTGCATCGAGATTCAATAGAGTCCGATTGGGGATCAGCGGCATATATATATATAAATATAAAAAATGTGTACGCTTTTATTGGCTTATTGATTAGTCTATTTTCAATTTATACCTAGCGATAAATTTGTATTATTCATCGGTGATTTTCGGCTGAAAAATGGCCGCCCCCGAAAAGCTCGCTAAGCTCTAATCATTTTTTCCGAATCCCTATCGATTATTCGCGCCGCTTTATCGCAGCCATCGGCTAAAAGGTGACCACAATCGAGCTATCGGCTTTTTTCGACTTAAGAACCCTTTAGAGCCACCTGTGGAGTGCTTTTAACAAAATTGCAAGATCAAAATAAAAGACAGCCCCGAGCGGAGCCTATCCCCGATAAAAAAAAACAAAAAGAGGGAAGGAGAAAAAAGAAGAACCGCGACAATACTCGGCGCGATTGCCTTTCGCCCGTCAGTCTTGCGCGGCGGCGGCGTTACGTAATTATTATAATTAATTGCCTCGCACTCGGCTTATATTCGCAGCCAGTGTTTTTTATCCCGAAGCGCGCCGACAATGGCAGCCCGCGAATACGGCATAGACTCGCGGCATAACATAACGTTAAATAATAACGGCAGAAGCGCGTAGTCGGCTTTAGTATTATATTCTCATTGTTATTTTTTCATGCGGCGAATAGAGCGAAATGCGGGGTGAGCTGGATAGAGAGAGAGAGAGAGAGAGAGAGAGGGTGCAGGGGGTGGAGGACGGGAGGGAGACACAGAGAGGCGATCGCGAGTTGCACAAGGGAATATTTAACGATGCGCTCGTATGTATACTATCGGCTTTGTGCCGTTATGCAATTGCACGTGTGCAGTTTTTATTAAAATAAATTTAATGAACCAAACACAATTCCTCTTTATTAACATCTGCTGATTTACTTGGCATTGCGTATCCCGGCGGCAGTTATACGCGCGGCGGCGTACGTGTTGGGCGCCCCGGCGATTCGTTAAGTGATAATGACGAGCCAATAACAGAAAGCGTCAACAGCGCAGGCTGTGCAAACTCGAAACAATCCGATCCCGAGGCGCGGCCGCGCGTACGGCAGCATCAATTTATCGTAAATAAATAAATCTATTTATCCGTGCAGGGACGACGTCGCGCACGCGCTCAATCCTCTCTCTCTCTCTCTCGCTCTCCCTCCCGCGGCCCCCTCCCGCTCTCTCTCTCTCTCTTTCGCCCGCTCTCCGGCGCAAGGCTTTCCGTCTCGTTTCGTCGATCGTGCTTGAGGATAGAATTTTTCTCAGGCTCCGTTCGGCCGAAAATTTTGATCGATCGACGAGCCGTCGAAAACGGTCCGGGCCGACGCGAAATTAAAACGGGCGCGAATCATCGTCTTTTGAATTAAAATATAACGAACTCGAGTGACGAGAGGCAGAGCGCGCCTCGACTTTACGGCGAAGGGAAGGAAAAGAAAAAAAAGCAGCGAAGGAAAAAGGAAGGAGGCGCGGAGTCGAAGCGCTGACAAGTTAACAAGTTTTGCGGTTATTTTCTCGCCTGGCGTATTTCCGGCCGGGCGCGTAAACGAACCGGCTTGGGCTTTTTTCCCCGGCGTTTAATGATCTGCAAGCTCTCATCAGCGTAATTCGATTGAGCCCCGAGCCTAAAGCCTTTCTGGTTTTCGTCCCTTACCCTCCGCCGCGCCGTCTTCTCCTCGAGTTCGCCGGCAGCGGCGGCGGCGGCGGCGGCGCTGCTCTCTTGCTCGCGACGTTAATTTAGACGAATTTCATTAGAACAAACGAACTTTGCTAATCCAGGCTAATCTGATTAGAAATTTGCCGGCGCGCATCCCTCTCTATCCTCCTCTCGCTCTTTCCGCGTCTGTTGACTAAAATCCCCCCCCCCCGCCCCGTACCGGCGCTCGCGGGGAATGCGCCCGAGGAGTGCTCCGCCGGATGCTCGTTGCAAATATTTGCAG
The DNA here is from genome assembly GCA_035582935.1 of Ormyrus thymus. Classification (NCBI taxonomy): domain Eukaryota; kingdom Metazoa; phylum Arthropoda; class Insecta; order Hymenoptera; family Ormyridae; genus Ormyrus; species Ormyrus thymus. Next base: position 8,637,351 of record JAWWEM010000054.1, on the reverse strand, counting down.
AAATTAGCTCGTTGGGCGACTCTTGCAGCGGGCCGCCTAGGGGTCAGCCTTCCAAGACGCTGCATACGAGAGTAGCGCGAGAACGGGCCTGAAATTCGCCGAAGCCAGGCGCCCCGAGCTCCGCGACTCGTGTCGCACTCGCGCCCCCTCCCCGCGCCCGCCGGAGCCGCGCTCGCGCGACAAAGTAAAAACGACGTGGCCAAGTGGTCGTTTGCGGAAAATGACCCCCGTCGCATCGACGCGGCAGCTCGCCGGGAGGAGGCGGAGGATGCCACTGTGTAATTTGTCGCTTCCTTTGGGACGCGGGGCCGCGACAGCGCGCCCGATCGCGCCGCCGTTCGCTTTGATAAATATTTCACGCGTTTTGCCTTTCTTACGTGCAGCCACCCGTGACGCCCGCCCTCCTCTCTCTCGTCCGGCGAAAAATACACTTGCCCGTAGTCCGGCTGCGTTTTCTAGCCAATTGTTGGCTTAGGTACGCCTTGTTAATCGGCGACCGCACGCTCGTCTAAATGGTTAATAAGTGACGAGCAGCGACGTCGCGCAATAGCGAGCGCTCGGCGACTATCCAAAATTAATGACCGCAGCTCGCTCTGCGATTCGACTGGAAAAATGATCTGCTTCTTCGATACTGGGAACTTGGCCTCCATTACTGCATTATATATTACCGCTGCACTTATCTCGACGATTAAACCATGCAGTACAATCGACGACTCTCCGAGATTTCGTTGCCCGAACAATTACTTTGACTTTCTCAGCCGAGCGCAAGTGCCTCGAACATTTATCTTTGGCGGTATAATTTGGCGAGGCCCCCTTTATACGGAGTTTGAAATAAAAGCAGTGATATTAGCTCGGAATATCCCCCGGACATTAGACTTGCATTACGCCTACATGAAAGTTTGCAGCAAAGAGGAGAATAGATTGTCACGAGACGCACTTTGCCAGTAGGAACTGTCATGAAAAATTCAGAGCCGCATCGTTGTCGACGCGATGGAGACACTGATGCGATTCTTGGCTATACGGCTTTCCTTCTCCCTCTCTCTCTCTCTCTCTCTCTCTCTCTCTCTCTGTCTCTCTCTCTCTCTCGGCGGCGAGTTTTTCCTAAAAACTTACCCTTAATAAAGACTTTTAATCGAAAGAGTTTTCGAGCGAATCTTAAATATTAAGGGAAAGTTTGTAGCTAAGTTTTTAATCTAAAATGCGCCTTATTACTAAACTTGGCTAATGAGAATATCGCCGCCTTGCTCAATGATATCGCGCAGACATCGAGGGGTCAAAGGGGTAGTGCCTGCTTCTCTTTCTCATTTTTTTTTTTTTTTTTTTACCCCGATGATTCATTCGATACATCCCCGAGGCCGCGCGGCGCATTCGTCTCGCATTCCCTTATTAGCCGACCGGTCAATACTATGAAATATGACGGGTAAACAGTAGGAAACAATTAGAGGCTGGGAAACTGCTGGAAAGTGCGATTGCGTCGGACCTGTATAGGATGCATGCCGCTAATGGATATGAGGCCTTTGCCCTCTCACTCTTGTTTACTCTCTCTCCCTCTGGCCTCGCCTCGCTTCATTCGAGCGATGCTGCGCGAAGAAGACCGAGCCCAGAGCGAGAGCAAGAGAGAGAGAGAGAGAGAGAGAGAGAGAAAGAGAGAGAGAGCAGCCTCTGAATTAAATATTACCATATAGACACTCGGCCACTATTAACTGCCTTCAAATTGTCCGGCGCGTTCCTGCTGTCCTGAATCTTTGACGAAGCAGCCCGTCGAGAGAGAGCTCTTCCTTTCCCGCTGCCTCCCCGCCCTCCGCATCGAAGAGAATGGATTTATATGGGGGCCGAGCTAGAAGCGCGCAATCTATAATAATACCTGGCCAATCTCCGCCGTTAAACATTCACGCAGTCCTCCGCAATTTCTCCCTCGATTCCTCATGCGCCCGGAAAAATGCTACTCCTCAGCGATTGATAAGCCGACGCTTGCATAATGGCGGCCGCCGCTGGACTCCGAGCATATTATGCCCCCCCCCCCCCCGAAAGCCGTCGATGCTTGTTTGCTCGCGAACGAGGCGCGCAGAAAAAAAAAAGGCAGCGAGGCGGCGTCGGCGGCGGCGAAACTAAGATAAGGTATACGCGCGGAGGCCCCCTTAAAAATTCATTTCGAAAGTCCGAGAACGCGTGCTTGCGCCCGACCGGGCGAGCGGCCCGCCTCGGATCAACGAAATTCGGCGCCGCCTGAGGAACTTTCGAAATGAAGCAACTTTGCGTGTGTCTTTCGGGCGCGCGCGCATATTAGCAAAGTTGCTCCGAGCTCCCCGCCCCCCGCCCCATATTGCCTCCTTGCAGCCTCCAAGTCCGCATAGCTTCGAGAAACAATTTGCCGGTTTTTCCCGAAAAGCGCGTGAGCCATCTCTTACTCTTAAACAAGCACATGCTCAGCAGCAGCACTTTACTAACGTACTCTCTTTCTGTCTGTTGCAGGCCAAGTTGTTGGAATCGTCCCACGCTTGGCTCGGAGCCTCCACCTCCAGTATAGCAGGTGAGTTTCCAATGAAATCCCCCGTCCACGCAAGCGCCGACGAGGAGCCAAGCCAGCTCCGCCGGAGTCTCGGCTCGCCGAATATCATAGCGAAAAAGGCCCCACCCCCCTCCGCCCCCGGCCCCTCCGCCCCCCGGCCCGCTCGCGCGCGCGTTAACCCGACACACACGACACGAGAGCCCTAGCCGATGTCTGCTGATTTTTAGCTGACTACTCGAGCCTGCTGAAGCTGAAGGCGCCGACGTGGACGCGGCAAGAGCTGCAGGAGGCCATCGAGGCCGTCGTCACGCAAAAGATGCGCTTCACCCAGGCCTCGAGCAAGTACGGCATCCCCAAGGGCACGCTCTACGACAACATCCTCGGCAAGTCCAAGAGGATGATGGTCCTCGAGGAGGCGGGCCTCGACGGCCCCGAGGAGACGGCCGTCCTCGAGTTCTGCTGCGACATCAGCGTCAGCCCGTACAACCGGCGAACGAAAAAGTCCCTCAACGCGATCCTCAACTTCGTCGAGAAGCTCAGGCGGCAGCGGGACCCCGGATTCTCCTTCTCCGGGCTGTCGGGCTTCCGCTGGTGGTGGGCCTTCTGCAAGAAGCACGGCATCGTCTCGCTCTACTTCAACGACGAGAACGACAACGAATGACAGCGGACGATGCCCCCGCCGCGAGAAGCTTGAAGCTATCTCTGCCCCCTCCCCCCGGCCCTCCCAGCTTTTTAATACTCCGGAAGTACAATATAAGCTGGCCCGCGAAAAAGAACAACAAAGCCGCAGCAACGGGTTGCCCGCCGTTCTCCCGAGGAGGCTGAAAATTTCTCGCGAACGGCATTAATTTTTTAATCGCGCCATTAAAAAGCCACTCTCCGACGCCGAGCCGTCCGAGCCGTATATCCCGAAATATCCGCAAGGAATTGCGGCAATCATCCGCGCTGGAATGTCCATTTCCTGCCGGCGGCGGCGGCGGCGGCGGCGCGCGCGCGAGAGGGCCGCGAGGCACCTTAGCCGCCGCGGCCGCCGCCGAGCCGGTCAATTCATCACCGCGGCAACAATGACTCGATTATTTTTGCCCGCTTTTGCGAGCGCTCCGTCCTTGCGGCCAAGTTAGCGTATACTTGCGCGCGCGCGCTGCACAATGGAGCGGGAGAGGAGATTGCGTATTCACATGAGGCGCGAGCGCGTTTGTCTTCCCTCATCCGGCGAGACGAGAGCGACCGAGAGAGAGAGAGAGAGAGAGAGCACAGACAGACGTCGGAAAGCGCCTTACGACTTGCGGACGCTTTAGAATATAACTTGCGTAAGCTTAATGACTTCCATCCTTTTATATATCGCCTCTCTCTCTCTCTCTCTCTCGCGGATATCTGCGAATTAGCATCAATTAGCGAGACTCCTTTCCCGCTCGGGCGCCGCATTCCTCGCCTTCCAATACCTACTATTATTATCGATATTGCCGACATTTTTAGCCTCGCTCCAATTGCAATTGCCCCGTGTGCGTGCGCGCTTCCTACTTCCTCGTTCGCCACGCGCGCGACTCCCACTCGCTAAAGACGCGCCTATTTAGCCGCTAATTTCAATTAAACGAGAGCAATGCCACTCCGCTCGCCGCGGATGCGAGCGTTTTTTATTATTCTTTTTTTTTTTTATTTTTATTTTTATTTACCTTTTCATTTTTCCAGCTCGGCCGGCGATCGAGTCTCGCTGCAAACGCCGCGCCGTTTTAGCCCGGGGAACGGCTCGCGTCGCCTTTTTTTTTTCGGCATTAAGTCGCAGCTGTATTCGAATAATTTATTACAATCGAGCGGAATGATTTTGCTCTTTTATTTTCGCAAACCTACCCGTTATTTGCGATTGTTGTTTTTTTTCGTGTTGATATTTGTCCCAATCATTATTCGGGACTCTGCTCTCAAATATACTCGAAACTTTTTGTGGATCATATTTCGATCAACAAGCTGTTATCGGGTTCGGTTGGATGAAATAAAAAAAAGAAAAAAAGAAAAAGTAAAAACAGAATTTTCCTGCGAATTATTGTTATAATTGAGAACACTCCGAGCGCCGAAACATTCCCGTTTTTCACGACGCACTATACTGTAACGAAAAATATGTTCCTCTCTGCGTATATGACGTTTGTATAACTTGAGCGTCGATCGGCTTGTGATTCGTCCTCGTCGCTGATCGATTTTTCGAAAAAAAAAAAAAGAAAGAAAAGAAAACATGATACTCGCGCCCACCGAGACTCGGGGGCGTCTAGTGATAATCCGTGCCTAGAACTTATTGTCGATTAAGTTATTGATATTTACGCAATATATTGTCGGCTCGCTCGGCGAGTCGCGCTCGTTTCGCGACGATCGTTCACTAGATAGGAATCAATTCCACGTGCCTAAGTTAAGATTGTTGTAAGATGTAACATTCCTAAGCGTTGTGCGAAAGATTGACCATTGTATATTGAACTAGCTTACGAATCATTATCGCCGCATCACTCATGCTATTATATTATATATTTTTTTAAGACATTAGCATTTTTTGTATCGAAAGTAGGCATTTGCATGCAGCGATCGATTGTACATGACATTATTGGCGTCGACGCCGCAAGACTTGTCTAGATTTACGCAGATAATCAAATTTCTACGCCAATTCCGCGCGTCAAATTTTTACAATAAAAAGTCCGCTGCGCACTTTGCAAATTTAATATTCTATCGTTGCGGTTACGAGTGCAGTGCGCGCGAAGCGTCGAGTTGATTTTTAATACATCGATCAAATTACTTGCAGTCCGAACGAAAAACTACGACACGCGCGTTTAATAAAAAGAGATGTGTAACGGAACAAGGTTTGCACTTTTATACTTCAATAAAAAGTAGCAATTACAGCAGTTTTCCGTTTAGGCGGCGGGTGCTTTGTCTTAATCGCTGTTAGAGCCTAAGTCATAAGTAAAATGTGCCTTTTTATCTATCAATAAGTTTAATTACGGCAAACACTGTAATCGTTCATTGACGTCGCGCAGATAAATATGTAACGAATCTCTAATGTTTTTTTGTTTTTTTTTTTGTTTTTGTAACTGCGTCAGCATCCGATACCACTGTAAAATAAAGCTACTCAACTAAATAAATCTCTGTATTTTTCATAAGACTGAATAATATACACTTTAAAGGAATTTTAAGGAAAGCCCGCACTCGGAATAGTCAAAAGCTCATTGTAAATTGACAAACTGTACAGTACCAAGAGTTTTTATGTATTAAATTAGAACCACCGAGTCATTTCTGTCAGAATTTTTTCTTCCGCTCGCCAATAAAGAAGGCGCAGAAGAAGAGTCGTCCTCCGCACTGCGGCGACTCTCGTCCGTGTGCGTCGTCTTTTTCCAATTAATTGTATTAATCATGAAATTGGAGGAGGCCTAATTACACTTAATAACTTAACCGTTAAATAATCGGTCCGGATCGGGGCCATCGGCGCTGCATACGGCTGCTGCTCGCGCTTGCGCCGTCGGCTTTTCCACGAGTGCACGTGCACGCGCCGCCTCGTCCCCGCGGGATAAATAAAAAGAGAATTTTCGCGCGCGGCCGGCTCGCGCGGTGGCTCCTCGGTTACGCCGATGCGGCCTCTTCCGTCCTCCGATGCGGCGTAAGCCAGGCGGACCACCGCGCGACCGGGAACGCCTCTTAACGGCTCACTTTGCGAGCGATCTCTCTGCGAATGCGCCTTGTCGGGAGTTTTATCTCTTGTCTTTTGTTTTGTTACGACTGCGGCGAAACGGCTGCCTACTTTCATTTTCTGTATGTTTATGTGAATATATAAAGTCATCATTCCGTTACCCAGAATTTTGAGCCTCCATTTTTTTATATCCTATCCCCTGAATCAATTTTTTTTTGTTTTTTTTTTTTTGTTTCACTAATCTTACTCTCATTTCATTTTTCTCTTTTATTTTGTTCTTTTTCAGAAATCACAGCCAGCCAGGGTACTACTTGTAAAAAATAAAGTAACCTATTTAACAATATTATATTTCCATTGCATAATATATAAGTAAACCTACCGGAGATTTTCACCTTTATACATTATTTTTAATAAAACAATGACAACGCTGTTTAAAACTTGAAGCTTTACATATATTATACACCTACGACAAAGAGCCATTTCTAAAAGACTTTCAGTCTTTTATTTTTACTTTTACGAACCACACCGTCCTGAAATTATTTACAATTAGGAAATGTTTATGTGTGCATTTAAAATTGAAATGAATTTTTCATCGCAAATTTTTCTATATATATATATATATAAATTATTTATCATGTTGCCCTTACAACTTATACTAATGCCTTTTCCCTGATTCTCGGGGGGATGTTACAGCAGATAGCTATCAGTATCAGCTGCAATCCATGTGGCAAAAGTGCTGGAATACCAATCAGAGCCTGGTTCACAATCTTCGCTTTCGGGAACGCGGCCCTTTGAAGTCCTGGCGGCCGGAAACGATGGCTGAAGCGATTTTCAGTGTACTCAAGGAAGGCCTTTCATTGAGCCAAGCAGCAAGGTAAGATTTTTTTCGCAATTACTGCTTCGGAATTTTTCAATTTCAATGTTCTTTCTTTTTTTTTTACTCTTACGTCATTAAGAATTTATTTAAGCTGGGTCCCTGCGCTAATAAGGAGTGGGGATAAATGAAAAATATTGTACTTTTAGACACTCATAATACTTGTACCATAAAGAGGATAAGGGCTATCAATTTAACTTATTTGAAAACGAGATTTCTAACGCGTCATTACAATGAAAACGGCAAGGCAGTAATAACTTCTCTTTTACTTTAAATGACTTAGAAAATGTTTAATATTATTTACATTATAAATACCGCATTCAAAACATTATATTTAAGAGTAGGAATTATGCGATTAAACGTGGCAACGTTGTGCTCTGGTAAGTAAAGTTTGTCATGTTGTAAGCCTGCGCTCATTGCGAGGAGCAATCGGTGCTCGCAGGAATCAAAACAAACCGAATAGTTTACGTCTACCAATCGGTGTGCAAAAAAAGATTTCAGAAGATGAAGCGATGATGGCTAGTGATAAACAGTACAAACAAAAACTAAGCCAGATAGCTATTGGAAATAATAAAAAAATAGGTTTTGTTACAGAAGAAGAAAGAAGTTCTATAGTAGACGTGACTTTACTTATGCATATAAATCTATAGTTCGAAATCCGGTGCTGCCAAATTTTCAACGAACTATTTAATCTCATCATATTTTTCATCTTTTATTGTCGAAAAACGAATACTAATAACTGGTTGCATACAGTTTTTAAAAACGTATAATAAAGAGGAATAGTTTTACTTTCAAGTGGCATATTTTTTATTAAGATGACTTTTTTTAAGTATATTAAAATTCAATGTAGGTAACATGAACGAGCGCTCAACTGTACTCCTTGTTAAAATCACCAAGTTTGACGATCAATTTCTCCACATTCCACAACGAAGTGGTAAAATAAGTTAAAAATTTAAAGGTGTTTGTGTAATGGATCTTAAAATGTTCTTTTCAAGTTTCATTAATTTTTCATTACTTTGCTATCACTACGGACCCACTTTAAAAGGCCACTTTTTTGGAGCAAAGTGTCATGCTTCATTATAACTTAATAATAATCAATAAACGATGATTCTTACTTTTTGTACTAAAACTATTTTCTATTAATGCAGCTTTTGAAATATTCAACGGCATATCTTAGTATAACTAATTACGTTTTTTCTGCCGCAGCTAGAATCTTTTTCTTTGTTCTTGTTTTTGTAAATTAATCATGCTAATAATTACCATGACTTTAATATTAATTTTCATAAAAAACTTTTCTTCTGTTAGTAATATATATGATAAATACATGTTAAAATGGATGGCTTTACATACTGAATATACGTCTAGAAATATTTAAATATTTTAACTTACATGATTAGCGAAACAATAAAAAATGAGTTTATACTGAACGCATAAAAAATCTTAAGTAGATATAATCTAATGTTTATTCCTTTGCATTCTAAAATTTGCATTGACGTCTAACGTCTTTTGAATCATGCAGATTCTTTGAAAGAATGACTTTTTGTTTAGAATATAAATGTATTTTCTTTAACTTTATTTTTTTAAATATAAAATTTAAATTACGGGAAAAAACTGCGGAGCGCGATATTTAAATAACGTGAGTTTTATTTTTACGCGCGCGTAATAACTCTATAGTTTTTATCCGACAAAAAGAGTATACGCGTATCTACGTAATCCCTACTTACATAGTTTTCTATTTTTATATCATAAAGTGCTTTAAAGATGTTGTATAAGCTATACCGTACAGAAAGAACTACTTTTTAGAGGTGCAAGAATCAAGCAAGCGTTTTTCTGCAGTAAAGATATTGTACATAATTTATTAAAACGTTAACATTGCCGACGCCTATAAACAAAAGAAAAAGGCTCGTTCGCATAAAGTCGCGCGTGCATTTTTTGCTTTATTCCTTCCGAGAAAATTGAAATTCATTATAACGTTCGGAGATGCATCCGAGCAGTATTCTTCGGTCGCGAGTGCATCGCTAGTCGTGCAAACAGACAATCGCCGGCGAGGCTATAATTTCCCATTGCATAGCTATAATATAAAAGCAGATTTTCCACCGGTAGCTCGGGGAAAAAGTAATAATTTGACATGGTGTATTTTTCTTTTTCAGGAAATATGATATTCCGTATCCGACGTTCGTACTCTACGCGAACCGAGTCCACAACATGCTCGGACCGAGCGCCGACGGTGGAGCCGGTAAGTGTAATTCAAAACCAAAATCCCAGTGATTATCGGCGCAAGAAGAAATTTCAATGCGCGAACCTTTTATAAATAGCAAAAACTCTCTCTCGCGGGGTGTTCGCTCGCGAGAAAAGAAACAGGACGCTCGGCATAGCGCTCGGTGAATTTAGCCTCGCTCGTAAAAGGTACAATTACGCATCGGGCCCGTCCGGGCCGCGCCGCGGCGCACTGACGTATTAAGGCTCGTTCTCCGCTGCGGTTACTCGATTTGCCGGCCATTGTGTTTACTTAACTCGCTCTCGTTCGTTATTTTACTGTTCGCCGCGGCGAAACGCGCCGTTAACGTCCACCTTACGCTCGCGACTATCTTTAACTTCTCTACCAATCGGCGGCTGCGATTTTGCCTTTCTTATTCGCTTGTTTCTCTTTTTTTTTTTTTTAACATACGCTTCGACAATTGTGCAAACGAATATGAAATGCGAAGGAGTCACTCGCGTCGATCTGAGAACTTTTATACAAGCAAATTTCGATTTCCGATAAATTATACATTTCAAATCTGTATTTTGATGCAAAATAATCGATTACGTAGATTTATTATGGTGTTCGTATAAGAAAAATATTCACGTACAAATTGAAAAAGAAATATAATTCCTTTTAAAACGATGGAACAATTAGTCTGGTGTAATTTTAAATATACCGCTAAATTTTATTAAAAGTATTATATTTCTTTTCAAACGATGAAATATGAGAGAGAAAGAGGAGCTGGACAGATAAATATTTATTTTTAGCGAGAGAGAAAGAGAGAGAGAGAGCCGTCAAATTTTTAATAAACGATTCGTCTGGCTTCGCAGAAAATAAATTTAAGGTGGTTCTATGGTTTTTCGACATATTCAAGAAATTATTAAGACTTAGCAAGCACGTAGTATAAAGTACGCAGCATACAAACATCTAAATTTTCAGACCAGTAAACGTGCAAAAATGTCAGAAAACGGTGTTTGAAATGAAGCTCGTAAGCGTAGGCTCTTGTGTACAGCAGACGACGGTAGACGTATAACATAAAAAATTTAAAGTTTTCTTATTGATAGCGATTCACCAGAAACTCCAAAAGCAAACAAATTATAACTAAAGTTATGCACTTTAAAAGAGTAAAAATTAATATGCATTGGCGTGCAAAATTATTATTTATAGCCCGTTCAAAATTATTCCCGTAATTTTTACCCGCGTTTGTATATCTATATGTCCTGCTACCGCGCGTCGTCTGCTGACATCCGTGACGCCAAGGCACAGCGCTGCACATCTATGTAGACAAATGCTCTATATCTGCCCATAGAACTACCTTAAGTCGAAGAAAGTAGCACGTAAGAAAAGTAAAGAGGGCCGAAATCGGGACGGCGCCCTCGCCGT
>JAWWEM010000054.1:8595255-8626585 GCA_035582935.1 Ormyrus thymus | reverse complement strand
CACCTTACTGTCAAAATCGCCCGAGATTCACTCAAATATAGGGGTAATTTTTCACCAAAATTTTTCTGCGTGTAGAACTACCTTAAGTCGAAGAAAGTAGCACGTAAGAAAAGTAAAGAGGGCCGAAATCGGGACGGCGCCCTCGCCGTTGTAGCGAGAACAGAGCGGAGCAAGCGCTAAACGGTGGCCGTGCGTCGGTGGGTTTTGCAGATCTGCGGCCAAAGGGTCGGGGGAGGCCTCAGAGGATCCTGCTCGGCGTCTGGCCGGACGATCACATCCGCGGCGTGATTCGAGCGGTGGTCTTCCGCGACGGACACTCGCCCCACATGGTCAAGGAGGAGCCGACCACGATGTATCCCGCCTTGGCGAATTACGGCGCCTGCAACGGACCCGAGGGAGCAGTCAGCCCCAGCGCAGCTGCCGCCGCGGTCGCCGCCGTCGCTCAAGGTACCTTACCTACCCGACTCTCAAAGTGCTCCCCCCTATTTCATTAGCCGAAATAACATCTCCTTATTCGATTACCCTTCTTGCTGCATTGTGCTCAAGCTTCCTACCCGCTCGCTAACCTAATTTAGAAACTGCCGCGCTTCTCAATTTAATCACTTCCCCCAAATTTTAAGCGAAACCTTTTTTTTCCCCTCTTCTAATATTACTTCGTTATTTTTATTCGCCAGCGAATAACTCCATTTTCCGCCTTTCGCATGATTTATTAATCGATGCTGTCTCATTCATAAGCTATTCCATCAGTTTTGTAAATTTAGAAGAATATTTTATTGGAGGTTGATTCGCAATTTTCGGTTCGCTGTTACTTCAATTTCATTTGAGCTCAAATTTTACACATGTTTTTTTCAATAGTTTCGGCTGCATTACTAATTTAAATTTCAACATCGATCAAACGAATTATTATAAACATTCATTTTTTCCACCCGAATGACAGTTTTTTTTTTTTTTTTTCCTGTAAAAACAAAACTATTTTCCGACCACCGACTTCAGAAAAGAATTGCCTAAACAGTAATTTCATCTAATAACAGAGCCATTTTCTGAACCATGACAGCTGCACTTTTCGAGCAAGCTTTTTCTAACTAGCCATTACGCTAGAAATTTTCCGTGACTCGTAAGAAGAAGCGCAGCGGGAGGATGAAAAAAAAAGAAAAAGACATTAAGTAAATCCCATGTGTTTTTTCGTTTCTGTCTCGACACAGGTCTCCGACACCAGATGTGCAGCATGGTGGCAGCGGCCCACTCGCAGCAGCACGACATGCTGGCCACGAATCTCTCGACCAGCCTCTCCTCGAACCTGTCCTCGAACCTGCAGGCGGCGATGCAGCAGGCGAGCCAGCAACAGCAGCAGCAGCAGCAGCAGCAGCAACAGCAGCAACAGCAGCATCACCACCAGCAGCAGCAGCACCACCATCATCACCACCACAACAATAACAACAACAGCGGCATGCTCTCGGGCGCGGGAACGCCCGGCCTCGGTGGCCCCGGCAGCAACCACGGCAACTCGCCGCTCAACCTCGGCCTCGCCAGTCCGGGCTCGGGCGGTCCCCCCGAAAGCCCCATGGAGTCCCCGCTCGCCAGTCCTCTGGGCTCGCTCATGGATCCCTCGCACCTGCCGTCCTCCGTCGAGGTCGGCATCGGCGTCAGCGGCATGACCTACAAGCCTGCCCGCAGCTTCGTCAGCCCCCGGCCCGAGAACCTCTTCCAGGAAGACATTTCCGAGCTGGTCAAGAGCTCGCACGCCGCCCTCAAGGAGAAGGAGAAGATTGCCGTCAAACTCGAGCCGCTGACCGACTCGCGATGCGAATAGTAGAGCCGGTACGGGGGCCCAGTCGCGGAGCATCTTCCAGGCCCAGCCGACCCCGCGGCTATGCTACCCCCCGACGGACTCGACTATAGGAAATTAAGCCAAGCGATGCCTGAGCGCCTCTTCAATATATAAATATATTCGTTGGATTACGATATACTATTAGCGCACACTCTTACACAGAGAGAGAGATAGAGAGAGAGAGTGAGAAAGAGAGAGAGAAAGAGAGAGAGTGAGAGAGAAAGAGAGCGAGAAACGTACACACACAGCACACCCAACAAACGACCGAGACACAGACAAGTACACACAGACACTCAGCTGAACATGAATTCGTACACTCATTCGTAGATGCGACACTTAATGATGCGCTCGGGCTATATAGGTCTATACGTGTGCGCACTTTCTTATGCAAACATACATATATATGTATATATACCTGTGTTATATATGTGTATGTTTAAGGTACACGCATGCCGAGCAAACAAAATACCTAGTAAGAGCCAAGTTACAATCTTGGTTTAGGTGAGCATTTCAGATGTTGAGAGAAAAATACCGATTAAACTGACGAGGAGGACGAGGGGTGAAATACGGAGGCTTACAATCAAAAAGAAAATAAAAAAAAACTACGAGCGAATAGCATGCGCTCCTTCCTTTTTTTCAAAGACGATGCCGCGACCGCGAGCGACTTTATTCTTGCTCGCCTCGACACGAGACGACGAGGCGAGAGGATATCCCGCGTTATGATGATAAAGCGATTAAAATTTGTGCGAATCCGGTCGCGAATCGCCACTGCGATATATTTCCAATTTTAGGTAGTCACAGTCCTTTCGTTTGGACAATGTACGAGTAGATGTCGCATATGTATGTAGAATTCGTCCTTGCTGGCTTTTTTGTAACCAGCAGGGTGCGAAACAACTGCAAGTACTACATAATTTATACCTAAATGCATAGACAGTACCATACGTTATAACGCCAAATGTATAATAGTTAGTAAGAAACAAAAAAAAAAAACTACGCGACTCCGTGAAAGCCCAGAGGACTAGAAAACAGTCCATGAGAAAAGCGTGGTGGCGTGAGAGCGAAACACACGGACCGAAAATCCAAAGCCAGATCGAGCAAAAGCTTTTTTCACTTACGAGTCTCGTAATACAGTATCGAGTCGCTGTCCTATTCTTCTGACTCTCGAGGGTTCTTTCTTTCTTCAACTATCTATCTTGTAACCGACGAAACTCGATATTTTTCTTTCAAATTTAACTTTTCAAGTCGCTACTAAAAGATTAATTTAGTAATTCATTAATCCTTCTTAAAAATTATTATTTAAAATCGGAAAAATACGAAAGACTACGTGATCCCTCGATGTCATGAAAATACTCGAGAAAAAGATTGCTCTTTCATTGTTTGTAGAGCGCCGAAGACCACGACTCGATGCTCCGTGAAAGCTTATTTTTGTGATTTTGTAGAAAAGAAATACGAAAAGAGCGTCCCACTACATAAAGACGGTTAAAGGCAGAGTAGCATAGATGAATTAAAATCAACATCACTGTGCTACTAAATGTACAAAATTTCTAATTATATTAACCGAAAATGTGACGAACGGTATTTCTGTGGAAGAAGTAGGAAAAGATTAAAGTACGCGTTATTAAGTATTGCCTTCCTGCCATATTTGGGGTATGCCAAGTATAAAAATTATAAGGTTTAGGGCTTACAAATGACAAATTAATGATTGTGGTAGATATGAATGAAAGCATGAATGACTGGCATTATGAAAGGCGCGTGAGAGGACTTGAACGAACGTCTACTTTGAGAGAATTTCTGAATGAATGATTGAAGAAGAAGGTGAAAGTTGAACAAAAAGATTAAGGGCGGTAAATGCAAGAAGGCGTATGGGTGCTTCTTTTCGGAAAAGTCAAACTATTTTTCAAAATTTTGTAAAGAAATTGCGCGTGACTTTGCTAAAAAAAGTGATAAAGAATTGATTTTTTTATTTTTTAGAGATCTTCAGATTAAAAACGTACACAAAACAAACACACGAGGCCTTTGCCCGAATATTCAGTAAATGAAAATATTTCACTGAAAATGAGAGTAAATACATTTACGAGTTTAGGTCATTATCAAGCTTTGTATTTGTGCAAGGGGAAAATAAAAAAACATTCAAAGTGGCCTTCGGGAGCGAAAAATCCTGGTTGTCGCGCTTTACGAGATTTTTTTTAAACTTATTTTCTACCTTCAAACATGTTTTTTGAATCACAAATCACAAAAAAGAAATATCGATGAACAAGAGTGCACGGCGCTGACTGCTGGAATGAGTTCCATGATCAAGCGAAGTTCCAAAATTATTAAAAAAACTTCTCTTTGGTACACAAATAACGTAAATGATATTCTTGATATAAAAAATTTTTCGCTACAAAATTTCAAATAAGAGAGAAGCTTTTGACAGCAACAACTAGGTATTTGATTTTTTCGTAAATCCTCTACCGAAACATATTGGGTGCTTAAAATGTTTGTCCACTGAAAGTTAAAAAGATTTAATTTAATTTAATTATATGTTGAGTATATTTTCCCCTAAAGGAACGATGCAAAAATTGCGAAAGACTTGACTTGAAAAAAAGTGTTAAAAGTAACAAAGTGAGATTCTGGGACTGTCTTTGGAGCTCTTTAAACATATATAGCCATACTTACTGTAATTTACTAGCTATTTTTTACTTTGGGAAATTCCAAGTTACGAGAATAACTAAGGCTCGAAATTATACGATGTAAAATTTAGGCATAAAATGTGTTCAAAAACAAAATGTTATGAAAAAAAAATCGAAGCGAATTATTCGTTATTTAAGAAAAAAAATTTTTGTGAGAGTGCAGCCAAATTAAGAGCGGAAACGAATCAACACGCGCTACTGAAAGAAAGAAAGCGGTAAAGAATGTTTAGTGATGTATTGTATAAAAATGACGATGAGAAAAAGTAGAAAGTGCCTTCCTATCGAAAAAATTAAGAAAAGAGTCTCGTAGATCGTGACCACTTGTAAATGATAAAAATCAGTCGAAATTAACGTGAGTGTGATGAGCTTACGAGAAGTTATTTTGCAGTTACGTTAAATTGAAAATTTTTTCAAAATAAAAGAGGAAAAAATTTCATTAATTATATTTTCAAAACGTCTATAGTCTTTCGACAAAAATGATAACTTGCGAAATCATTTTGAATATCAAAAATCGGTATTTAACGTAATTGCAAAAAAACGAGTGCATGAAACGAACGAATGTCAGTAAAATATCTCGTACATTATAAATACGAAATGAGGCAATTCGTAACGTATTTATGATGGAACTTGAATGGCCGACAAAATTTCAGTTTCGGATAAAATCACACCGGTAATACCCTGAATGGCATGTCTTTAAAATAAAACAGTTTTTCTTTTCTTTAAGTGACCAGTCTTAGAAAGAGAAAATAAACAGTGAGCAAAGGGATGAAAGGGAAACAGAGAGTTAGAAAGTATAAAGAGAACGAGAGAGAGGGAGAGAAAGATAAAATGGACGCTTCGAAGAAAAACGTTTCGTTTTCACGTTTTTTTTTTATATGAATATGATATCTGTGAACAGATGAGAAAAAAATAATAAACACCTATATATTACATACTTAACTGTAAGTGAAAAGTATCTAATACGCTATTATATTGATAGAGAATATAAAAATTATATATATATAGAAGCTATATATATTATATAAATTGATATATAATAGGTATATTATAAAGAAAAAGAAGGATACTGCTGGGTACGTGTACTGAAAAATAAGAAAATTCAATTTCTTTCGTCTTAGGAGCTTTACGTACAAAAAAGAACTGATTTGGATTTAGGATTGCTATTTTTTGCAGTATAGGATACCAGCAGTGTGTAAAGAAAAGAGATTATCACGCCCAACGCTCAATAATTTTTTATTTAGCCAATTTTATTAATATTAAATTTAAAGTAATGTATAGGCGATGTTTTAGTATTTCAGTTCCACATGTAATGTACGTCTATACAGAAACAGATCTGATCTGATTAAATTAAATGTATAGAGGGAAGGAGCTTTGTGTTTTTCATCATTTAAATTAAATTTTTTATCTAAGATAGTTTAAAATTTTATGAGTAAAGGAAAAAATTTGTATAATTAATATTCGACGGAAGTAAATGTTGCAACCATATTAGACTCTTCAATTAGTAAAGAGTGATTCAAGCGATTAAGCTGGGAGAGAAAGTATACACGATTTATACGAAAAAAAATAATAAAAATTAAGAATATTTAAGCGGATGCGAGAGTATATTCGAGAGGAAAAATCAGCACGATCTTTCTGCGACATGTAAAAGATTAATGATGTTCGGCATGCGCAAAAATGTAAGAATGCGTTGTAAAGCGTTTCGATCTGATAATTTTAACGTTATACGATTTTTTTCAGTGTCCCTTTCCTTACTTTTTATACAACTTTCACAGTATCTTTATTTTTTGCAATACGTTATCAGAGTCTATTAAGACCTTGATAAAGTCGCGTTACTTCCTTAATCGTTCATAATCGCACATTCGCACGATTGCGTTCGACTACATTGTATACTATAATATACATTATTATGTACTTGTAAATAGCGCGTTTATTATATTGTGTTATAGTTCGTTTGCGGATCATATTTATTATTTTATTATCACGGCAGTGAAGAAGGCAAGAATCGGTCTTTTCACTTCTTTAAGCTTTATTACTTCAATGTAATTATAATATTAGTTAACGAATTAATTGTACAATTATTTATTTTTTGCGTTCTGAAAAAAAGAAGACGCCTACTAATCCTTATGGCGATCAAGAAAAAAGTTATTCGGCGTTACTTAAGACTGTTTTTAAAGATAAGAAATCTAAAATAAATGCAAACAGTTTTCTCAAGTATTTTTTATGCCAAATAATTTTTTTCCTGTCAAAAATACATAAATCATTCATTTTTGGATCTCGATGAAAAAAAATATCTGTAACCTTGACGGTATCTTGTATGCTCGAGAACAATCCATTGTAAAGGAAAACAGGTGTGATTTTATATATGGGTTTACGTTTTGTATCGATTTATCGTTTTTCAATAAATAAGATTTAGTTTTAAATGAATACGATGATATAAAATTGTCAATTATAAGAATGTCAGTCCAAAGACCCATATGTTTTATTTTTTTCAAATTCGTTCCTGTTTTCCGTTGCCGCATGAACTTTATATTATTGTATAATTTTTTTTAGCAATTTTCACAGACCGACAAGAGAATATGAATCCTCTTTGTTTAGCTAGATCAATTTGTTATTTAATAATTGAACGCTAAGCAAGCGTCATCAAGGCTTAGAGTAGTAGTAATTAAGAAAAACATTCTTGATTCTGTCGCCTAGAACAATAAGGAGGGTATATAAAAGTGAAATTGGCACGGAAAGTGATGTTCTGAAAGACTTAAATAAGCAGGAGTTGAATATTTTATAGAAAGCCGCCATCCGTTGATTCTTTTTATTTATTGTACCGAATAGCTCTTAAGGTGACGTTTTACCGATAAAGAAACTATACTATACCTATAAATACACCCTATATATAATATGGAGTAAGCGTACATTACCCTACCTACCGAGGAACAAACAGAATCACGCAATCATACATTTAAGTTGCTACTTGGCACGTATACCTAAGTAATATACTAACGTAAACAATATGCAATAATAATAAATATAAAAAAATACATTATGCTTCATATTTTTTTGATCTCCCTTTATCCTACACCCACATATTTAAAAATGATTAAAAAAACAAGATATTTGATCAAATTTGAATTTTATTTATTTTTGGTTTAAATCACATTTGATATGCTTTTTTTAAATTTGTAACAATTTTCTTTATTTGTCAACAAACTCAGTTTTCTCTTAAAATACAAACAATTAATTTTTATATTTCCAATTCATATTAATTATTGACTTTTAATAAACAATTAAATTAATTTCGATTGAATACTGTTCTAAATAGATTGAAAAAGTTCAAACTGGAAATTTTTTTTTACGGGTCTTTATGTTTTGACAACATTTGGAACACCTTGATTTGCTGTTTGAGCATTATTGACAGAAGCTATTTGTTCATTTGCTTGAGGAGGAACTTGATTCTGAGTATTTTGCTGATTTTGACCAATCGATCCTGGAATTTGTTGATCTGGCGAATGTGGTACATTATTAATGGGTGGTTGATTTTGTTGAATGGGCTGCTGATTCACATTGTTAGATGCTATGGGTTGTTGATTTTGTTGAATGGGCTGCTGATTCAGATTGTTAGATGCTATGGGTTGATTTTGTTGAATGAGCTGCTGATTTACATTGTTAGATGCTATGGGTTGTTGATTCAATTGTTGTTGCTGTTGAAATTGTTGCTGTTGCTGCTGTTGAAATAGTTGCTGCTGCTGTTGAAATTTTTGTTGTTGTTGTTGTTGCTGAAATTGTTGCTGTTGTTGAAATTGTTGTTGAGGCGATAGTTGATTATTCATTGGTACTTGTTGATAATTTGGTTGCTGTGGTATTTGATTTATATTGTTGGATACTGGGACTTGCTGATTTGGGTGAAATTGTTGCTGCTGCTGCAAAGGCACCTGTTGGCCAAAATGATCTTGTTGAATAGGCACTTGCTGGTGTTG
This sequence comes from Ormyrus thymus, assembly GCA_035582935.1. Taxonomy (NCBI): domain Eukaryota; kingdom Metazoa; phylum Arthropoda; class Insecta; order Hymenoptera; family Ormyridae; genus Ormyrus; species Ormyrus thymus. The sequence continues at coordinate 8,618,117 of JAWWEM010000054.1, read as the reverse complement.
ACCTTGTTGAGGAATTTGGTTGAATTGATTTTGGTGCTGGGAGCGAATTTGAATATTCGGATTCGGAGGGTATTGTTGATGCTGAGGATATTGAGCTTGCTGCTGAATATGATCCTGATAAACTTGATTAGGATGTGGAGGGAACTGAAATTAATTTATATTTTATTAATTATTAATTTAACTTTTCTCTTATATTAAGTTTTGGAAACTAAACTACAAGATTCTAAATTACGTTTCAAACTAATTTTCTATCAATTCAATTCAATCTCACCTGCTCATGTCCAGGCTGTGGTTGGCCAGCAAAATGATGCTCTGCAGACTAGCGAAAAAACAATGCACAAGCAACTCATTAATTTCACTAAATACTAAAACTTAATGGTTTACTTGTTATACATGCAACAATATTTAAAAAGAATAAAAAATTTAAAAAATCGCCAACAAAATTCTCACATCAAATGGATTTGGAAGCATGCTTTCTTGCAAAAACAAATTTTTATTTTACTATTTAAATTAACATACCATAGCCTGAGCAATTTCTCGAGCCTTTTGCTGCTTATACGATAAATATTCTTGCTCTGTGTATATCTGCTGTTCATCTAATGGTACCCAACCTGGATCTTTTTCAAATTCCGTTTTCTTGGATTCATTTAAGAATTCGTCATAACTGGAAAACATTATTTTTTTTATAAACTGGAAGGTTCATTAGTGATAGAAAATTATTTTAAAATTTACCTTATCAATCCATCTTTATTAAGATCTGCTTCTTTTATGACATGTTCTCTCATCCTCTCCAATTCTTCACTTCTTTCAACAAGGTCATCTTCTGAAAGACCTTCTTGATAAATTTTATCCAACTCTTTAAGGAAAAGAGTTTTTAATTCATTTTGATCCCATACTCCATTTCCATCTAAATCTGGTAAAGAAGAAAAATTTGTAATTTCAACAAAATTAATTATAATCTGAATATTTACCATGTAAAAAAAAGAAAGTTCTAGGATCAAAGTCTTGATTCTCCATATGATCTTGTTTTTCCCAAACTTCTTCCAATTGTTTTTTACTTCCTGGATGATGTAACTACAATGAATGACAGAAGTTAGAAGAAGTGGAATTAACAGTTTAAATCTACACTTACTGGTTCATGCTCCTTATGCTTCTTTTCCAGGTCATGAAGTTCATTTTCATACTTCTTTCTTTCCTCCTCAGTCATATCTATATTAAGAAAAAGTTCTATTATAGTAATCGTTAAAATAATTTTATAAATTTAAATAATATTTTTCATACTTTTCATTTTTTCTTCTTGCTCAAATTTCTTTTTCATTTCATACTCTTTAAACGATTCTTTTCTTTTTCTATCAGCTTCCTCCAAGTCTTTCGTTGTCTATGTAAAAATAAAATATTATTAAATAGAATATGTGAATAATATATTACAATAAATAAATATCATCTTGTTTTACCTTAGAAATTAGTTTTTTTAAGTCTTCTATTTCAAAAGTATGAGGATTGTCATGATCTATATGTTCTCCTATTTTTAAATGATTTCTGTCAATACCATTTTCCAATTCAAATTCTTTAATAGCTAGATGCCTCAGTCTTTCAAGTTCATTTCGTTTCAATTCGTCTAACTTTGATCTTACATGATGACTCACATATTCCAATTGGTCAGCAATTTTGCCATTCTAATAAAAATAATAAATATTTTGTAACCATAATGTCACTGCTTACTTATAAATTAAAGATATTTACTTACGACAATATCAGCTTCTTCTGCTTTTTCTAATTTGGCACGAAAATCTGGATCACTTTCAAGAGCTTCTACTACTTCTTTTAAATACCTGTGGTATTCTGAAGTAGCCTAAATTAACGAAAAAAAATTTTTATAAATTTTCCTGCTGTATGCTACAAAAGAATTAAAAATTTTATTAAAATCTTACATCATCTACATCAGCAGCAGGTTCTTCCTTCTTAGTTTGAGTTACAGGTGGAGCAACAGACTTATGTACTATCAGTATTGAAATCAGTAATAAAATGCACTTCATCTTTCTGTAAAATAATAGTCATAAAATATAAATTTTTTTAAATACAAATCCTATCCCATTATTTACAAGGAAACTTTCGATAATCATGAGTTGCAAAATAAATGTAAGGTTCAATTCAAATTAATGTTATTTAAAAATTAAATCTTATAAAAAAGTATTAACCACGTGTAATCTACTAATAATTTAAATATGTACTATTACTAATTATCGTACTATTTTTTCGACAAAAGTTTACGAACTTAATAAAAAAAAAGCTTCAAGAGTAACACAAATTAAAAAACAAATGTCCTTATCAAACAATCCCATTAATGTCACATTTAAGATTAATGACAAAAATTAACTTACCTTTGTCTTGGAAAATAATGCAAAATAGTCTAACGTATCGGCGAAAGCCACGTTATACTCCAAGGGGAAAATCTGCAGAGTTGTGACGGTACACTTGTTCTGGTGCTTTACGACAATACCAAGATTGCGTTAACCGTTGCGTACACAAGAATCCCACCACCGGACCGCGAAAAAAATACGTCGCAGTCTTGTACACGTATCCCATACATATAATCCCTGTATATACAGGAAAAACCAGTCTTAAGTTTTGACGTTGAAGTCTTGAGCGTTTGTTAGTTGATAGCGCCGCCGATAGTGAAACTGAAAGTCTGAACTTTAGTAGATCTGTAGACTGTGGAGCGGAAACTTCCAGCCTGGTCTGCTACTGGTACGATAGATAGCGCTTCGATTCATCTTTTGTTTGTGGTCTCTCATTGGGCTCTAGCCACACAAAAACGACAGCGCGCCTGCGCGTAACAGAGTCACAGAGAGAGAGAGAGAGAGAGAGAGAGAACTAGAACTAGAAGAACTGGAGAGAAGACCATGGAGTTGACTGGAGGACGAGCGGCAACCGGCAAGGCGGCAACCATCGCATTGCCGAGTCAGTCTCGCTCGAGCGAGCGATCATGTCTGCGAATTTTATCGCAAGCTGCAAAGCTTTTGACTAATAAACTTTATTCCCTTTCTAGAGAGGATTCTTCGTTTATCCTTGGGTCCAGAATACAACCTTGCGACGATCAAGTGCCAAACCGGGAACATCCTCATACCGCCTCAACGACCTAATCTTTCTATTTTGAATCCGGCGGAATCGGATCCTCTAACCAATTTTTATCTCCTAAAATTAACGCCACTGGACTCAATTTCCTTCGTGTTTCATGGTAAAAATGTAGGCCCATTGGTAAAGTGGTAACGTATCCTAGATCAACTACAGATTTTCGTCGACTGAAGGAAAATAAGTCCTACCAAACTGAATGTTACTGTTGGAATTTCTGGACATTAATAAATTGATCGGTATTCCTTTTATTTATTTGCTTAAAACAAAATACTTTTGTAAACTTGATGTATTGGACATCAGATTTATAAATTTTAAGAAGCTTATTTTCATTAAAAGTTTCTCAACCAAGCAAGCAAAATTTTAAAGTAAATAACAATTTTACAGTTTCATTTGTATTACATATAAAAAAATGTTCAATATCCTCACTCAGCCATCAGCTGCCAGCCGAAACTGCACCGATCGACTCGACATTTAAAGAAGTAGATAGCTATCATCTTTTACGCTCTTACTAAAGGGGAGCATTTACCGAGATCGGAGGCTTCTTCGTGAGCGAGAGAACCTTTTAGAAAAAAAATTATATCGTAATTATATATCGATTTGGATCGATGACTTTATGAACACTTATTCAAACAGTAAAATAAGCTGTGGATTATTAAAATTACATAAAAAATAAAAAATATTCTAGCGGATAAGTTTTTCCTTAATGAACAATATCTATGCTTGCAATATCTGCACAGTTCTTGTTGTTATTAATTTCTTCTTGAGTACGTCAAACACTGGAATTTTTAATATTATGTCATCACCTACATAATATTATCAGATCTCAGCTAAATGCGAGATAATTCTTTTCTAAAATTTACAGGATCCCGCAATACGTATAGCTTTTAGGGCAATATAAAAGTGTAATACAAATTAATCAAAATACGTAATCCTCATTTCATTATCAAGGAGCGCGATCGCGCTCCGCAGGCAAGTGTAATGGAAAAAAACCCGAGGACGGCCGCACTACTACCCTGTTGAAAGTGACGTATAAAAACCGATAAAATTGAGTTCTTTTAAAGGGTTTTAATGTGTGTATTTACACCCGGAATAACCCCATTTTATACGTTTTTATAAGTTCTTTGTACTAGGGTATGTACACTTTGATGTTGATTCGCGACCTTTTCAAACATTTACTGCACAATTTTAATTTTACAGCATAAATTTAATATTTTCAAGAAAAGTAAATGAAAAAGAAAAAAAAAAAAATCTTTTAAATATCTCTTAGCTGTGCCCTAAAATCCAAACCAACCCGTCCACCCCTTGACATTTTCGAGAGGGCTATCAACGATTCAATTCGACTTTTTTGCGAAACGTTGTAACGGATCCGCGCAGCGTCGTTTGAAAGCAGGCACGGGGAAATAACATATGCTAAAGGGGCCAGCCCAGCAGTATAGCCTCCTGCTCAAGCATGTATAAGCGAGGAAGGCGGGCAGGCAGGGCGTACCGCCGATGGCACGGCCAAAACATCGACGTCCAGATGCCTCGTCGAGGGCACTACGATTCGACGTCGTTCACGGGCAGGCTCGAGCGGTCAGCCGTTCGTGCTGGGGCAAGACCAGCTCTGGCAGGGGCCGTGGACGAGGAGGGGGTAATTTTTGATAATTCTGTAGAAATTCATTTTATCCGTCGAACAAAGTATTATTCAATTGGTTACTGAAACAATGCAGCGTGCGGTAAGCGATCGCTGTGGGTAAAAACAATGGGCACTATTGACATATCAGGCCTGTAATTTACGACGATGACAGCTGGGGAGGGCGACTTTTCATCGGGCAGATGAGGGTCCGAGATAGGAGTCGGCGCACTTTGCGGAGGGACGCAGGTATACCGAACGAGCCCCTAATGACAGTCGGAGCTCCTTCGCCTAATAAGAGCCCCGCCGCAGTCACTTCCTTTCCCTCTCTCTCTCTCTCTCTCTCTCTCTCTCTCTCTCTATCTCTCTCTCTCTCTCTCTCCGGTGGAATTCGAAGCTGCGCGACGCGAGTTACTTTTGGATGGATGTTGATGCCGATCGATTTACGAGCTCCGAGAAAGCTTGGCAGCGATCCAGAAAATCCGCCTTCCGCTTGTGTTTTCGAAACTTCGGCGACGTGTACCTCGAAACGTTCGTGCACTTTGCTCCCTGATTAGTCACGTACGTCGCTTTCCTCGAATGTCCTTAGAGATTTACATTTTTTTCATTGCTTAAGTAAATAAGTGGAGCTTTTCGCAAGCTGTTCAAATAAATAGTATAAATGCTACAAGCGCGGAGAGGTGATTCCCGTACGCGTCTCTTTCAAATCCGACTCCTGCGATAAACATCTTTTCACACTTGTAGGTTGATTGCTGAATGTTAAATTATTTAATTATTGATTGTCAACGGTCAAACGTGGCGGTGATAAAAAGTAACAACATCAAAACGATACACGAATCGATACGCTTACGCGCAATAATACTTGCCTTCGGGGCGCGAGCGCGCTCCGTGGCCAATGTTCCGAGAAACAAACATCATTAACAGCCGCCAGGTCAGAAGTAAAATAACACGATACTCTCGTTACGGCAGCCTCTCATTTTTGACAAAAGCAGCGGAAGCGCCTAAATACTTAAGCACCGCTGATTGCAGTAGGAGGTAAATGAGCAGTTGCGCGTCGCCTCTCTCATTGTCGCATTGGCGTAAAAAGTCTCGGCGACGCTTCTCTCGCTTAAATAAAGAGCGGTAGCTCGCCGCCTCTCCCCGCTGTATAATGGAGTCGTCTCGAGAGCGATCTCGCGGCGATTGCAGGCGAATCAATCTCTCTCTCTCTCTCTCTCTCGGGGGGAATGTCGCGCCCGTTACTTTGTTCGAGCCGAGCAGGTGAACAGGTATATACAGAGGCAGAGAGGCCGGAGCCACGGACGGAGCGCTGGGCAGGTATAAGGCAAAAAGTCGAAAAAAATCGAGAAACCAGTCGGCCCCCCCCCCTCCCCTCCTCCTCCGGCGCGCTCGGCGACCACCTCCAGCGCTCGCTTCCTCCTCCTGCCGGCGGTCCAAGGCGCTCTCTTCCTTGATTCAGTCGAACAGGCGCCGCACCTCCGCTCGCTCCGCCAGTGCCAAGACAGCGAGGTCCTCGCGATGTCCACCTCGCGGGAGTGCCTCTGCCGCGGATAGAAGCGCGATCGCCGCCGTGTCACCGCTCGCCTCCCCCTGCGCCGCCCGGAGAAACTGCGTCTCGGCCGATCGCCAACAGGTGCGTATGTGTGCGCGGCCCGAGGTTTCGCAACTCGCGCTCGCGGGAATGCCGCGGCGGAGCGCTGCTCGTGGCGCGCGAAGCGTAGAAGGAGAGCTCGCGCGGAGGAGGCTTCGCTCGCCCGAAGCTCCGGGTAAACAAGAAACCTGCCTCGCTCGTCGGATCGTTAGCAGGCGAGCTCGGCATTTTTCAGCGTTTAGTCATGCCCTCTCCCCCAGCCTCCGCCGCCGATACGTGTATCCTCGAGTTCCACGAAACTCCGCCGAGCCTTTTTCGAGGCTCGTGCTGAGCGGGCCTCCTTCGTCCTTCGCTTTATTCTTCTCGGAAAGTGCAGCGGACGGCTGGATAACGAGGAATCGCTCCTCGCGCGGTGGGCTGAAAGTTCGGAAGCTTGCCGTACGTCGGGACTGTACCTGATCCCTCGTCCTTGCCAAATTCTGTTCCAATGATCCTTTCGGCGTGCGCGAGATTGTTAGTAGAGACGGCTTACTTATTTGCTTAAATGGCTTGTGAGAGAAGCTGCAATTATAATAGTCAGAGGCTTCACCAATTGCATTAGTTCAATCGTTGACACTTATCGGGGATTTATGGATGCGTACCAATGCTAATTAAGGAAACGCTTACCCTCCTTACTTTTCGGGGCTCTTTCTTGGTAGAAAATTAACCAGTTTTGCTGGTTAACGTCTTTTTTTAAGTGGAGCCATTTTTAACTGAAATTGGTAGCTAAATTGAATAAAAATTATTAAAAGATCGTCTCAAAAGATAAAATATCATTCACAGTAAATACTCATGAGCAAACATAATTCATTATTTGATAATAATAATAAATAATAACAACTTATCGCTTTTATTTAAAATTAGCTAAAAGCTTTTTAACGATTCTAACATGGTTTCTCAAGCTTTTTATCAAAGTACCAATAATCGATATCGTCGATGCGAGGATTTTCGGATAAACTGGAAATATTCAAAATTACTGAATTTCTAAAAATACCGCTATTTGAATAAACTCTATACTAAATAAATGATTGGACTATGCCAATCGCTTGGAATAAATTTTATTTAGTTTCATTTAATCTTATTGATTACTCAATTTTTGCCTTTAAATGAGTTACGATACGATAATTTGATGTATATCGTTTTTTCCCTCTGGGCAAATGAGAAAAGCACCGGGAACAAATGAAATTGAAATATACGTAATTAGTTATTCATGTAAACATATATCGTTAATGAATTATAGGATTGAAAAAAGTTCATCCATTATTATTGCAGTATTAAAAGATATTAAGGATGTTCAGGCAATAGAGTCTGAGTTAAAAGTTAGTCGAGATATAAATCATTAGTAATAACTATATTTAAATGTTTTTATTAACTCTTGCTTATTAAATGCATAAAAGATACTTAACTGAACACTATCATAAAAATGGAATTATATAAAAATAGTCTAAGTTTTGAGATTTTCTTGAGTATCACTTCCAAAAGTGCCAAAGTTTCAATTTTTATTTATTTTACATTCAATTAGGCTTATTTTATTCGTTCAAGTATTTCGGATCGCTTCACTAACTTCAAAATCCAAAAAGAGCTTTTTGTTAAATGTTATTAACAAGTAACGTATTTTTTAAATAAGAAATTCCAGTTTATGGAACACTTCACTTGTTAATAACATTTAACAAAAAGCTCTTTTTGGATTTTGAAGTAGTTGAGTGTAAAATAAATAAAAATTGAAACTTTGGCACTTTTGGAAGTGATACTCAAGAAAATCTCAAAACTATTGATTTTGAAAATCGAGAAAACTTAGACTATTTTTATATAATTCCATTTTTATGATAGTGTTCAGCTAAGTATCAAGCAAAAGTTAATAAAAACATTTAAATATAGTTATTACTAATGATGTATATCTCGACTGACTTTTGACTCAGACTGTATAGCTTGAACTTCCTTAAACAATCAAGAGTACTTTTCACATCATAGATATACATATTTTATTCGACAAATTAAATATTTTATAAATCGTATAAAAGAATAATCTGATAAATATTTTTAAAAAAATGTGTACATAATTTTTAAAATTCAAATGCACGATGCCCAGCTGACTTTTGTGCAAAAGAGAAGTTTTTTTAAGCTACCAGAATACGCCAAAAAATCACTAAATATGAAAAACTAAATAACTAATACATCCTTTCCCGTTTCATTCTCCGTCCCATATTTACAAGAGACGAGAGTGACGCCCAACGCGCAATGACACATTCCCAACAAACGAATCGTACCCGCAGTCAAAAATAAAACTTACGCAAGTCCGTAGATTTTCCAGGAAACGAGAGAATCCAAGCGTAAAATATGTTGGCTCTCGCGCGGCTGTTCGTCGCCGTGCTGGCGACCGCCGGACTGCTGATGACCCTCTCGGTCAGCTGGAGCTACGCCTGCAACGAGGCAATATGCGCAAGCGTCGTGAGCAAGTGCATGCTCACGCAGAGCTGCAAGTGCGACCTCGTCAATTGCACCTGCTGCAAGGAGTGCTACAACTGCCTGAACTACCTTTACGACGAGTGCTGCTCCTGCGTCGGTACGGCTTAGCCTTTTAAAATACCGGGGACTTTTCGCGCGTAAGCTGGGAGAAAGTGAAAGTTCATTCGTTTCTTCGTCTTGCAGACCTCTGCCCGAAGCCGAACGTCACGGACAATCCTCTGAGCAAGAAATCCCACGTCGAGGACTTTAACGAACCGGCGCCCGGACTGTTTCAGGCCCTCACCGGGGAGCCCGACGCCCACGAGAGATGGCTCACGTTTACTTACCCAGTCGATTTTGATATTACACTCTTCGCTCCGAAAAAGGACAAGGAATTGAAATATCACATGCGTAAGTCTTTTAACCAAGTTTACCAACTGAAATTATTTAACTGCAATTTTAATTATACAAGCTGTCGAAACCATTGATTCTGGGCATTCGAACACCCAGACGTATTGTACAATAATTAAAGCGTAAAATGTCATTCATTGAAATGCTACAATCGCGCTGTGCAACGCGACGCTAATCATAAATGATTTAACGACAGTCTCAGAGAACTCCGAGGGCGAGAAGAATCACCCGCTGAAGCCGAACGTCATGACGGTGAACTGCACGGTGGCGTTCATGTCGCAGTGCAACTCGTGGAACAAGTGCCGCCAGGCCTGCCAGAGCATGGGCGCCTCGAGCTACCGCTGGTTCCACGACGGCTGCTGCGAGTGCATCGGCGACACCTGCATCAACTACGGCATCAACGAGTCCCGCTGCTCGCACTGCCCCACGGACACGGAGGACGACGCGAGCCTCTACGACGACTACGGTCAGGATGACGAGGAGCTCGCCGAGGACGAGCTCGACTGATGACGTCGGTAGAAGAGCTTTGCCCTCGAGCTTTCATGCCCCTCTTTCATCGCACCGATTTCCATCGCAAGTTCTCTCATCCCCGAGGAACCTTGCTTCTTCGTAAGGGCAAAGAGCTTTTTCTAGTCACAGCTTGACAAGATCGACTTCTTCGGGAATTGTACCTCTCGCTCCGACGAACGCCAGGAAGATCCAGGGGGGGCAGAGCAGCCGTGCGTTTCTTTGCACCAAGTGTGAAATCACGCGGTAGACTAGAGCCTAAGTTAAGTGGAGATCGAGCACATGTGTCTAGTATTAGTAAATTAATGCATTCGAACTAATGTAGCTCTGTAAGGAATAGGCTTAAGATTATTTTAGATGAATTTACTCTATTTTACGTATATACTGTGCCATACGGATCAAATTGTACATATATAAACATAAATTCTTTATATTACTATTATATCCAGACGGAAGCTGCGTCGTTTTGAAACTTTTTTTTTTATTGATATTTTTGTATACGAAAACATAAACTTACATTAAAATGCTGTATTCATGTACATTCATCAATAACCCGCGAGCATATACTGTAACACACACTAAAGTTTTGGCAAATATGGTAAGGTTTTACATCTACGCACGTGTGCGATCCTTAGCGATAAAATATAACGTATAGATTTCGATAAAACGAGCGTCATTAAAACTGTAAAATTTCAACAGATATAAGTGAATAAAAAACATTTAATTCCGCGATAACGCCGCCTTTGTTTGTTGCCGCTTGTGCCGCTTGGCAGACACGTACGCGTCGCAGCTGCTCCTGTCGTAGAAAACGGTGCGCTAATACATCTTTGGTCAAGAATTTTCGTCGTATCACTTTGACATATCTGTTAGTCGTTCGTGGGTTCGCTGTTCTCCGGTAGCTTAATGTAGGGCCCGTCGCTGCCGCTCCACATGCAGTAGAGATTCGATCGGATCGATTCCTGCAGGACAGAATTCAATTACAAACCGGCTGCGCGAGGCGGGCCGCGCAATAACTCGATTTCAAAGCGGCACTTACTCCCGCGCCCTGCGCGCTCTCGGAGCCCGAGCGGCTGTGGGCCGACAGGCAGGAGTCCGTCGACGAGCTGTTCTTCCTCGACGAGAGCAGATCGACGTTGCCTGCGGAAAAAGGCGAAAAATCAGAATCCCCGCCCCGGGCCGCGAGCCTGCGCCGTCTTACCGGGGTCGGACTCTCGGTGGCAGCTGTAGTCGCTGTGCGAGTGAATGCTGTCCTTGCTCCCGCAGCTGTGCTCTGCAAGCGAGAACGATTTATTAGTCGTCTACCCTCCGTCCGGTCGAGCGCGCGAGTGAGCTCGGCAGTTACCTGAGTCCCGATGATCACTGTCGCGCGGTCCTTGATTAGTTGATTAGAAAATCGAAAATCGAAAATCGAAAATGACTCAGAGGGAAGACCATGTCGATAAGTTAGAGAGGGAGGAGCGGGGCTTACCCGAGTGGTCGGAGTGGTCGCTGGAGTGCGAGTCGAGCGGCCACCTGGAGGTGCCGAGGGGCCTCGAGTCCGGCAGCCAGAGGGCGGCCCCGTCGAGGCCCATCTCGTAGTGGCAGGGGGTCAGCGTGACGTCCGGCACGTGCTGGCCCGCGTAGGTCGGCTGCTGGCTCGGGACGCGGACGCCCGGCCTGCAGGAGAGCAGCTGGATGGCCTCGCGCAGCCCGTCGGGGCTGCTCTGCTGGGCGGCGCTCCTCCAGGCGGCCGCCGCCTCCGGGGTGGTCGACCTGCTGCGCTCGCTCGTCGGCACCCTGAGCCTCCGCCTGCTGCTGCCGCTGGGGGCGGCGGGGGCCGGCTCCTGCCGCGGCCACTCGCTCACGTGCCGGCAGTCCCAGGGCATCGACCAGCGGCGCACCGTCTGCTCCGCGGACTCGCCGCCCGACATCTCCGCCGCCGCCGTCTCGGACCACCTCCTCTGGACCTTTGGCGGCGGGAACAAAGTCGGAATTAAAGCTCTCCCGAGCTGTCGTTGACGAGTCGCGGGTAATTAAAGCAAGACGTAGCACGCCCACCTGCAGAGGGAAGAGGGAGTAGGGCAGGGGCAGCCTGTGACCGCTGTGCTGGGAGAGATGCGTGGACGAGGAGGAGGTCGGGGGCGGCGAGCTGTAGAGCCGCTCGAAGCACTGCTGCAGCGCGGCGATGTCGCACTCGCTGCCGTCCTGCGTGCAGGAGCACTCCGCCATGCTTCCTGAAAGCCGAGAGGGACAGGGGGTCGGCAATCGATGCCGCTTTATTTACGGGACCTTCGCGCCAAGCGCCCTTGCACAAAGCGCCAAGCGCCCGCTCCACTCACCTAAGCACTTGCAGCATGCGACGCAGAACTGGTACTGCAGATTTATGAAGGTCAGCAGATTGTCGCGAAGGATGTCCTGCGAAGGAACGATGCTTCGTTGGGCCAAGTTCTAATTATCGAGCCACCCCCCTCCCGCGCTTTCCCGCCGAGGTTCGATTTCGTCCGAAGCCGAAATAGCTGCCGGAGCTAATTCGAATGCGGCGCTTCGTTCGGGAGGCGAATTTCGGAGCCGCGGCCTTGAGACGTTTCCTTTACTTTGATTAGCAGTGCGCCGTGCAAAGGTAAAGTCAACCTTACGCGGGTGCAGGGCCGCGAGCCTCGTAAATCCGAAGCCGAGGCCGACGAAATCTTACTCGAGGGACGAGGCGGCGGCGACTCACGTGCTTCTCGCCGACGTTGTCGAGAATCTCGTAGTCCTTCATCGCCGCGAGGACGTGCTTCCTGACGGTGTGGCTGGCGACGCTGGTCGCCCTGGTCAGCTCCTCCCAGCCGGCCAGGCACTGCGTCGTCACTCTGCACTGGGCCATCGTGTCGTGCATCGAGAGGAGCGCCTGCAGGGACAGCGCCAGCTTCGTGCCCGCCGAGCAGAGCCCGTTCAGCATCTGCGAACAGCCAGCCGCGATTGTCAATCGGGAGCGGGATGCGATGGCTGTTTTTTTTCTTTTAAATACAAGCGACAGCCGGCAATGCAAAATTCTTGGTTTAAGATTTTTTTCACCGGATAACTTTTGCCCTCTTCGGTGTGTTACTGGATTAATAATGATTGAGGATGTGCTGCATTCGAAGCGATTTATTATAATATGTAAAAGCGTATAGTATGAAATACGAATTCGAGTGAAAGAATTCGCATTTTTTTGTGTATAAATTGTTGAGCAAAGCGCGGTAAAGTAAACGCGCGAATAAAATTAATAATTATTATACGGAACGAGCGGCGTGCACAAAAAAATTCGATAATTCTGCATGCCAGAGGCCAAAGCTTCAATTTAAATCTAAAAATTTAAAATTCCAATTTAAATATAAAGATTCGAAAAGTACGAAGAATTTAATAATTACATTTTTAATTGACAATGTTGTTTTGAAAACTGAAAGCGCGGAAGCGATCACCGAACAAAGGGATTCCGCCTAATACTTTTTCTATATCGCTGCGCGTATAAAATATTGCGGCAAGGGCGCGCTTTGAGACCCTGTAAATTGATAACAGCTTTTGGAGCTCGTATGAAACAAAGTTACTCGACTTAACCAGATTCGCCCAAGAGCAGGTAACAATATTAGCAAGCGTCATTCACCGTAAAATGTCCTCTCGTTACATTATCAAGCTGCCGACATGTAAGCGATCGAAAAATGATAAGTTTTTAAATCTCGCTCCGACTCTGAAGCCGAAACTTGTCACAGAAGTGACAATTTACCTGGCTAATTTTCGCGAGCTGAAATAAAGCCCCTCTCAAGGAAGCGACGAAGCTTCGGGAGAGCCCTTTGTTTAACAACAAAAGTGAGCCAAGTACCTGAAGATATGTGAGCCAGCTCCCGAGGCATTCGTTGATGTCGGTTTGATTGTACAAAATTTGATTGTCCGCGCAAGGTTTGCAGCTGCCTCCCTCTGCCATCTCTGCTGGCGGACGAGACAGAACGAGAGAGAGAGAGAGAGAGAGAGCGAGGAGAGCTCAGCGGTTCCTGGGAGCGCTCGACCTGCGGCAGAGGAGAGTACGAGCCAGAGTCCCGGAGTGCGACGCCGCGGGGGGCGGCCGGGTCGACTGCTGCCGCTCGACAGCGCGTTTCCTCCGACTCACCGCTCTCGCTGCATGTCCCGCTCAGGTGTCGCGCCGACGCGACGGCGGTGCTGGCGGCGGCGACGGCATATCGCACAGCGGACGAGTGCGTGGCCGTGTGGCCGTCCCGACTGCCCGCGGCAGCCGAGGCCAGGCACAGCGGCGGTGGCGTCGATCCCCCCGCGCGTAGACTCGACCGCGCACGAGCCGCCGCCCCGATTAAGCTCTCCGCTGCCGAGGCGCGCAGCGTCGGAGGGGCTTCGGCGATTGCGCGCCGGAGAGAGGTCTTTCGCCTCGGCTCGACTGCTACTCGCGGGCATCGGCGCGCTCAAAAAACGAACTTTCTTTCGGCGGCGCTACCCGCCGTCGGTAAACGGGATTTCCCCGCTGGCGGGTAAGCGCCGCTGAGAGCGTTACCTCGGCTCCCAGGCGGAGCGAGTATCCCTTTGCGCCTTTTCTTTCAAGAGGACCGGGGCTCCGTTTTATCGTTCGCGCGAGAAGCCGCTCCGAAGCTGGATTCCGCTCTCGACAAAGAACTGATCGGGATGACTCAGGCCCTTCGAATTTCGCCTTTTACATTCCGGGTATTTATATCGTTTGCGACACTCCGTCAAAATTTCATTACCCTCCGCCAAAGTTTACAGCTCGTTTACCGTGCAAATACGACGGGCGAATTAGAGCGCACGTCGTTGCAATGTGCAACGTATCCTCCTTAATCGCCCGCGAGCGGCGTTGAACGAAATCCGCGAGCGAGCGAGCTGTCAATTTTCCGCGAAAGCGGTAGAAAAAAGAAAAGGATTTAGCTCGGTGGCAGCCGCGAGCGCGGAGATATTTCGCCGCGACAAAGGCTCGGGACACGCGGCGACTCCGGGAGAGCAGCGATCTTAACGGTAACTCGAGACTAACACCTCGGTCGGATAGGCCGAGCGGCGGGTTATTCCTTTTATTTTTTCGTTTGTCTTCTACATCCGCGACGATCCGCTTCGGCGAGCGCTCCAGTTTTCTGGAGGGCTTTTATTTGCATAACGCAGCGGGCGTCGTGCTCCGGAAATATTGCTTTCTCGCGCTTCTTCGGAAGACTCACTCGGGGCTTATCGCTCCTCGGCACGAGCGGCGCGTAAACCCGCCGATTTTGTCCGCACGACGTGTTATTTGTTATCGCCCGCTTTTGAGTACCTGCTCGGTGCGCCTCGCGCAGGAAATTCGATGTCCAGCGGCGCCGCTCGCATATGCCGAGTAATTGGCTTACGGCGCAATCCCAGCTTCGCGCGGCCCAGCTAATCGGCCATTACGGGCCGGAAGGCAGGGCGTAAAAAGCCTCGATTAGCTTCTCCCCGTGAAACGGCGCGCAATTTTCCCCCTTTGAAAGAAAATCTTCCATTGATTCGCCAGACATTAATCCAATAATGTTTTGCTCGGTAATTTATTGATTTAACTCCGACTGCGCCGCAGTTTGATCGTTTATAATGCCGATTGGATGCGGATTCTATTACGCAGGTATTTTGAGCAATATACGCACAGTAATATTTGAAGAGGCAATCAACGTTTATTAGGATGAACAGAAGCGTATTAATTTTACCGGATGAAGAATATCGTTTTTATTTCAATATACCGCTTTTGGAGCATTTATATAGTATATGCAAAATAGATTTTTGGTTTAAGAAGTAATTCTTCTGAAACGGCTTGCACTTTTAACGTTTTCCATCGTAAAAGGTCGTAAAAAAAGCATAAATTATGCACGGTTACACAGCGAAATAAAATTTAACATCTGTTACCGCGTACAGAATGTACAGTTTTACATCGAGCCAATTATTTTATAAACCATAAGCCGGCAGACAATAAATCCTCGTAATTGCCTGGCATTATCAATGCATAAACCTAAATAAGAAAGTAGATTTCCAGCATTTCTGCAAAGAGGAAAACGAAGCCGAAAAAAATTCTCCCCGGTAATTCTCTCCCCTCGATCCTCGAGCTTCCCCGCGGCTCGCGCCGATCCCGAGAGCCCAGGACGCCCGTCGCACCGCTCGCGACCTTAATGTCCGCGGGGGCCGTAGAGCGGCTCGGCGGCGCTGCGGCTCCGCGGGGCCCCGCGGAGAGCGCTCGCGCGCGCTCGGCAGTCGGTTGCGCAAAGCGGCGCACACACTCGGCGCTCGGCCAGTGAAGGGATCGGTGCTCGTCGCGCGCTCTCCGTCCTCGCTCCGTCCTGACTTTTCCCCGCTGGGGCCTTTCGCGTCCACGGAGATGCCACGAGGCCACCGCCGAGTTATCGTCGGCGAGCAGTACCAGCAGTGAGACGCCCGGAGTGACCCCTCGCGTCCCTGCGACCCTCGGAGCGAGCTCTCGATGTCCAGGAGGTCGAGGACGCGGAAGCTCCGCGGCTAGGAAGCTTCTCGAAGGACAGCGAGCCCCGAGAGTCGATGTGATATCTGTGCAAGGATGCCGCCGCTCGCCAGGATCCTGCTGCTCCTGCTGCTGCCCGTGGCGATCAGCGCTGCCGACGTCGCTGGTACGTGCCGAGGCAGGCTCTCCTTGCCTTTCCTTTTATCATTCCGAGTCGGAGGATCGAGGGATCCCAGGCCTTTCGAAAGGCTGAGCGAGTTTAATTGTCGGAGGGAGGAGAGAGCGCGGCTTAGGCTGGCTTTTAGGCAAATGTACAGTTTAGCCGCGCGGCTCTCGTAAAGCCGGGGAGTCTTGGGAAAAGCTGTAAAAAAAGGCCTCGAAATTACCGAGCCGCAGTTTCCGCGCCAATTCGTTAGAGCTGTTAGCCGAGCGTAAGCGTCGGAGGCACGACGCGGCGTCGGACGACGACGCGGAGCGCTCCTTAATTTCTATTTTTCATAATTTATCGGCCGCGCGTGACCGAGCGATTTCCCATTAGCTGCCTCGCGAGCATGCGCCTGCGTAGCCCGCTTTTAAAAAAACAAAAAACCAACAGCGCTCCTTCTCGTAACGCGCCGGGCAAAATCAGGCCAGAGACGAGGCGTCAGCCATGTGGCGGATACCGGTTCCGGGCAAAGATCCGAGGAACAAAAATTGCCCGATTCCGCCTACTCGCCGGAGCTCTTGTCCCCCGAGCGCCGAGTTCTCCGCTGCTCCGTATACACACTCGAGGTCATGCACACTCGGCCGATTCTGTACTTTCTCGTTTGTTTCGTTTTCTCTCTCTCTCTCTTCCTCGCTCTCCGAGCCGACTCCTTTATCCCGGTGCTCGATTACGCCGTCGCGTTCGGCGGGCTCGCGTAACCGAGTCGCTCGGCCGCGAAAAATCGAAAGCCGATTGTCCCTCGGGATTTTGAAACCGGGCCCGGCCGGACACCGCGCCGGATGTGGGGGAGTCTCACCTGTTCCGGCCGAAGCCGCGCGGCGAAGGGCGAGTCCGACCCACTTTCGGCGAGGGCCGATTCCGCCGAAGGTTCTGCTTTCGCTGATGGAGACTTTGTAGAAAATCGGACCCCTTTTAATTGCCGACGCAGTAGCCGCCTGGCGAACGAACTTTAGAAAGCTAGGCTTGACCGTTCGAGTTTCATTGCTCTGATTGTGCAGTTCGGAAGGAGTTTATTCGTGTACGATTGACCCTTAACAAACGGCATTGTGGCGCAATCCCGGCCGATAAGTAAACGAATAAACGCCGGGGAAAACTCGAGAGAGAAGCGACTTTACGTAAGAGCGTTATGATTTATATATAGAAAAGAAAGACAGGAAGAGCTCCGTGGCGAGTGAGAATTTTCACCGCAGGTGTCCGCGAGGCTTCACCCCGCGCGAGCGCGCGCCGCCTTTCATACCGAGGAGCCGAAGCCGATTTTTCAAAAGCCGCGCGCGTTGCGCAACGCCGCCTGCCCAAACGTGCGCCGGGACGCTGGGTAACGATACTCGAAATTAAATTGCCGCTCGATGACAAGGCAGGCCGGGCGCGCGTGGGATTTAATTACGGCGGGAACGATCGTCGAAATAAAAGTTTGCGCAACGCGCCGCGGCGTCGAGTTTAAGGGCGATCGTTTATTGTGCGCGAGTGCAAAAGATCGAGGTAAGCAGGTAGAATGGGAAAGTGCTTCGGCGAGCGTTGCCGTGTACTTCTCCGCGCTTTGAATTGAAAATCTAACCATATTTCCTGGCAAATGATCTTTTCACGAGTTTACATAATAATAATAAAATAATAATTAAATAAGCTCCGCGTGCACCGCGAGTCGAGTCGTTCTCGCGGCGCGTGCATTACCGGCGAGTAAAAAGAAAAAGAAATAAAGAAGTGATCGAAGGAGAACCGGTTACAAAAGCGTCTTATCAATTCGATTCGTGCATTCACACGCAAAAGCAGGGAGCCGTTACGTCACCGCAATTCCCTTTCTATCAAGGGAATGCAGAGCGTCTTAATTGGCCTCGTCGCCGCTCGAACGCGGCGCCGTCCGCGTGGAAGCGGGAGAAGAAAGGCCCCGCGCGCGGGGCGCATTATTCCAATTGGAAGGGAAGTGCGCCATCCACCTGATTCCGGGGGGGGGGGGGGATTTTCGAGAGGGGTCCGCCTGCTCCCCTTTCCGCGACGCGAGCCCGCGGCGTCGACGAGACCTCGAGGTCCTCGACCGAAGGACCGCGAGGCCGCGAGAGCGAGCGTCTTTCGATGATGGATTCTGGCTTATGTAATTGAGGCCCCCCGGTGGAGACGCGCGCGCGAACTTTCGAATTTTAGAATTGAAGATTTCGGCTCGGTCAAGCGGTTAGCTCGGCGGTCGTTTTAAATCGCGGGATATCGGCCTCCTCGTCGAGACTGAGTTCGCGTTCGGCTTTCCCGCTCGGCGGGCCGAATTCGCGCGGAGAAAACGCGCTAATGAATGGCTTGCCGAAAACCGAAAGTCTCGCAACTTTTACTTACTGACCGCAAACTTCACCCTAAGCGCGTAACGTTGTAAGCTCGGACGACGACGGCGGGCATCCCAGCTGACGCTGAGCAAACGCCAGGCTTCCGACGCCTATACTTAGTGTCACTTTGGCGAGAAAGCCCCGGCGATGCAAGAGCGACGGCCGTTTCGAAAGAGCCAAAAACCGCCGTCCGTTTTTCGCCCCGGCTTTTCTTCCTTATCGCTCGCGCGCACACACACACTTTCTCCCCGACTAATCGCCGCGGAGGACGGCGAAAAAACGACGGCGGCGGCGGCGGCGGCAGCCGATCTCTTGCTCTCGGGATATTTTCGTCACGGCTTGGCAATTATTTCCGCGCGCGCGCGGGCGGTGTGTTCGCGCAATCGAAGGAGGCCCGCGCGAACGAAAGCGAGCGATCTCGCTCGATATCGCCCGTGCATCGTGAGAACGGGAGCGTGTGCGCCAATGATCCGATCGCTAATTTCGCCCGGCGGCCCCTTTGCGCCGAGCCGCTCGCCGAAAAATTCCGGAGTCATTATTTGGGCAAACGGGGCTCTCGCGATAAATTTTCTATCCCTCGCCCGGCGAGACGATTTATGTGCCTTCGGCAACGCAACGGGTGAGCGCCGTCAGCTGTTCCTCTACCGTTACTCGGACGAAAACAGTGCGCACCTGGCGGTCGAATCTGCGAGCTCTCCGCGCGTCGAGGGTCGTCGCGAGGTGCCTCGCACGATCCGACAAAAATTCAGCCCCTCCTCGGCGGACCGCGAGCCCGAGAGAGGAGTGAAAAAAGCCTCGGCGTCGCGAGGCTGGACAAAAAGCCGATGCCCCGGCATCGAACCGCTAGACCACACAATTACGACAGGTGGCACACGCGTCAGTTTCGCAAGTGGCTCGCTCGCTCGCTCGCCCGTGTATACGCGCGCACGTACGGCGTGTCCGAGAAAAGAGCACTTGCGCAACAAGGACGCGCGGCTGCCACGCGAGTGTGTGCGCGAGACGCGAACAATGGGTTGGGCAAGGGGAGCGCGCAATCATTTCTTTCCCTCTTCTTCTCTCTTTCTTCTCGCGAGGCGGAAGGGGCGCTTTTCTTTCTCCGATATCGCCCGGCATGCGGCGCGACGTCGTCCTTCCATCCTCCTCGGGTCGGGAGGCGCGCCTTCGTCTTCCGCGAAGCGGATTCTGCGGGGAGGCTAATAACGGCCCGATTTAGATCAGCTTGCGGCTGCGGGGGTTTGTGCGCTCGGGCGAGAATTGTTTGAAGCCAGAGATCGATCGGCTCATCCCCCTCGGAATTATGCATCAAGCTTGATTGATACTATTTGGATTCGAGGGCTTATCGATTTGCGCTGATAATTTAGCAATTATAACCGCTGCCGTCGGCATACTTAATTGTTCTCCGTTCTAATGCGCTGAAAGCAAACAATGTCAAAGCTGCTTATTCGTCAAGTATAGCGGAAGTAACCCAATACCCGCAGGGAAAGGTTATCGTACGCCGAGAAAAATCGAATCTCCGGGAAAAGCCGGGCCGCAGAGCCGCACGAGTGACAGCTCCTTAGAAGCCTCTCGGCAAACAAACGCACTTTCATCTCGCTCCACCGTAAAACTATATCGGCGCGCGGCGCAGAGAAGTGAGAGGCCGCGCGCGCCTCTCTCGCTCGGCGCGGCGGCGCACGCAGCCGCCACCGCGGACTCCGGAGAGAAAGAGGCGAACGAGTGGAACGAGCGAACCGCGCGCCGTTATGTCGTATCTCTCTCTCTGTCTCTCGCGGGGAGCACTCGCGGAGGCGAGCGAGATCCGACCTCGATCGGTATCGGCTCGGCCACACCTACTTTCTATATACCTTATACCTTCCGGGAGGCATCGGTTGTAACGCCGCGGCAAAGCGACCCGCGACAGGTCCCGCGTGCACAATGGCCCGCCGGCTCGCTCCCGGCCGCTCAGCGCGCCGAGATTCCAGAATTTAAGAGGGGCGAGAAACGCTTCGGGCCTTTCGTTCGGCGGAGACGGATTCCGAAAAACAATGAGAGAGAGAGAGACGGAGACGCGCTTTTTGCCGGCAGCTCGCCGAGGATACGGAAATCTAGGCGCTCGCCTATTGATTGATGAGTCATTCGGCGGCTAGATCGTTTCTTCTTGCTTTAATGTACAATCATTCTAGTCTTTCGACGGATTTCCATGCTTTCTCTCTTTTTTTTCGGACTGTAAAAGACCAAGCTGAAAGCGAATAAAAATTTTGAGCCCGATCGATAAAGAAAAAGTTAAAATATGCACAGAGCTATGCTACGCAAAAACGCCATTTAGAAATTCGAGGCGATTTAAATCGCGATGACTTTATATTAAAAAGAATGATAAAAGAACAGCATTAATTTCCAAACCTCGACTATCGGACATTTACATTCCGTTTTTAAACCGCACACACTTCTTACTTTCATGTTTCGAATATTATCAAATTCTTTCACGTTCCGCCCGCTTTCTCCGCTACAGTTTCATTTTTCGACGAGCGGTTATTTATCTCTAACCCAGCCGAGAATTTCGAGGCGATAAAGTTTCGCCGGAGAGCGGCGCGGCTCGGCGAACGCTTTTTCACAACCCGGGCCCCCCGGACCGACGCAATCGCCGAGTAATCCGGCACCCGGCGCGCGTCTCAAAATTCGAAACTGCAGCTCGCCTCGCTGCGAGCGATCTGTCCGGAACCGTAACGCAATAGTCCCCCGGTGAAACCTGGGCTGCACCGCCTGACAAGTCGCTCGATCCCGGCTTCCTCCGCGCGTCGAAAGGTCGCCGCGGCGTTTTCGATTCGGAGCGCGTCGACGGGGAGAGAGAGGAAGAGCCGTTATTTCGGCTTTGACGCTTTGTAACCGAGTGACCCAAAGCCGCGGGACGAAGAGCGACTGCCGGGACGAGTCATCGACCGGCTCCTTCTTCTTTTTACCTTCTTCTTTTAGCCAGAAACATTCCAGCGGATTCCAATTAGAAAGACACGTACGTGTGTGTGTATATATATATATATATATATACGCAGCTCTCGGCAGTCCGTTAAATTTCAACATCTGAAAACTTAGACGCGGCGATAGGCTGTAATTTTAGTAAGTCGCGGCTGCAGCGGCGGTCGAGTTGCTAAACTCCGTGTCGATTTACCGAATTGTCTATAAAGGTTTATTAATTTTGAGGCCGAGGAGTTTACCGTTGCTCTCTCTCTTTTTCTCCGCGGCAGATGACGGATTAATCCTCCCGGCGCAGGCATATATTACTAATAAATATCCTCTCTTAATTGCCGGATTCGCCTAGATGCATTAAAGAAGCTCGTCCTTCCGTTTTTCTTTTTTCCCCGAGAAAGTTGCATTACAGCGGGGGGGGGGAGGGGGGAAGCAGAGAGAAAGTCGCTTATTACGCGACGACAGAGTTCAATCAGGCTTAGGCGCGTTACGATTACAATGTAATAAACCCCGGCGACATCCGAAAATTGCCATCCTCGGCCGCCGTTCGGATTCCCCGGCGGCGAGGCTCCGGCGAAATTGCGAGCGCCTCGCGGCCGGCTTTCGCATAAATAATTTCCTCGTTCCTGGCGGCGGCCGCCGTGTCCGTTCACCTGCGCCGCGCGCTCGCGGAGAAAGTGCCGATGCGCGCGACTCGCGTATACGTACGTGCGATCCTATTATTCGTTAACGAAAGTGAAATGTCACCGCCGGTGGCGGCGGGGGGGGGGAGGAGGAGGCATTGCGTCCCGGCCCATTGATCGGCACGTGAAACCGGAACGTTTTCCGTGCTCGGCCAATCCGTGAGAACATCTCGCGGGTAAACATGAAAAATTAATGCCGCCGCGGGTCGATTCCCTCCCGAGCGCTCTTCCTGCGTCGTGCTCTCTCGGAGATGCTTAATGCTCGAGGAGAGCGGGGGAGACTTTTTGGAGAGAGGAAAGTTGAGCTTTCTAACGAGTTAATAAGCTCGAGGAGCCTCAAAACTTTGCCGAAGGACTTTACTTATTTAGCCGTTGAAAAGCCAGAAAAGTTTCCCGAGTGCTCGATAGCCTCGCCGTTAAGGAGCAACGATCAAAACGCAAATCGTTCCCTTGCAACATCGTCCGCGCGCCCGATAACAAAGCTCTTTGTTCAGCCAGATTCCAGATCGGAGCCCCAGCGCCGTGGCCGAGATCGGGGGGGGGGGGGGGGGCGCGGGGCGAGCT
>JAWWEM010000054.1:8563323-8592651 GCA_035582935.1 Ormyrus thymus | reverse complement strand
TGTGTGTGTGTGTGTGGTGGGGGGGGGGGGAAGAGGGGGATTCGGATCGGTTGAATTACGATGCGCCGCGATGATTTACGGTTAGACGGGGAATGATGTACAAAATGCGGCTCTCGCGGCGTTTGCACGGCTCGTTGTATGCACTCGAGTCGGGGAATCGCGACTGCTCTCGCGCGAAATCGTAATGCGCCGTAATGCGAGAGATTACTTGATTCCAGAGTTTTTCCACGATCCGCAAATTGAGTGTATAGCTGTCGGCAGGTTTGCGGGCTCTGAATAAGGGGCCACACGCGCGCGTGTATGCAAATGGCACAGTCATTAGACATCCAGCTCAAGGATCGAGCGCCGTGCGAAAAATTCCGTTCAAGGAATCGCATAATCGCCAGCTGTGCGGTATTAATGAACGTCTGTGTTGTTTTTCTCTGTGTTTCAGAAGTGAGATGCGGCCATCCAGCGGTGCCGATGAACGCGCGGGTCTCCCTGTCGAGCGACTCCCTGAAGCTCGGCACGACGGCGACTTACAACTGCGACGTCGGCTACGAGCTCTTCGGGTGAGGCTCGGATCCCGCTTAATTAGCGGCTCAGGCTCGATCCACTCGATGTAGTCCGCGCAATTATCACTGGGAAAGCGGAGAGGCGGCTTTCCTCCTTCCTGCCGCTGGGAAGCGGGGAGCGTCGCCGCGCGCGAGATAGCGGATCTTGGCGCTCGGGGAGACGTTTTCGTTTAGAGCCTGCGCTCTGAGAGTGCATCCTTCCCTGCGCAGAGGCGGAATGTTTTGAGAAAATTCTGCTCGGTCTTTTCACCTCGGCTCGCGTCCGAGTCTTGTTGGAGAGCGCTTGGCTAAGGCTTCTCGTATTGAATCTAATCGTCGTCGGTTATTGTCGATGTAGCGCGGAGTAAACTGGGGAATGTCGCGTGGAGAGAGATTTTATTTCCAAGGAAATTGTTCAAGTCCGGTGGCCGTTGTTATTAGTATGTATCAAAAATAGTATCTGATAAAGCCAATGCCGGAATACTAATGCGCAAGTACGCGCGCTTATGAAAGTTTATTTTTTTATGTGCACGAGACGCCGCGATAAAACCAGAATTTTACTACTTCGTTTGAATAATGCATGCGCATCGCGTAGAAAATGAAATTTAATAAAAATCCTCAGTTATATAAACGGTTATAATTTTAAGAAGCGCATTCAGCCGCTGTGTATACACGAAGAGTCAATTTCCCAGAGAAATTAGCTGTACCGGTAAATACGGAAAATAAAAGTGCAGCAGTTAACCGTTAACTTCGCTCCCCGATAAATGTGGGTCACCTACTTAAGAAGACAATACGCGGCGGCGTGCAGCTTAGCTTAATTAAAAAATTTCATTCCAAGCCCGTTCGGGGGCACAATAAGCCGTTTCTTAACGCGCGCTTAACTAAGAGCCGCTTCTCGCCCGCGCCGCGAGTCGAAAGTCCCGCGGGGGGACCTTTCGAAAGTAATTGAAGGATGGCTCCTGACGCGCCTCGGTGCGTAATCGTTGTCAACCGAGTGGAACGTTCGGGCCCGACGACGCTCCGCGGGCCCGCGCCGCGCTCGCGCGCCAATCGCTTTCTACTCCGCGCTTACGGCGACCGGAATCCGCCGAGCGCTTACTCGGCTCGTTAGCCGCGCGATGTGTTTTTGGCGAATCCGAGCGAGTCGCGAGGCCGGAAAGTCCGCTTGGGAGATAATACGCGCGCGCGTCGAAGAGTAATGTCGGGGAATTTTTGTTTCAGCACCGGCAGCCTGACCTGCGGCAACAAAGGAAAATGGCTAGGAGAGATACCCTTCTGCGGTAAGTCGTAAATAAAGGCTTGATTTGCGCTCTCCGCGTCTCGCGGAAGCCAAAACAAATAAAAGCCGCGGATAATGGAAAGCGGAGAAACGGAAGCGGGCTTTGCGCAAAGGCGCGCGATCGTTGCGCCGCTGCATCCTGAACGATCGATCTCTCCGGCTGCGCGCGCGGACTCGCGCCGCGCGGCTTCGGTGCGCAAGAAATCCGAAGCAAAATCAACAGGTTCGCATGAATTTAACGGGCCAATAATAATTCGCGAAGAAAGCAATTGCGTCCTCTCATCGCCGGAGCAGCGAATGCGCTCGCTCCAGTTTTGCTCGACCGCTGCTGCGAGCATTACGTCGCGAGCTCGAAATCTGCGAGGACGCAGTCGCCGATAAGAAGGAGAGCCTTTCGATTACGTGCGCGCTTCAGAAAAAGCCGCGCGGCATGCAGATATCTGCTTGCGCAACCCGATCTTCCGCGCCTAATACCGCCCTGCTCTCGTTTCAAAGAGAAAAGTGCACCGGGCGGCGGCATTATCGCGCGGTAAAAGTTTCTTGCGCCGGAGAAAATATGCGCGCATTGTTGCATACGTTCCGCGCGTCGAACGAAAGCTGCCGCCGCGGAGAAAACGATTCCGGCCCACGCGCGCTTCAGTCCCGCCGGGGTGGGGAACGCCGGTATTTTCGGAGTTTATTTGCTCTCGGTTGGCTAATCGAGCCGAGAGCGCGGGCCCCCGGGGGGGGATCTTAGCGATTCGGCTCGAGAGGATAATTATATTCGGGGCGTCTGGGAGCGCGGAGGCTTGCGAGGAGTATTAACGGCTTTTGAAAGGCGCGTCGAGTCGTGGAAAGGAAACAATGAAAAGTCCGCATCGAAGGAGTTTGCGTTTCGACAGCGCGGCTGCGAGGTTTGTCGACTCCTCGGAAACGGACGGGGAGGGCAAAAAGTCGCCAATTATTCGATCGGAAAGTAACAGAATGGAGCGAGAGCTGGCTTTGTGCCCGCCTGGCTGCGCGGAGCCGGCGCGCTCCACTTTTCTCACGCGCGGCTGGA
Organism: Ormyrus thymus; assembly: GCA_035582935.1. Lineage (NCBI taxonomy): Eukaryota > Metazoa > Arthropoda > Insecta > Hymenoptera > Ormyridae > Ormyrus > Ormyrus thymus. The sequence continues at coordinate 8,589,800 of JAWWEM010000054.1, read as the reverse complement.
AAAACACTTGGCGCTCGCGAGTCGCCGGCGTATAAAGCGGCGTTTCGTCGCTCGCCTGATTTTCCCGTCCGAGAGATGCCGATGCCTTTTTTCCTTCATTCTGTATTCGGCCGGCTCGAAAAAGTTGCGCGCCGCGCAATATAATGGTTTTCGTTGATTTTCATTTCTGCCCGCGCGATTTCCTCGCAACTATTACGCTCGGCTATTAGAACTAATAACAGCCTCGGCGCGCTCGCGCGGCTAAATACAATTAAAAAGTTCGTACTTTCGTTTAAAAAGGAACGTGTAATTTCGCGTGTACGTCTGGATACTTTCCGCGCGCCGATTGCGCAACGGCGATCACCGAACAATCAATCAGCTAACGATCCCGAGGCTCGAAGCAGTCCTTCCCGAACGCCAGCCGGCTCGGACTGCTTTAGAAACCAGAAAAGAGTCGGCCAAAGCCTTGCGCTAAAACCGGATAATCCCTAACGGCAAACGTTTCTTTCCCCGTCGGCGCAGGTGTGAACGTCGGCCTGAGGAAGCCGGCGAACCAATCGACGACGGTCCGGGGCGGCGACGCGGCCCACGGCAACGACGGTGACCTGGGCACGGAGCACGACGGCAAGCGCTGCACGGAGACGCAGAGCGAGCCGAGTCCCTGGTGGCGGGTCGATCTCCTCCGGCCCTACTCGGTCAAGGTCGTGCGCGTGACGACGCGCGGCTGCTGCGGTGAGTACGCGCGCAACCTGCATGTACAGTGCGCTTGACGTCTGATGCGATCGGTCGCGTTCGGCCCGACAGGTCATCAGCCTCTGCAGGACATCGAGATCCGCGTGGGCAACAGCAGCGCCGAGCTGCAGAGGAATCCGCTCTGCGCCTGGTTTCCGGGAACTATCGGTAAGTACGGGGCTAAGCAGTCGGCGAGCGGTCGTTCCCTCGGTGTAATCGGCTCGTGCTCGTTCCGCAGAGGAGGGCATCACCAAGACGTTCGCCTGCGCCCGGGCCCTCGTCGGCCAGTACGTCTTCCTGCAGCTGGTGGGCGTCGAGGGCAGCCTCAGCCTCTGCGAGGTGGAGGTCTTCGCCGTGGACGGTGAGTCTTGCGCGCGCAGTTTTCAAGTTCAGCCGCGCGGCGGACCGAGAGCGAAAAAGAGAAAGGCCACTCGCGCGGTTGCGCAAGTGCAATACGAGGAATCGCTAATCGAAGCTCGGCCCCGCGCGATTTTCGCTTTTTATTTTTCTGTCTTGTTGCAGAGTTCTCCGTGGATAGGTGCGCCCACGCCGGCACGCCGGCCGACGCCGATTTAGCGGCTTTCAACTCGACGTGCTACGAATTCGTCATTAACAAAGGCGACTCCTTCCAGCAGGCGAGGTCCTACTGCCAGGCGCGCGGCGGCGACTTGGTGCACGGCTTCAAGGTACACCGTCTCTCCCACGGAGCCTGGGCGCAACCGCTGGGCGTTGCGCTGCACTCCTCCCGGCGATCGCGGGGGCAGGGGGCTGACGCCGAGCTTGCGTAACTTTGTTCTCCGATTCTAATTTGCACGTGCATTCAAGGGCTCTCTGCGGTGAGAACGTATTTAAAAGAGCGCTAAAAGTAATTAAGTCATGGAGCGCAACCACTGCGGTCGGTATGAAGTAAAAAAAAAAAAAAGAAATACCGATCAGGTGTGCAACACTGCAGCTCGTACGGAATGAACCTTTCCCGGTGCACATCTGTAGCAGCCATGCCTTACCAGGAAATGTAATTTCCAAGCTAATACTTCATTGCGGCCCGGGGAGCGAAAAAGCGAACTTCCTCCTTTAAAGGAAAGCGAAGAAAAAACCACGCGGACAGCGCCAAAACGCTCGATGGCTTTGCAGGAAACTCGAGCCGCGCGCGTTCGTTCCAACCCCCCCCCCCCCCCGCCTCCCCTCCCGACTCGACTAAAAGTCTACCCGCAGCAGAGAGTAAAAGAGCGTTGACATTTCGCAGAGCATCTCGTCGACTTTCATCCTGAACAATCTGGAGCGACGCAAGAGCAAGCTCAAGACCCAGCTGGTGTGGATCGGCGCGCAGAAGGAGCCCCTGATAACAGTCCGCACGTGGAAATGGGTGGACGGTAAGTGCCGAGCAGCCGCTCTGTAACGGGCTCGCGCAGCTGTCGCTGCCGACCGGCGGGGAAAAGAAATTCCATCGGGCGGGACGCGTCCGATGCCGCGGCTTCGCGCGCGCGCGCGACCTCTCCGCGCACTCGCGCTGGCAAAAGAACGCGAGCGCACTCTTGTCGCGCACGCGTACGCGCGCGCGCACGATAATCATTGCGGGGAGCCGCGCGATGGGAACGGGGCTGCGGGATTGAGCAATCGGCGCGACTCCTCGATATCGGACGCCCCCCCACCCTTCGTTACAAAGCACCTGTCCGCGAGGTATTCCGTCCGTTTTAATTCCTTCGCGAGTCATTGATCCCCGCGGCCTCTCGTACAGCGGCGCATATCGGCGCCGTTGCGCAACGATGCCCGCCGAGATGCGTGCTATGTACACATGCATACGCGGGAGCACGCAGCCGCCGGAGAGTGAACGTTCTTTTTTGTTGTTTCTCCTCCTCAGGTGAGATCATTCAGAAGCCCCACTGGGGCAAGGACCAGCCGAACAATTACAACGGCGAGCAGAATTGCGTGGTGCTCGACGGCGGCAGATCCTGGCTCTGGAACGACGTCGGATGCAACCTGGACTATCTGCATTGGATCTGCCAGAGCCGTGAGTCATTGGGCCTTGCGCAATCAGCCTCGTTTTGCTTTCAGATTCCGCTCGGAGCTCGGGAATTCGAGGCGATATCGCGCTTTACGGATTCGCGTGAGCTCGCTGGCGCGCGTAACGATCTTACCATTATCAGAGCCCGTAAAAAGCCACTTTTGTCGTTAAATTGGCCTCCCGACTGTCCGCGTACTGAGCCTTTTAGAAAATCGGCTAATCCTGCACTAAAGCCTTTAAACTGCCTCGAACGGAGCATGGAATAAAAATAAAAATTAATCGAGAGCGCGAACGCGCGCTCGGCTTAACTTTCAATCCTCATGAGCCTTCAGCACCGGCAATTCGCTATCAGCTCGCGCGGGGCGCATAAAAAGCCGGCTATCGCTTAATTAATCCCCGCGCGTCTAACCAGATTGCACAATCCCTTACCTAACTCTCGCTCCCAGAGCCGTCGACCTGTGGAAGTCCCGAGAAGCTGGAGAACACGACGATCGTGAGCAGCAAGCGAGCCCTGGGCTCGAGCATCGAGTACGCCTGTCCCGACGGCTACATGCTCCTCGGCTCGAGGAACCGCACGTGCGAGCCGAGCGGCTTCTGGAGCGGCGCGCCGCCCTCCTGCAAATGTAAGGCCCGCGAACGCTCGGCGAGTATTATCGATGCGCGTAAGCGTCTGACCCCCGGAATTACTCGCTGTTTCCAGTCGTGGACTGCGGCTCGCTGGACGAGCCGGTGAACGGGAGCGTGAGGCTGGTCAACGGGCGCACGACCCACGGGGCCTTCGCCGATTACACCTGCAAGGAGAACTACACGCTCGTGGGGGACGCGAGGCGAAGGTGCGGCGACGGCGGCATCTGGAGCGGCCACAAGCCGCAGTGCCTGTGTGAGTATATGCGCGGGATACGCTTTCCTCCGCCGACTGCATTCCGCGATGGGTTCTCTCACGTCTGCCCTCGTGGCGTTTCAGTCGACTGGTGCCCGGATCCGCCGGAGGTCAACGGCGGCGTCGTCGAGTTCAGCGGGAAGCGAGCTGGATCCAAGGCCACCTACTCCTGCCAGAACGGCTTCGTGCTCTTCGGGGATAACGTAAGTGGCCGACGAGAGAGGACGTTGCTCCGTACGATTGGCGGGAGAGCCGGGCTTTTAACGGGGGTTCAGCCGGGGGCGAGTCACTTGGTTACCTCGTCCGCGATTGCGAGCAGCTGCTTTCAGCCGAAGAAAGCCGCCGCTTAGACGGGAACGCGGGAAAGGTCCGCCTTGAAGGTCGGGGCGGAGATTATTATTTAGCAAGAGGCTCCTGGCCGTGCACTCGGCGGCAGGCAGCTCGCATTAGGCAAAACAATGGCTCGCCGCGTCGAAAAAAAGCGCGGATAAGGCGGCGGGATGTATGTATTAGTCGCCGCGGGATCGGTATGGAGGTCAGGCTAGGCGCTCGGTGAAAGGCAGCCAGGCGTTATTGTCATACGAAAAATGTCGGTTGAAGGTCCTGGCGTGCGACATTGGCGGGCAGTGGTCCGGCAAGACGCCGCAGTGTCGGTTCGTCGACTGCGGGGCCCCGGGCCAGATATCCCACGGGAGCGTGAAGCTGCTCAACGGCACGACCACCGTCGGCAGCCTCGTCGAGTACGGCTGCGAGCAGGACTTCTGGGTGGACGGGGAGGCCAGGCAGGAGTGCACCAAGGAGGGCAAGTGGAGCCACAAGAGCCCCCAGTGCGAGCGTAAGGACTCGAGTCGACGGCGCGGAGATCTCGGGGCGGATAATCGATATGTGTGTGCTTTCAGTGATCACCTGCGAGGAGCCGGAGGTGCCGAACGGCAGCTACGTCGTGGGCTACGATCTCTACATCCACAGTACGATCGAGTACCACTGCGAGGAGGGCTACATGCTGCACGGCGAGGCCAAGCACACCTGCGACAAGAACGGAGAGTGGACCGGAGAGCTGCCCTATTGCGAATGTACGAATCACGTGATATTCTAATGCCTCATTTCAATATGTATGCTTTGGCGAAAAGCCGATGCTTTGACGGGAGCTCATTAAAGTCGCTCCTCGATCCCCGAGGCTGCATTTAAATGAAGCAAGGTGAGGGTCGACGAGTCGCCTGACGGATGTCTGTTGTCTGTTTAGACGTCGACTGCGGCAAGGTCCTTCCAGTCCCGAACGGCTCGATCGATTACGTCAACGGGACGACCTACTTGGGCAGCGAGATCGCCTACAGCTGCGCCAAGAACTACCGGCTGAACGGCAGCTCCAGGCGCTACTGTCTGGACAACGGGGTCTGGAGCGACGCCACCCCCAAATGCGAAGGTTCTTTTCTTCTCCTTCCTTTCGAACAAAAATAAATAAATAAATAAATAATTCTAATCCGACGAATTGCCGGCCACGCAGAGATCAGGTGCCCGGAGCCCGTACTGGCGAAGCACGGCATCCTCTCGCTGACGGGCAACGACCGCATGTACGGACGCACCCTGATAAGGACCGGCACCGCGGAGAACTCGAACACGGGCGCGACCTCCTACAAGATCGGCGCCCTCGCCAAGTACAGGTGCGAGCGGGGCTACAAGGTCGTCGGCGACTCCCTGTCCACCTGCGAGGACAACGGCAAGTGGAGCGGCGAGCTGCCACAGTGCGTCTGTGAGTGTCGAGGCGTAAGGGAGAGAGGCGCTCGATCGATCCGCTTGGCCGACTCGCCGAAATTGAGCGGGATCGGCCGGGCGGCTTGGTCCGAAGCTCATTTTGAGATGCACTCGCTTGTACGGAGTCTTGCTTTGTTCCCTGTACCGAGGTGCTTTTGCCCGGGAAATTCAATGGCCGTTCATTTGCATTTTCGACCAAGTCAATTCCGACGCGATGAATAAAAGGCGCCGCAGACGTAGCTCTAAAATACGTAACGAACGAAGGAATGAAAAACGATCGAGGCAGAAAATAAAGATCCCTCGTTAAAATCCCAGGCGGCAGCGTGTCGTCGGCTCGAGAGCGGCATTGAATTAATAAGCGGCTCGGTTAAGGGAGCAAATAAAGGCCCGAGGTCGCCGGTATGATTTATTCGCTTCCCCAGACGTGGACTGCGGCAAGCCCGAGCAGATACAGCACGGCCGCTACACGCTCACCTCGAACGTCACGTACTACGGGGCGGCGGCGCTTTACGAGTGCGACGGGAACTACGAGCTCGACGGCTTCGCCAGGAGGCTCTGCCTCGAGAACGGCACGTGGAGCAGCGAGAAGCCGCTCTGCAAGGGTGAGTCGCCCTTGTTTGCATTTATGTACACGTCGAATCATAAAATTTTTGTTAATCGCGACGAGAGACCGTCCAAGTCCTAATCGAGTTTTGCAAAACTTTCCAGAAATAAAGTGCAGGGAGCCGGAGAAGATCGGGGTGGCGAGCACGCAGGTCTCGACGTACAGCGTCGGCGGCGTCGCCCACTACAACTGCCCGCGAGGCTACTCGATGGAGGGCAACGCGACCCGGATCTGCCTGCAGAACGGCTCCTGGAGCGGACGAGCGCCCGCCTGTTTCGGTAAGGTCTCGCGTGAAAATCCGAGGGAACGATCCGTCGACTAATGCTTGCCTCTCTCGCTCGCGACAGCCGTCGACTGCAAGCATCCGCCGTCGATAGACAACGGCCGAGTGATCGTCGTTAACGGGACCACGACCTACGGAGGAGCCGCCGAGTACCACTGCCTGCCGCAGTTCGAGAGGGTCGGCTTGTTCCTGAGAAAGTGCCTGGACAGCGGACTGTGGAGCGGCGAGGAGCCCAGATGCGAAGGTAAATATTCGACGGGAGGAGCGAGGGAGTCGCCGCTCTGAGCCGTCTCATTTCTGTCCGCAGAATCGGGCAACGAGATCGCGGAAGCTCAAGGGGTCGGAACGAGCGTGGGAATCGCCGCCGGAGTGATCATCATTATTTTGATCATCATCGGCTTGGTCTACCTCAGATTGTAAGCCTTATTCTCGCTCTTTGTTTCTCTCGGCTTGTCGCTCGCTTTGTTCTCGCTAAATTAGCCGGTTTTCTCGCTCAGGCGCAAGGCCACGCCGGTCAAGAACACGGAGAACGTTCAGGCGGCCGAGCGCAAGGAGGACCAGAACGCAGCCGTCATGTCGTACGCGACCTTGAACGACGGCACGCCGAACACGATGTATGAAAATGTTCCTGAGGATGGTCTCTACGACCATCCGTACAGCATGACTGGCAGTACTTACGGGTGAGGAATGAAGCTCGCCGAGAAATCGGAATGATATTTTGGAAGGACGAATGCCGCGCGCGTCTTTTTATTAACGTTCTAACTTGACTTTTCGATGAAAATGCAGATACGGCGCGGGACAAGGCAGAAGGAATTACGGCAGATCCGGCCACTACGAGGCAGAACCGGTCGTCCGAAACGGAATCACCATCAACGGCGTGGCCGTTAGATAGTTTACGATGCCGCCTTCATTGCAATACATAGTCAAAGAGTTCCAAAACGTAATTTACAGCTGCACAACTGCCGTTAGAAATGAACTTTGTACATAAGTTTCTAAGCGGCGAACCGACAGATCCCATATTTTTCTATATCAACCTGTACAATCACTCTTCAATCTACACGAAAGCTTTTATCTTTTAAACGTCTGCGGAAAGCTTTAAACCAAGAGTAGAGTATTACGTTACAATACGTCAGTTCTTTCTTATTAGAACGTAGCTATTTTATACTATTTGTTTCGTTAAATTCTTTTAGCCCGATAGTAAAAGTATGAATAATTACACGCACTTCTTTCTGTCCATATAATTTATTCTAAACTAAAAGAATATATATTTATAGCTATGGTAGCGATTTAAAGATCTATTATGTATTAACCAAACGATACATAAATTTGTTTGTACTTTTGCTGACGGCTGCCTAATTAAGAGCATAATGTAAATAGTTTTCAATATTAATTGAAGCAACGGAGGTGAAAAAGCACTTCCCTCGCTGCCAAAGCGGCGAAGGAAAATTGATGTAGCCATGTGGCGCTTTGTAAATGTATGTTGTATATATAATGCGTCAAATCTGCTTTAGGTTTAGACTTTGCTTAAGGGTAGATTTACGTTTTATCTGTATTTTAGATGATCACGCGAGACGATGAACGTTGCGTTCATTCAAATAAAAAGCGAGTTATGTAATAAAGGAGAAAATATTATGTAGTGAGAATATAGTGCATTTTCATTTTGCGAAGCATGAAACCTTACCACGAGAAAGAATTGCTTGATTGACTTAATCGATAAATAGTATAGAAGTAAAAAAAAAAATTGATGCTCTTAATTTTTTCGTCATAATCGCCATAAAATTGGAAAAAATTAAGCTCATCTGCTTTTTATCTAAAACTGCATATCCCTTACATTAAAATGCATTGCGATTATTTAGCCAATATTCGACCGTTACTCAGCCAATATTCGAACAATATTTAGCCAATATCAACCATTATTAAGCCATTATTCAATCTTTATTTAGCCAATATTAAACCATTATTAATCCTGCATTCGACCATTATTTAGCCAATATTCAACCATTATTCGGGTACTAACTTCCTCACACTTTATGTTCTCCGAATACGTAATACTCCAGATTGTCCACGAGATTTCATTGCGTTCTGATTTTGAATTTGATTCCAAGGTGATCTGTTTATTAATACATTTTTTATATTAAAATTATTTGAATATTTAATGTTTAATGTTGAAATCGATTTCAAACAAACGCTCGAAATACTAATTAGCGTTAATTAAAATTATAATTAGCGCACGTTCAAATTTTAGTTATATAATTAACTGGTTTACCAATAAAATCAATAGTCACTAGATTTTTTGGAGTTTCTCACTTTTATCTTTATCGATTCTAAGAAAAGCAAATTCAATTTCAATACTTTAAAAATTGTCAGAAGCATTATTGTACTAAACTTTCTTGCCTTTGAAAGATTATTTTGTTTTTTAGCAAGCTCCTTTATGGGTCGAAAACGAGTGCGCCTTGCGCGGCGATTGCAAAATAACGAGGATATCGCTTATTGTGGCCTCTTGCGAGTACCGATTACCAAATAAGGCAATGAATTGCCCCCATGGTCAAATGCGAATCACGCACTCTGCTTATCCAATTTTTTCCCAAAAAAGATGATCCTCGCGTTACCGTTAAAATTGCGCAATTTTTAATCCAAAAATTGAAATTTTCATTTTACTTTCGTTTTTCAAAGAGCGCCACTTTTTCTAAGCAAAATATCATGAAATTATAAATTCCAATGTTAATAAGAGGAGAAAACGAAAGCTTGCGCGTCTGTTGAATTTCTGCAAAAAAGATTCTATACTTACATACTTGCTAGGATAAAAAAAGCTCAAGTTTATTCCTGGAAGGCTAGTCCAAATAGGGCTTTCAATCTGTTATTCTGTTTTTACTTATAATCCATTCGACGGAGCTTCGTCGCCATAGCCGCCAGAGGGCGAGTCTTGCTGGGGTGTCGGGTGTGGTGAACGTCCGCGAATGGCTCCAATCTTGAGAGGCCTCAGCGAAGTCGCGCAGTCGTATACAGACTTGTGCGTCGAATTGTAGTGCAGGAGTTCTGCCGTTTCTTCGAGTGCCTTCGCTCCTTTACCTTCGTTTTCTCTTCATTCTAATACAACAAAACTCGTGAGTATCTACATTTTAAGGTTTTCGAAGGAATAAAGATAGAAAGCATTGGAGGTAAAAAATCGGATGAATGTCGGTCTGACAGAACGTCCGGAATTCAGGAGCAGCCATTGTTGCATGCCAATGACGAGGAGTCATCCTCTTTGGCCTCGATTTTTGCATGTTGCTTTCGGTCGAAACTGATCTTAGAATCTGCACATACGTGATCCGAATTTCACTCCGTTTATTGAATGGTTTCTGGTAAATTATAAATGTGACTCGATTTTCTTCTAATTTGTTTACATTTGAATTGTTTATGATTTAAACATTGAATTCGGCTTGAAGTATATGCAAAAAAAGTTGATCAACTACTTTTACATACCTTGAAAGTGCTATGTAAAAGAACTTGATGAACTACTTTTCCACATTTTGGAAGTGTTAAAGAAATTTATTATATTAAATCTAAAATGATTCACAATTCTTTAAAGGTCACTGCAGTCTTAGTCATTGAGATAAGGTTCAATGCTCCAAAGCGAATTCTTGTATTAATGTTTGGTTCGCTAAAAATATATTCTGGAATCAGTGTTGAAGTATAGCTTGGTGATCTTGATTACTCAGCTACCTTCCATATAAGAGTTCCAACACAGTTGCCATTTAAAGCAGCTTACCGATCTACCCACCATTCTGTCTTCACTAGCTATATCGTTATATGCAGCTGCTCAAGAGTGTTTTTATTTTTTATGCACTGACATAAATTGCTCGAATACCAGGATGGTACTGTGTCAATCACTCTTGGTGGCAAGCTATATTATTTTTGTCTCCTCTTTGATGGTGTTGGAGAGTTTTCTCTGTTAATTTTCCAAAAATAAACATAAGGCTTTTTACTGTGTCTTGGCAAGATACAAGGCTTCTAAGAATGCAATTAAATTACTTTAAAGCATTGTTTATTACATCAAAATATTTCTAAAATGTTTTTAATTTTAATGTTTCTATAATTTAATTAAATAATAATTTATATTATTCATTGCAGATAAAAATGTCTTCCCGAAAAACAGCAGGTCGGCGTGCAACCACAAAGAAGCGTGCCCAGCGTGCAACTTCAAATGTCTTTGCCATGTTTGATCAAGCTCAAATTGCAGAATTTAAAGAGGCATTTAATATGATTGATCATAACCACGATGGATTTATTGATAAAGAAGACCTTCATGATATGTTGGCTTCTTTAGGTAAAAATCCTACAGATGAATATTTGGAGGGTATGATGAATGAAGCTCCAGGACCGATCAATTTCACTATGTTCCTTACACTTTTCGGTGAAAGATTACAAGGCACAGATCCAGAAGATGTAATCAAAAATGCATTTGGATGCTTTGATGAAGAAAACACAGGTCATATCAATGAAGAACGTCTTAGAGAACTTCTTACTACAATGGGAGACCGGTAAATAACTGTTTTCTTTAAATATATCTCTTTTTTTTCATTTGTTAATTTTGCTTTGTTTAAACCATAGATTCACTGATGATGATGTTGATGAAATGTACCGTGAAGCTCCAATCAAGAACACTATGTTTGACTACCTCGAGTTCACAAGGATCTTGAAGCATGGTGCCAAGGATAAGGACGAACAGTGAAAATGTCTAACTCTTTTGTAGCTTAGAGAATGCAGGCACTAAAATTCTACTCTAAGTTTATCTCTAAAATGGCTTGCTTTTAAAGAGTTACAAACTCTTTATTCATCATTGAAAGATAGAAAGGTTGGTCAAGTTACTAGCACTTAACTAACTGCCAATAAATGCAAGCTTTAATGTAAAGAAGCTGCATTAATTCTGTAATTCAAGCAGAAAAATTGTTTCCTTTTACGTAGTTTTTATAGAAAAATATTTTGCATTTCTATTTAATATGATTTGGCTCTTTGTATTTCATTCATATCATATTAAAGGACAAGCATTTTAAAAATGCCTCATAAAATATTTCTTGTAAACCAAAAAAAATTGCAAATTAGAAGTATTGGAGTCTCATTTATTTGACTTACGACCTAAGCACGTCAATCATTGTATTAAAGTTTGTGATTTTTACCACCGAAAAAATGAACGAAAATGTAAAATATGAGCATCTACTGTTTATTCTTCGAAAAAAGCGGCATTTGTATTTTAATACATAATATAATATATTGATAATTGTAACATAAATGGAAAAAATGAAGGTTTTTGTTTACTTGCCATTTCGAAAATACATTCATAAATTTTACAAATGGATAATGAATGTAACACTTTAAAAAGTATAAAACTATACTATAATAAATCTAGCTAAATATAGCACGATTATATAAAATGTTGAGAATATTTTAATTAAAATTAAAAAAAAAACATTAAAAGGAAGAAAATGTTTTTTCAAAGAATCATTATTTAGAGTTAATATACGCCCGTTGTTCAATTTCGGAGAATGTTAATTTAATTAAAAAATTTTACAACAAACATTGCCACGTGAATATTTGTAGTAATCGGCGAAAAAATCTTTAAATATTTATGATTTTACAAACTTTATTGTAAGGAGTACTTTCATGCATATGCAAATCGTAAAAACGTAAATATTGATGTACGTGCATCACTTCTCACCTTACGCGAAGGTGTTAATTTCTAAAGCTTGCAAACGATAATATGTATTGGCAAAATATGCTGCAATATCAAAATAACTCGGTTAAACTTGAATATCTACACTGAAAACTCAAATTTCACATCGAAGCATTCGAGTATTAGCTGCAATAAACAAATGAGATTCGTAATAACTCCGGGACCTCGGCAAGTGCGACAATTAGTGGCGCGCGAATTCAAAATCTACTACGTAATCCATAGAATCGCGGACAAAGAAAAAAGCGTGAAAATCGAGCGAGCAGCCTGCCGCGCAGGAAAGAAATCTCGTAAAAAGCAGCTCTCGCCGCGGGAGGCACCGAAAGCTCGGGGTGCAGCTGGCAAGGAGGGATCAAGAGCACGTTACGGGGCTCGCTGGTCCGCGTGCCAGTGCGTCGGGTTCGGGAGAATAAAGGTATACACACAGGGGGGAGAGGAGAAAATAAAATCCTGCGCCCGCTAGCTCGGAGTGGAGTGCGTCTGCGCGCGAGGCCCCTCTACTCCTACGCCGTCGACCCGGCTTGGCGGCGGCGGCGGCGGCGCGACGATAAGCCTGCAAACTCGGAGAGGCAGTATCGTTTGCTCGCTCGCTCGCGAGTGCCGCGCGACTCGACGACGGGAGCATCCGCAGACTCGGCGCCGTTGCTTTCTCTTAGTCGCTGCGGTTCGTCGTCGGAATAGTCGCTCCGCTTCCACCCCCGACGTGGAGTGTGTTGTCGCGTATTTTGGTTCTCGAGAGAGAGAGAGAGCGCGCGCGCGCGCGCAGCAGTGTCAGTGCCGGCGGCGGCGCTTTTGAGGTTAATATTCCGAAAGCTCTCCCAGCCAGCCGTGCAAGCTCGAGCGAGTTGTCGCACCATCGCGGCTCAGTCGATCCTGCGCCCGATCCCCAGACGGGGCCGAGAAAGGGGCTCGGCCGGGAGGAAGGAAGGAAAGAAGGAAGGGAGCGCGAGAGAGAGAGAGACGGAGGCGCGCGTGGGCGCCCGCGCCCGCCCGAGATGAGACCTAAGCGAGGTCCTTCCGGGCCCGAATTGGGTTACGTCGCCGCAGCGGCCTGGCAACAGCGGAAGCCAGCGCCGAGCCAGACGCCAGCCGACCTGGAGGATTAGGCCGCCGGCTCGGCCGATCTCTGAGCCAGGCCCGCGATCAGCTGTTCCGCGAGGACGCGACATTTCTTTTCCGCCCGCTCGTCAGCACAGGTACGTGAAGCTTTTTTCTGATCGAGCCCTTTACCCCGGATCCCCACTCTCTCTCTCTCTCTCTCTCTCTCTATCTCTCTCCCTCTGTGTTGATGCTCCCACTCTGCGTTTACGCTGGAGAACTGGTTCTCCTTTTTGCGGGAGCTACGTATTTAGAGAAAGAGTCTCAAGGCAGTTTCGAGTTGATTCATCGGGGTCTCTTCTTGCGAAGGGATTCGGCAGTTAAATGGATTAGAATGCTTAGCCGAGACCGCACAGTTGATAAAAAGTGACCAATTGTCGTGAGAGCAGTATACAATAAGAGCTGCTCGAGTAAAAAACATTTTTGTTCCAGCACGCCCTCTTGAATTCGTCGCGCTGCTTTGTAAATATTTATAAGGCGCGTAGTCGGTAAACAATGTCTGAAATATCAGTTGTAAGCGCCAATTGAGGACATTTAAATTGTTAGATCGCCCGAAAGGCGACGACCTGCTCCGAGGCTGAGACACTTGACTATTAAACATTCTCTAAATCTATGTGTCTTATCGCTGAGCGAGTGTATTTGCCGACCCGACAGAGAAACTGAAACCTTAATAAAGATATTAAGTGCAATGCCGCTTTTATCTGTCTGAATCGATCAGCGTAAAAGGATTAAGCCAGATCGTAAGAGCAATCAGGCGCCGCTGCAGGTCGAAAAATATTCTCGCGTTTCTTCCTTATCTCGGCGATGCCAATTGTCCAAGTATTCCTATATTCGCGCGAAAGCTCGCCGAAGGCTTAAACGGTCGTCGTTCGTCTGAGCCCAGACGGCGCATCGAACCCATTGTCGAGTCTGACATGTAATCGCCTTTTGCGTCGTCTTTTCTGCAGTCTGTATTATAAGCGGGAAAACGAATTTCTGTACATACGCATCGACGCTTCTCCCGTCGCTGCTTCCGATGTATTTTCCGAGGCAAAAGGCGGATTTGCCTTTCTCCGCGCTAAACCACGCGGACTTTTACTGAGAACATGGATGAACAAGTTCGTTGCAAAATACGATGTCGCTTACGAAGCTTCAAATGAAACACGAAACAAACGCATCAATCGCTTCGGAACGACTGAAAATAATTATCCCCGAGCTCGAGGAGCCTAACAAACTCGCGGTAAACGGCTTAAAAACCAACAACCCGGCGGGGCGGGGAAGGGAGCGGAGGCGCAAGGAAGAGCTCCTCCTCGGGTGTCGGGTGTCCGGCGAAGATTTCGGCCGCGAACGCGGAAGGTGGACGCGCCGCGGGGACGTAACGCGATAGCTCTCGGCTCTGCCGCGGCGCGTCATTACGCAAGCGGGCCCCGGCCGCGCGTCAACGGGAGCGTGCGACGATCCTCCCGAGCGCGCTAACTGCACCGTCCGAGGAGATTACGGTGATGTAACGCGGCCGCGTGCGAGGCTGACCTTCCCTCCCCCCCCCCCCTTCCGCGCGCGTTTAATGAAATTCCGGGAATCTCGCGCGCCGTTCGGTAATCCGTTTAATTGTGTAAACTGTTTGCGGCGCCGGTCGGCCGATCTTTTCCGTCCACGGGCGCAGAGGGGATTTTCGGGTCTAATTGTCTTCGACGACTTGTGCGCAGCTGGAATGGAGCTTCTGCTCTGGGGACTATATAACGCAACGGGTTTACGGAGAATTTTTAGCGTTTGTCATCGAGTGCTTTGAAGAACGGCGCTGGTTAGCGTTGATTAAAAGGAAATTTTGCCGGCGTGGAATTTTTTTCTGTTTTTAATATTAACGCGAAAATTTACAATTTACGAGGGAAATTACGCTGAAAGAGCCGGGTAGGAATGTCGGAGCGAAAATGAAGCTGGGTCTCACACTTTTTATTCTTGCGTGCGCCGTTTAACGAAGAAATTCGTAATTAAAATAATTACGTTCGTTAAACGTGCTCCTTCTAATTTCTAAAGTGCGTTGCCCTTCATAATTTACATGAAAATGTTATTTCTGCTTTTAGAACGTGTTATTGTTCACGTACACAAGAATCGTACACTTCACCGTTGTGCATAATTTAGCCTTGGCAAAATTTATTACACATATAGATATATTATTGGGGCTGTGCTAAATTGTGCACAATTAAAATGCGCGCAATAAACGAAGCAATATCCTTCTTAGTTATAAAAGGGCAAAGAAGTCACTACCGCATTAAACAGTAATTCAATTATTATTCAATATTTTTACAAATAAGCTCCCTAGAACACCGCGGGTAAAACGTAATCGCCAGAGCGCGAAAAGAAACAGTGCGACTCTGCTCGCGAGAGAGCCAATAGCACCGAGCAAGTAGATTAATTTCCGACTCAATCTCACCGACTCTCCGTCCACCTGCACGGCTTCAATAAATACTTAATCCGCCCCTCCGTATAAAACAGCGCTTTCTTTCCCAGTCAGGTGAATCTTAGCACCGGAAATAAAGCTCGCCCGACGGCGGCTCGACGGCCAGCAAATCCCATCGTCTCATTCGTTAATGCCGAGGCGAAGCGTTTCGTCCACTGCAGCTGGCAAGCCGGCCTTATCGAACAAATCGATATTACACACCCCGCTATTTATAACGCGCAGCGGCGTATTTTCCTACATCTTGCCGCTCGTCGTTAACGTCTCCGTTAAAGAGCCGCGCTCGGTCGCCCTCGCGATTCGAGCGGAATCGCCGCCCGATCCACGGCTCCGCGAGGAGGCTCTCCGCTCTCGAGAGAGAGAAACGAGCGACATGTGTTGATGCTTAAATCGTAAAGGCTGCCGCTCTCCCGGCAATCGAGAGATCTAATTGGAGCGAGGGCTCGAGTCGGCGACCTGTTAAATTGAAAGCAGGATCGGCTGAGTTTTTCGGCGACGGCCGAAGGAGACCGAGTGGAGGTTTGTCAGTGCTGCAGGAAAAGCTGGAAGAAAGCCTCCGACGAGACAGACGGGTTTTGGCTAACGCGGTGCGATGTTTAAAAATTTCTCACCGCATTCTTTTTCACCGAAACTCAATTTGTCGCGCGTCAATTCTTCCTTAATGGAATCGACGCTTTGTAAAACGTGAAATGTAAACCGCTTTGAGCCTTGCTCGGCGCTGGCTCCACTTCAGCTCAATACCAACTTGACAATTTTTGCGCAAAAAAAAAAAAGAGAAGAAAAAAAATGTCGGGCGAAGCAATTTCGCGCCTTTTCTCCGCGAGCCTTTTGAAAAAAAAACTGTCTGCTGTCTACATTCTAGGCCAATTAAGACCCTCAGACTGGATGACGGTAGCTTATTGCCGCCCTCGCTCATTTTCCCGAGATCTTGGTCCGATGGAGAGAGAAAAAGGAGCTTATAACGTTGACGCTAAAATTATAAAAGAACCGTGAGACTTTTTAAAATTTCAATGATCCGAGGTCCATTGTTTATTGAAAGGATCAAAAGTTATAATGTATTTGTATAAAATTCGACCGTTCCGCCCGAAAGCAGTAAAATAAAATAGCAATCCTCGTTGCTTTCTCCGTTCACCCAACGAGACTTCGCCCAATCTAATCAGCCGAAATACGGCACTGAAATTCGAACGTATCGCGGAGCTTAAAATTTTTCACCGACCCCCGCGACAATTACGCGACCCGCAGCGGGACGCACGCGGATTCCATGTCACTGTGCCAGAGGACTTTGCGTGCCTCGGGTTGTTACGCGCTCGCACTCGCTAAGGTTACCGCGGCGTCGCGGCGGAAAAAGCTTCGCCGGGAATTCTCGGCCGGGGGAATGTCGTGTAATTGCGGCTTTTTGCGAGCGCGCCGCGAGGCTCGGGCCGATACGTAAGGATTGCGACTTTGTCGGGTTTTTGCCGGGGCTTGAGGCCTTTTCGCGCGCGAATCAAACGGCCGGAAATGCTGAATTATGTATTTCGTACTGCTGTGACATTTGATTTATGTCTCAATTTTCTTCGTACTCTTTGATTACGGCCATTAGTAAAATCGATTCTTACGTCTATTGGGAGCGTTGCTCAGTTTTTCGCTTTTCTTAGTTTCTCTTACACTGACGAGCTGTTAAAGTATAATTGTAAAAAACGTTTTCTTGAATTATTGTTAAAAATTTGAAGTAAGAATCGGGGCTGAGCTCGACGCGTAATAAATAATATCGGATTGGAGGGCAGGTATTGTCAGATTTATTTATTTCGTAGGAAATGAAGTTTTTTTCCGTTCAATGATTCCTTTCAGAACGTATTTGCTTTTCCTTCTGCCCCGTCCTTTCCAAACACGTGATAATATTGAACTCCCCCACCAATCCTTAAAATTTTATATGGCTCAGAAGGACCTTACTAATACAAATTTTATCATTTTAAAAGTTAGAAAACTCTCCTTTGTGGAGACGCAGCAGAAAATTCCCCGTATAAATATAATCCGTATAATATAATTAGCGAAGTTTTAAATATTGAATTAAGAGTGAAAACGCGCAATAAAGAACACGACGGATAATCCAACTCGCAGTTTTGGCCGGCCGAGGATTCGCGCTCGATTCCCGGGGAATCCAGTGAAATTCTGACTGATTCTCCCCCTCGTTCCAGGCATCGGCGCGAAAATCCACCCTCCGTCTCTCGGCCCGACGTCGGCCGCTCCTGCGAGAGGCGAAGCCGAGCGCAAACGCGCGCGCTCGAAAAAGCTTCGAGATTCCCTTTTTCCCTTCGATTTCTTTGTTTCTGGGCGAGGAATTACGTCGCTCCGCGGAGGGTACTCCCCGGGGGGGGGGGGGGAGTCCTCGTTCAAAAAGCAGTTCCCTCTACCGTGTAATTACTTCAAATATAAGCACAAAGTGCGCCTTTAATTAATAACTCGGAGCGTCTTCGTTGCGATTTATCGGCAAACTTGAGAGCAAAGTTATTCGAAATATTCGCGTTTTCGCTCTCAAAGCGTTACTCGCTCGATTATAATTTGATCAAAAATTTGCTTACTGCAAGTACACGCTCTGCTCTTTTCACACTAGAGGCGCATGACTCAAAGGGGATTGTATTACTTCGAGGCATAGAGGACAATTACAATTAAGACTTTAATTCCCGTAATTCTAAACTCGACCTAATCGAATTAAAAATAAGAAAGCCCAACGTATTAATACCAGCGACTTGCTTCGTGCTCAATTATATTTTACGGAGCAAAGAAAAAAGCGTCCGTCGAAATACTCGGAAGAAAAGTGCAAGAATATACATCCCCTTCGGAAATGGCTGACGTAAAAATCCATTACCCCGCAGGCGAGAGTGGAGTATTCGCATTAGGCTCGTAAGAATAGTCAAATAAGCACTTCGCAAGACGAGGGCATAAATTAGCGCGGACGGGAATTTCGAGCACGCGGCTCGTCATCCTATAGGAACTCTAAGTTGCCACAGAGCCTAGCGACGCACTCCAGTTTCAGAGCCAGAAACGGCAAAAGTCGAGCAGTAGAGGCTATAGAGGCATCGATCTAAAAGCGCTGGTCAATGCTGAAACGCCCGTAGCAGCGTCGAAAGTTAAAGCTTCGAGGGCGCAAAGGAGAGAAGGCAGAAGGGGAAGGGAACAGAAAAAGTTAGGGTGACGGAGAGAGAGAGAAAGAGAGAGAGTCAACGGATGCACCCTCGTGGCTCGGGCGCAATGCGCCTGCGCATTATCGATTTCGCTCGCGACGCGCACTCGGCGTGTACACTTTCGCCCGTCGCCTCCCCCTTCCCCCCATCGCCCGCTGCAAAGCTAGATTTCCTCCTGCGGGCATCGGCGAACGCCACGTCGCGCGAGGAATAGCCGCTGCACCGGCACTCGAAATTCCCGAGGCCCGAAGCTGCCCCCCCTCCCCTTCCGCCGTGCCCGTCGGGCGGCCCAGCGGGACGATTTTCTCGCCGAGCTCGTCGGCAGCGCGGAAAATTCAAAATCTCGACGCTCAAGACACGAAGCCGCACGAGCGCGGGCTCACGGCTGAGGGAAAGCCCGTCGACATCGAGGTACGCCCGAGGATAACAAGTGCAGCGAGCGATGGTCGATGGAGCGTCTAAAAATATACCGCTCCCGTTTTAAAGGAATCATTATCGATTGTTTTAAATGAGCGCCGTTGGATTATTTATAATCCTATGGAGTATTCATTTATTCAATTAAAACACAAAGACCGAGGCTTTAAACAGCCGATCGCATTTCTCTCCCTCTCTCGGTGAAATTCACTTCCCCCGTACGGAATAAAAAGCAGCACTTCGGCTTTTTCTACAAGTAGTTAGTGTTTCAAGGTCAGTCTTAGGCACGCAACGCCAAGCCGCAATCTCAGCGCAGTGAATTAGCAGCTCATTTCCAGCGGAGGTTCAATCAATTACAACAAAAAGCTGCAGTGCGATCTTTACTCGAGCCCGCGATAGAGTTGTACGACATCCAGCGCACTTGGTTGCACACGTCGGCCCTGCGCCGCGGCTCTCTTTCGTGGGAAAGAGCTATAGCCGCGGTCTCGCGCGAGAGCGCCGTAGCTTCCAGCAAGTAGGCCCCATTGTCTCCTCCGCTGTTCTCGCGGCCGCCTGAATTACTTCATAAGTCAAATTACGCCCCCGATCCGCCCCCTCCCCCCCGCCCCGTGATTCGCCTGCTCCACTTTCGCCGATGCATTCTTTCGGCGGGAGCTTTATATTTAGGCGGAGGCGCGATGATCGCTTCTTCGCTCGCTGGCAGAGCGTGCGACGCGTCCGCGCGACAATCGCTTCTGGGAAATGCTAGAATCGAGCGGGATTTTTCGGAAACTGGCGCGTTCTCGGGGCAGCGAGAGTAGGGCACCGAAATATTTTCGAAAATTGCAGCCAGCCTCTTATCGAGCTTGGCAGCTAAAGTATTCAAGCTTTGAGCTATTTTTTTTTTTTTTTTATTACTGATTTTAAAATGCAGATTGAAAGCTTCGTATAAACTTGGCTAATTTTAACGATGTCCATTGACAAACTCGCAGCTGGCGAAATCGACGTATTCGGGGGAATTTCGGAGAAGCAACGACGGACGCGTCACGCCTACGGGCGCGTTTGCGTGCTTCGCTTTACTTATTACGCAAGTAGCATCCAAATATGTATCGAAGCTATAACTGTCATTGATAATATAACTTGCGTGACAAAAACGATTTGTTCTCAATTTAGAAAATTAATTTACAGCGCGCCCTGATGTCACTGCTGAAAGTTGCCGCCGCACACTGAGCCGATTTGACCTGGCAATGACGAAACTTAGAGATTTAAAAATTAATAAAATGAATTTTTTACGCAGTTGACATTTGAATAAAAAATATTAATGCTCCTCTTTCGCTTTCGTTTCATAATGTTAATTCTAAAAACTTCCTTCGAAGTTTTAAAACGTTTTCCAATTACGCCAATTTACAAAAGAAGAGAAAAAAAAAAATTATCGATCATCGTACAAACCCAACAATTCTCAAAATGCACCGCTTTGCCAAGCAACAACGTAAACAATAGCATCTGACCAAGGATCAATCGATACAGCGGAATGAGCTTGAAGCGGTTAGTTACGCCCCGAGCGCAATCAAGCTCTCTCCGCCGCGGAGTAGGAAATCCGTGTTTTTTCACCATTTACGCAGGCGCCAACTCATTTGAGCCAACAATAGGAAAACATCCATTTTACGTGCGCGAGCCGTCTGCAAATTGAATAGGACCGGCGCCCATCCTGTCCAGGAACTCGGTGCTTCGAGTCCCGCAGTGGCGCCACGCGCACAAAAGCTCCACCCCGTCCCTCTCTCTCTTTTCTCCCAACGAGGCGAGCTAAAAACGGCTCGGCGGTACGCAGTTTTTAAAAGCTTCCGTTATCGCGCCCTTCCACTGCCGAGAGCGGCCCCGCGCGCCGCGGAGCTGCGATTTTCTAAATTCGGAAGCTGACCTAAACCGGCTGCGTCTGCGATCGACGACGCGGGCGGGAGGGAGCCTGGCACTAGATGGACTCCCCGCAATCGTGCGCGCACTCGTCGCGAGCGCAATCGCGCTGAATTACGCGGCCCCGAGTCTGGCCTGGCTCGCGGACGCTCGGCGCGTATTTCAGCGCGGTGAATAACGAGAGCGGCGTCGCTTTGTGCCAGGAGGCAGGCTCAAGTCACGCAATGCACCGCCGCGCGAAGTGCGGAGGACGCGATAGTCTCGGAATTTTAAAACGGCACGTCGGCGGCCTTTTCCGCGTGGATTGTAATGCGCTCGTGAAAGAGCTGCAGCGCGAGGAGAGAAAAGAAACTGGAAAGAAAAGATACGGCGCCGCGAGCAAGCAGCAGGCCGATTTACCTATCGCCAATTCGGGCTTGTCCTCGCGAGCGACACGCTTGCACTTTGCCGCGCGCGTTCGCGAAATCGTCTTGGTACACTGACCCACCGTCCAGCGGGATGGAAATAACTCGGCGCATGAGTCTCGGACTCTCTCGTTGCGCGGAAACATCCGAATTCCATCTCGCGCCGCAGCTCGGGCCGGATAACATAAACAGAGTCGTTAACGGAATTGCATTACGCCTATTAGCCGCGGCTTTCTGGTGAAACAATGCTCGCGCCGCTTCCGAAAGCGCGTATATAAAGAACGTTATTAATATACCGGCGGTAGACGCCGCGCGTATATATATGTATATATATTTCTTTCTTTTTCACCCGGCAAATCGAGGGCGCGTTAATTTCCCCGCGTCGAGATTAAACGCCGAGGTCGAGTGCTTAGCATTTCATAAATGTCTCGGGCTGAATTTTTACGACTGGTACGCCCATCTGTCCTCGGGGAACGGAGTCGTGATGTGGCTTTGCTCGAGCGGCGGCGAATATTGCATTAATAGCACAGCTGTTATAATACTCCGTAGAACATCAAGTCGCAAAGAGAGAGAGAGAGAGAGAGGGAGGCGGAGCAGGGCTTTGAGGGGAAGACGTCGCGCGAGAGAGGCTCTCCTTTTCTCTCCTTCTGCCGAACGGCCTGTAATTCCGGCTATTCACGCGTCTCGAGAGCGAAAGTACGTGCTTAATTCGAGCCGCTCTAGCCTTATCCGCGCCCGAAATTTCGAGCGGCGCAGTGCGCCTGAAAAAAGAAAACACGACCGGCGAACTGATAATGGGAGAGAGCGGCAAAGTAGGTCGCGGCGAAAACGGCCGAGGTCGGGGGGCGGGAGGGGGGCGCTAACCCGCAATGTCGACGATTTCCTCGTTTGCAGAAGAAATGTGCAATCGTTATTGCATTATCGCTAAGCGGCGCGAGCATCGACGAGCATGCAACCTTTTTCATTCGGCCAATTGACACCGCCGCCGCGCGCCCACTTGGCTTACGGAGGTGAAAAAGAGAGTCCTTGGCTCGAGCTCGTCGTTGGAATATTGTTTGCTGCCGGGGCATTACTTAACGTAATTGTGCATTGTTTATGGAGGAAGATGTTAATTAATTTCGTCAGAGTATCGCGTCGCCGAAGCTTTCTTTTTATGAATATTTTACGCGCTCGTAATTTCCATTGGGTTGCAAAGGCTGTATGATTCTCTAAAATGGAGACTAGGGTTGAACGCGGGCTCGATGACTTATAAATATTAATAACAATTATTTAAAATAAGAAAATTGCAATACGGCCTGCCGTTCGGATTGAATAAGCTGATGAAAGTTTTTTTCATTCGTCGCTTTGACTTGCGCTCAATGTACTTGGAAACGGATGGCCGATTCGCCTAATCATTATTTTACGTCAACCTTATTGTCTTCGTCAATCAGTCGTAATTACATTATAGGATACCCGTAAAGAAACGAAATCGGCTTCCGCTCCGACACAATGAAACATTTTAATGACTGCTCTATTAAAGTAATATCCCCGCGGCGGCCGCATGAAAATCATATTTGCTAAAAAAAAAAGCAGGCAAAAAAATCAAGTCCGCCGGAGAAAGGGCTTTGGCAGAAGGAAGGCAATGGCATCGCGCCGAGCCGCCCTTCCGGGTCGTAATGCGAAATGACGGCGTCAGTGCGCGCGAGCCTTTGCCGGCACTCCACCGGCTGCCAGAATCCGTATAGGTTTATTCCTCGCACGATTGCCCATCCGGAACAGAGTGCAGATCAAATCACTTGAAACGCGCGGGGCGCTGCTTTATGTTTACGTCGGGACTTGCTTAACGGGCTAATGTTCGCCGCGGCGAGGGAAATTCAATACGAGCATCGCTGAGGAAATACGCCGCTTCGGCAATTAATTCCCGCGGCGTAAAAATGAACGACGCTTCGAATTGAAGTCTGAATGAGGACAAAGACGCGAGCGGCGAGCGCCAGACTCCATCCCCAATCTTTTAAGCGCCCTCGCGCATTACGGAAGTTATTACAGATATTTGAAAGACACCCCTGCAGTAATTAAAGAATACAAAGTCGGCTTGTAACCGAGCTCCAGCCCGTGCACATCAAAGTGAAACGGATCCCTCCAGCCGGTCGGAACATAAAGCAGTTAGCGCAGGGCCGCGTCACCCCTGCCACTCGCTCCGCGACCAGCCCTCCTCTCCGCCTCCTTCCGGCGCTCGAAGCAGGAGGAAAATTGAAGGCGCGCGCGCTCCCGGCGCCGCGCCCTACGTCTCTCGCGCGGAGCCAAAAACGCAGGCCTCTCGCGCGAAAATTTCCCCGTCTGCTCGCTGCTCGCGGCCGGCGAGTCGAGGCTCGTCGGGGATAATCGCGCGGAAAGGGGAGCCGGCGAGAATGATTGGGTGACAAGTGCCCGGCGGGCTCGTAGCTTTTTAATCCGGTACATTAACTCGGCCCTGCGACTTTGCGGGTCGCCGAGCGAGCGCGTCGAGCTTACAATTCGAGGACGGAGTACGAAGGAAATCATCCTTAAGCGCGGCTTTTTGGATTCGGGCCGCGAGGAATGCGGAGGGGAGGGAATGAAAGAAACTTTACGAGGAGGCTCTCGCGCGAGCGCGTTTCCCAGCCCCCGAATTTTACGATAGCATCTCGAGCGCGCGGAAAAATTCGAGATGCCCGGCTCGTGCGCGGAGGTATGCTCGTTAACGGTGCGTTGACTCGGCGTCCGAGCGCGCGATTTTCCCCGCCGCTGTGTATGTGCGCGCGGACACCATCCCGGGGACACGACAATCGATCCCCGAGTGTCTGCCGAGGCAGCGCCTTGAAATTTTAATAAGCCCTCGTTGTCGCCTTTGTCTCTCGCCTCCTCGCATTAGCACAGAAGAGGCGATAAAGCAATTAATGCATTACGAGACGGCGCGCGCGGAAATTTAACGGCCCGCGGCCCGGGGGGAAATATCGCCGATTTGGCGGATGAGTTATTTTGAAAACAAGTCGCGGCCCGGCTTCTCGGAAGCCGGATCAATTCGCTCGCCAGATGGAGGCTGCGTGACTCGGTGTATTTCCGATGCCCGCGGTGCAGTTATCTGCCCGCGGACGAAAACCAAACGCGCGCGCTAATGGAAGCCGGAGAGCGGGCTCGATTGATTACTTAACACCGCGGCGCTATTTGCTCTATCTTTACGGGCGATCGTTAATTTTCTTTAAATTGTTCCGAAGCCGAGGCCGTGAGTCAACTTTGTGCAATTGCGCGCGCCGCCGCCGCTGCGCCGTGCATGAAATCGACGATTAGCGGAGCTCTCGCGGCGGCTTCACGCTCGAGCGGCTCATTTTCCATTCGAAAAAAGAAGCGCATCCGAGGGGGTTCGACGCATTTCCTGCCGCGGTAATCTCCGAGATCGATAGTTCTGCTTTATCAATGGGAGACGATTTGCTCTTGAAAGCGCGAGTGGAGAGGCTTTATTCGAAAAGTGTTTTAGCGTTAGTTTGCTGGCAGACTGAAAGGCGGGGCGCCGCGTCCTGAAACGAATGCAGTTATTTATTAAGATCTATAAATAGATTCTTCCAAAGATAAAAGAAGGCGGAACGGTACACAGGCTGGATGAGCGGCTGGAGATAGAAAAAAAATAATGGTAATTACCTTTCTACACGGCTAATATAATGGAATATTCTGTATAATCACGATGTATGTCATTACTCGGAGCTGAATCCTGGCCGTGTTACGGTCTACGGTACTACAGTTACGTTAATGCCCGGCGCGGATCCGCGGATTAAACCGAGGCAAGTATAAGGCGGCTTCCGGCAGCGGCGCAGCTCCTCTCTCCTACGAGATGACTCGACGGGGATCGAGCGAGCGCGAGTAGCGGAAAACGACGAGTCAAAATCGCTTATTGACCGGCGGAGCTTGCTAATCGTCGCGGGCCGTTTCGTTTCCACTCCTTTTCCCGACGCGGAACGTGACCGGATTTCGGCTGCCCTCTCGAGGAGGAAACAATGCCGCCGCGGATGTGCGACGCGACTTTTTCTCCGGGACAAAGCGTGACGGCGATTCGGGGCAGCGTCTCCAAAATCAGGGGCAAGTAACGAGGCGTCTCGACCTCGAATGCAGAATTTGAAGAAACGCCTCGCGCCGCCCGGGAAAAGTAAAGCTTGCCGAACAACGATGAGGCTAGAGCGCGGCTAATTGATTCGAAGTAATATAAAACGTTGTTTTTTAAAAAGATAATTACCTTCTTAACAATTGTGTAAATTATTTTTTTAAAAGCGAAAAATTCCTTCGCTTCAATCAAGCTAAATATCCAACGCAATAGATTCCCATCCAAGACTGCAGCAAAGCAAAAAAATAAAAACCGCGCCCCGAAAGCATAACCGAGACAAGGAAGATTCCCTCCTCCGCCAAGCTGTTCCTCATTCTTAAAAAAAGCCAAATGACCTCAGACGGCGTGACTTCGCTCTCGGCTCGTCTCTTACGTCGGCCGTCGGCCGTACTTCTCGGGAACCTTGACGCCGCCTCGCTCCAGCTCCGGTCGCGCGCTCCGAGGAGTGACTAATCGCGGAGAGGCCGAAAACGCTCTCTCCCTCGTGAGAGAGGCCCTCCCCGCGTTTACTCTCGCTGGAGTGTCTCCCGCGCGTGGGCGAGCTCAGGCGGCGACCGCCTCCTCGCGGTCCGCCCGGTAATGTCCTTGTGACTTGGCGGTTTTCCTACTTCTGGGGGGTAACGACCGCCGATTTCGATTGTGCTCTCTCTCTCTCTCTCTCTCTCTCTCTCGCTCTCTCTGCTGCGGGGCGGCGTAAAATTACCGGATTGATCGAAAATGAATACGCGGGGAGATATCGATGCCAGGAATCGCATCCTGCGCGGCGCGTTGCGTCACAGCCGGAAGTCACGCCGGCACGCGCCGGAAGTCCCGACAGGGAGCTGACAACGCCACCGCCGCCGGAAGCTGATCCTTCTCTTCCAGCGCGCGCAGACGTGCAGGGCCACGGCGAGCGTCGTCCCGATCGGCGGTGCAGCTTTTATTGCCCGACGCGGCGGGAGGCTGGGCAGTTTTCTTGAATTATCAGTGAAAAAGGCACAGAGCAAATACGTACAATTTCTCTCTAACGACTTCCCGGGGGGGGGGGGGGGGGGGGCGATA
>JAWWEM010000054.1:8526089-8563223 GCA_035582935.1 Ormyrus thymus | reverse complement strand
GGGGGGGAGATATCGAACGATCAGCCGGCGCGAGACGCTCTCTCTCTTTTTTTTTCTCACTCGACCTAATAACGCGACGGATCGGGAGCGGATAAGGCGCGCTCGAGGATTTGAATAAGCCGGTCAGCGCGCGCGGGAGCGTCCTCCGCCGCGGCGATGCAGCGGCGGCATGCAAATTTATCAATTTAGTTCTCTCCGGCGCACTGGAGCGCATTGCACTGCAACGACGTCGTGCCGCAATCAACGAATTCATCAAGGCGGCGACGGCGGCTCTCAAGCAGTCCTATACTTTTTTTTTATGGAAGGCCAGCCTTCGTCCTCCCGCGGTTTATCCGCACCTTTCCATTGCGGACTCTGGCGTATTCAGGGGAGCCATAAGGAAGATTCGCGCCGTCTAAATTGTGGAATATTAGAGGCTTTCCCCTGAGAAGCTCGCCGACGAGTGACGGATTTTATCGTATTTTCTGCGCAGTAATGGAGTTTCATTTAATCGCAGAGTTTTTCGCCTTTTTTTGTACAAAATCTTCGTTAAATATTTAGATAGTAGTTACATTTACGTTGATAGTGTTCAGATAAAGTTAAGCTTTGCTCATTTTAGAAGCCAAGTAGAAAGCGGAACTTTCTGCAGTATAGTAATAACAATCTGCATTATCTCCATATATTTTCTTTAATCGTATAAAAGTTAATCTAATATATAATATATATTTATTAAAATGTGTGCAAATGTAGGGCAAAACTTTTACCGTATAAAAAATATAAAAGGCTTACTGGAATAATAAAAATTCAATTAAGCTGAACGAATCAGTATCGAAAGGTATCAATCGATTTTCAAATAATCCCAGCGGTTAACAATCATTACCAATTATTTTACATACATCGTCCAAACGTCGAAACTTGAAAATCCGACGAAAGATCAAAAGAAGCACGCAGCTTGGGAAAGTACTTTCCCGCGGCTGAATCAGAGCTCGACGTGCGCTCGAAAAAAAAATGCGCGCTGCGCCTCGGTGTCCCATTGGAAAAGGTTCGCTTCGCGCGCGTGAATCAAAGCCCCGGCAAAGTTTGCAAATCGATAGCCGCACTGGCACCGAAACCGCACGCACTCGCAGGTCGGAGGGTAGCGCGAGAAAAGGAAAGCGTGTCACTGACGCGAGTCCGCGCCTGCAGCCCTCCCTCCTCCCCCGATACATCATTAATAGCTCGCGTAGCAGCGGCGCATAAGTCGCCCGGAGGTCGGCGACCTCGGCGGATAGGCGGTAGTCTCGCTGTCTGCCTGGAACAGGTGTTTATTCAGCTTGGAAGTCCCGCTCACCTGTGTGCGGCCGGGTGTGCGCGTGTGTGCGCGCCGCCGTCGGCGACGGCGCGTCTCGAGCCTCCCTTCATTCAAAGCTCGCACCGCGGAAGGTACACACCGCCCTAATGACTTTTGAAAAGACAATCCCTCCCGAGCCCGGGAGCAGCCTACTTTCGCCCGTGCTTACCCTGGCGAGCTTTTGATTTTCCTAATATAGCGGCTTTTCTCTCTCTCTCTCTGTTGCAGATCCGCCGCTCAGATGCTGCACCGACGTCTAGTCCGAGCGCCACAGTCTATAGGAATTTTTTTTTCACAGATAGGTAAGTCGTTAAAGTTGCCGTTAATCACCGCGGCTTCCGCTTTGGAACTCATTTTCCGAGTGCCGGGAAATTTAAATCACCCGGCAAAAAAGAGTTAAAAACGCAAACTGCAGTCTGCGCACTTTTATTGTTGGCTACGCTGCGCGATGAAAAAGTTAATGATAAAAATTTCGTAAACCCGCTCTCCAAGAGCGCAATTCTAAAATTCATAATAATTCTAACATTTTTTACTACAAGTATAATATACACCGAGAAATAAAATTTAATTGAATTGAAATTAAATTTTTTTATTTTTAATTGTATACAATCTAAATTTGTAACAAATAATAAAAGCACAGTAATTCTCACTGCAGCGTTTTCTCCTTGTAAGGAAACCAGATTGCGAAGATTGCAGTTGTTAACAGCGTAAACAATTTTTTATATTGAAGACGACGTTCCTTAAAATTCTCTAGAATACATGAATAATGCGGCTCCTAAATAACAAGATGCCGTTTGATTGCAATTGCAGCCAAATAACTTCCAAGTCGTACCTTTCCCCGTCGCTTCCCTCGCAGCTTCATTATCTCGTTTCTGCCATTTTCTCTCGAAATTAAACAAGATAATCACTTGAACAAGACGTCGTTACATCAGCGCGCAGCCGGGCAAATCTAAATCAGCGAAAACGATCTCAATAAAAAAAAAAAAGTCCCACTCACCAGCAGAGCGGTCATATTAATCGTCGGCCGTTTAGGAGCGGCCGCGTCAGAGTCCTCCGTGTGCACCTCGGCGCGCCACCGTCCCGTCCCGGTCGCCGCGGGGTAAACAGAGCGACGCGCGACGCCGCAGCGAAATGACAGTCGTCCGTCGGCGCTGCTCCACATCCGAGCGCGAGATGCGCCCGGCAGCTCCGCACTTCTTGCGCCGCTCGCGCGCCCGTACCTTTACCGCGCGGCTGTCCGCTTCGCCGGTCGTACTCCTTTTTGCGCCAGCGGCAGCGCGGACTGATTGACTTTCCTTCGCTCGGCTCCTCCGAGAAAGTTGTGTACCGGCGCGGCGGTGTAAACAAGCGGTAACGCTCGCTGCTTTTTACCGCGGCCAATTGCCCGTACTTTGTCGGCGGTCTTGCGCTCTAACGTGCCTGCAGCTTCTTCTCCTCCCGCTCGAAACGCCCCTGCTTCGTTCCCTCGAATCCCGAACCCGCAGCCGGCCCACAGAGACTAATTAATACGTAACCGCGTGTTGCAGAGCCTAGAAAGTGTCCGCCGAAGGATGCTGTCGTACATGCTGCCGAGCGAGGAGAAGCCTCCGGCGAGCGATCAGCAGCAGCATCATCATCATCAGCAGCAGAATCAGCAGGTCCTCCGTTCGTTGAGAAGCAGCATCAGCAGCCAGAGCGTGCGCTGCCACCGGGCCGGGCCCGCTGAGCCTCAGCACCGGGTCCCCCGAGCGACCTCGAGCGGCGGCGTCGTCATGTTCCACGAGCACCAGCCGCCCCGGCCGGGCTCGGCCGCGCCCCTCCTGCCCCCTAGCGGCAGCGGCGACTGCAGCCCCAAGCACAACGGCAGCGCCAACCTCGCGCCGACCGCCACCGTCCGCAAGTCCACCCTGCACACGTCCAAGGTCAGCAAGGACGAGAGCCTCTACAGCATCGACAGCGACGCCAGCACGGTCGGGAGCGAGCGCAAGGGCAGGATCATCAACGGGCCCAAGCACGCCAATCTCAAGAGGTTCGGGCCTTCTTTGATCCTTCCGCCTTCCGCGTCTCTGCGGCGCGAAAGGCATCCGGAGTGCGCGCACCGGCGGCGCCGAGCGAAAAATCCGCTCAATGTCAAGGCGTCTCGCGATCGAGTGCACCTGGCTATCTCCTCCGGGCGAGCTGAAAAAAGCGTGCAACTGGGTCGCATATGTCGGGCTCGGCGCGCGGCTATTTTAGATAACGTCGCTGCGCCGATTGAGTGTTTGCGCGGGCTCGGGAATGAACAATAATACACTTTTTACAGGCTGCTCGGATCTTGATCCAAAGAAAATAAAATGCCGGCTATTATTAGCGCGCCGTTCCTCGGCTGCTTTTTTTATTCAGTCTCTTTTTGCAAACGAAAACACCAGCGATTCACCGCGAGTGTCTGCGTTTCGTGCTCTCGCTCGCGAAAGCACAACAAAACAGAGCCGCGGCATCTAGCCGTTGGCAGAAGCTTCGGGCGTTAAATCTATTTTCACGAGCGACGCGCGATCAGCAGGTTCGTCGCGATTTCTGCAGCTCGGGGGGCTTCGCGTCGATTCGCAAGCCGCGCGCCGCAAAAATTAACCGCGTCCCAGCGGGTCCCTCGTCAGTCCGATCGAAAATCTTAAAAGCTCTCCGTCCGCTAAACCTGCCTTTTTCGCACCTAACGCTGCTGCGGAGCGACACTGGGCGAGAGACGATCCGAGCGGCAAAACGAACGCTCGGATTGCGTAACGAAGGGAACATCGTGCGGGAGATGCGGAACGAAGAAGAGAGGCGGAGAATCTCTCTGCGTTGCGTCACCGCTTGGCAAAGGATGACACATTGCGTTACGCCGGCTAAACATTGCTTTTGTGTACATACAAGCCAAGAGGCGGGGTGGAGGAGGGGAACCAACGTCCACGTGACTCTGACGCACTCGCACGAATTTACGTCGCTCGGCGCATCACTCGCGAGCGACGGGAACTTGTTGTCGCGACGGGCCGATAGGTGTCGGCACCGAGACGCTTCGGAGCGGCCGAGGTGCCTTTCATTCAGTTTAAATCGCTGCGAATTCTATTGCTCAATAATGACGCGAGCGCGGACGAAAAAGTAGCGAGACTCCTCCGATTTTAATCTGCGATGCTGATTTTTCGAGGCTTTTATTAATTTTTTGGCTTTAAATGGTAAAAAAAAAGGAAAAAAAAAATCGTTCGACACAATTTTCCGTTTCCTCATATCGTTTCTCTCCAATTAACAGATAATTATCGCGATCGAAGTTCCTCGCTCGCTGCCCTACATAATCGAGAAAATATAGGCGATACTAACGGCTCCGAGCAAGATAAAAATACAAGAACACGAAAAGATGATCGACCCAGAAAAGCTGCACTCCTCGTGCCCGCG
The DNA here is from genome assembly GCA_035582935.1 of Ormyrus thymus. NCBI lineage: Eukaryota > Metazoa > Arthropoda > Insecta > Hymenoptera > Ormyridae > Ormyrus > Ormyrus thymus. The sequence continues at coordinate 8,558,530 of JAWWEM010000054.1, read as the reverse complement.
ACGTCGCTCGCGCAAACCGCGATGTTTGGCCGCTTCGCTCCGTCCATATCCGCGAATTTCTTGGCGGTTTTCAGCGGAGGCGCAGCCCGATAAAGTCCGGCCGCGGCTCATTTGAATTTACAACGGCCGATAGAGAACGAGCCCCGAGACGGGCCTCTCCGATTTGCCGCACGAATCGTCCGAACAAACGCGATACTACCGAGAGAGAGAGAGAGAGAGAGAGGCAAGCGGAGTGCGAGCAACAGTCTCGCCCGTGAATAAATTACGTTATCGATTCGTCACACGGCCGCGTGCATCAGAAGATAGTGCTTAACGGCGCGCTCCGCGATGCGTTCATTGAAACTAGTTCTGCTTTACTCCCTTCTCTCTCGCCGAGGTCCGACGCCGCTTTCTTCCGCTTTTGCTTTTCCAAGAGGGTAGACGAGGCGTCTGCAACAACATATGCGGGGCTAATTTTTCCTTTGCAATTAGAGCTGGCTCTCAGCCGGCTCTTGAAAGCTTTGCTCGACGTATTTTTTTCAAATTCGTTTGCTTGCCGATGAACATGAACTGTCCCAGCGTCTCCTCGTCTCAAGTGGCGTTTTAAAGATTCTAGCCTCGGCAGCGGTAGAACCTTAAGAAAAATTCGATCAAGGACACTTCTCGAGTGATCTCCTCGAGTTCCTGTAGTGCTTTAATCAAATAGTTCGTCGAGCTAATCGCACAAGCAGCCGTGAATGTCATTGCAAACTAATCCAAAGCATCCCCCCTGCCAGCACTGCAGTCCAGCCCCACTCGGCGAGCTTCTCGGAGCAAACTCATTCGATCGAGCCGTCCCGCGTCGCGACTCGAGAGCACGGAACTCCTCTCTCGTCGACGCGCAAGGAGCGCATCCCAAGCGCCGCGGTTCGATCCGAGGCGAGCGCAGCGTAGAATTCGGACTCGCTGTTCGTTTTCTTTTTTTTTTTTTCGTTGCGCGCCGCACCGGTGCTCTGCGGTCGACGACTCGGGGCCGCTGTCACGCGATAGGAAATCGAGGTTTACGGCCGGCATTTTTCTGTCCCCCCCCCCGGTCGCGCGGCCGCGAGGTGTCGACGTGCTCGCGGACCGGATTTCGGCCGCGAATTCGAATTTAATGAAGTATGTACGAGCTCGGCGCGGTGCATCTGCGCGGGAGAGCGTAAAGCATGGACTGTTCTACCCGCCTGTATGTAGGTGGAATGCGGCATATACGCGCGGAATAGCTTTACACGGTGGCGTTCTATAGAAGTTTAATTGGAGTGAAGTGGAACGGTATGTCGATACACCGCCTGCGTTTGATGCGGATGCTTTGTACATTTTTCTTACTCGCAGTCTTTATTATGTAACAATGAGCAGCACCAATCTTTTAATTCCTAACAGCGTATTAATCGAATCCATTTACTTGTCTAGAGTGTCATTTGGCTCGAGCAAGGGCTCGATGGTCGAGACTTTGGTGTACGAGACGCCGGTTCAAGAGGAGCCCGAAGGCAACCATTTCCTGGAGCACAATGGTCGTCTGCCAGCTCCGATGATACCAGTTCCTGATACCGAGTAAGTCCGAGCGCTGATCGATACACCCTTGAATCCGTCGAGCCCGACGAGAAGCAATCGACGTGCAGAACTGCCGCGGCAACTCTGATTTACGAGCGGGACAAAGGGACAGGTCGATATCTCGCCGAGTGACCGTCTCCGCAGCGGTGGATCTCGGCGAGCGACGAGCGACGCTCCTGGCGCTCGGAAATAAGCGCCGGCGGCGCGATCCCTAAATACCCGCCGCCGCCGGGGACGGGCAATTGGATCAAGGTCGCGGCGGCGGAAAAAGAAAAAAATCGAATCGATCAATGGAGAATTTCGGTCGAGTGCCCTTTCTTTTTTGTACCGAGAAGTGGGTGGGTCCGGTGCGAGCGGTCTTCTCTCGCGATGTTTTCCGAACGACCCTCCGCTGCATCGTAATTTATACCTGATAATAATAGAGATTGCTGCATAAATCAATTTCAATTTGCCATTGAATGTTTGACGTCAAGTTGAGAAATCAAAATATCTGCCCCGCGTCCCGACGATTCTTCATGGCGTGAATAAATTTTAGCATAACAACGCGCTGTTTAACACAGATAGCTGTGCGACGCAGCGCTGTGACGTCAGTCGGCCAAATTATCCCGCTGCGTGTCTGCCGTAGAATTTTATAGTTGGATTAGGCGGGAAACGGTAAAATAAAAGTCCCCCAGTGCAGTCGAAACTTTAATTCGAAAGTTCGGCTGCGAAATGAATAAAATAAAATTTCCGAGTTTCGAGTAAAAAGAGGAATAAAAAAAAAGAAACAAAAAAGAAAACAAAGAGTCCGATCTCGATTTTCCAGAGCGGAAGGCGACAATTTGTCCCCCCTGGAGAACAATGCTTATGACGAGTGCGTACAAAAGCATTTAAAATAGCCGGCGGTTGGCCGAGTGCCTTGTTAGGTAACGCCGCGCGCCTCGAGCTTGGGGCAGAGAAAGGCCCGTTAAAAGCCGTAGAAAGGAACCGGGGGGAGGTGCCGTACGTACGCGAGTCCCCGGTCATAGACTCGCTCCAAAGGTGGAGCGTCTTTCGATACGCGCGCATATATGTATACGTGGCTCGGTCCGCCTCTCTCTCTCTCTCTCTCGCCTCGCCGGCCGATCAATTATGCTCGTCAGCCTGATTACTCGAGCAATCATAAGTGATTTCCTGTTTCGGCCCGCTGGCGGGCTAATACTCGCGCGAGCGCGCGCGCGTCCGCGCCGCACGAGCCAGAAAACAATGCCCGCCCGACAATCGAGCGAGATGTCCAATTATTATTCTGGCCCCGTTCTCCGCCGAAATTGCGCGCGCGGCCGATATTTATTACCAAGCCGCGCCGCGGCGCGCCGGTAATGGCGCTCTTTCGCGGGACGCCGCGCCGACCGGGGCGGGGGAAAAAGCACTTGGGCAAACGGAGGCCCGCCGCGAAATGAAGCCGTGCGGGCGAGCGAGGAAACGTCGCCTGGGAGGCCCCGAGCGCCCGATTCTTTTTTCAGAGATTGCGCAGCGCCGCGGATAACTATCGAGCTTTTTATTCCCCCGCCGGAGGTCCCGTCGCCGTTGCGTCAGCTTCAGCTTTCGGCGCGACGCGCGCGTAAACCAGACCGAGTGCAGCGCGCCGCCCGAGCTCCCCTTCCGCCCGCTCGCTTCCTCCTTTTCCTAATGCGCGCGGTACGCGCGCACGCGATCGTGGTTTATTAGCGCGAGCTGATGTCACGAGTCGCCTTTTTTTCCGACGCTGCTTTGTAACCAGACGACGGCGGTAATTTCAGACTGTGGAATTAATTGACGATTCGAGGCTACTTTACGGGAGCTACCTTATCAAATATGGCAGACCGTTTGCAAACAGTCGTAAAAGACGAAGGACCAGCGGAGCTCTCTCATGAGAATTGATCGAGCGCGAGCGTGGGAGTGCGCGGCTGGATCGCGAGGGAGGGAGGGAGAGAGAGAGGAAGAATAAATTTTACGGACTGATATACGGCCGGCGTTGGCAGCAAATGAAATCTCAATCGAGTTCTCGCTGCTGACGACGGGGGCGCTGCTCTTCAGAAAGCTACAGCTCTTAGGCGCTATTCGGCTCGGGAGAGGGATAGATGCAGGGTCAAGAAACAAAGAAAATAGAAAAAGAAGTCGAGCATCCGTGCCAGGACGTCCTTTCTTTTTCCGCGAGCTGTTTTTCTCTCCTTGGAGCGACGTACCCTTTCAGAATTTTTTTAAGAAAAGTTTAAAGGAACGCGTTGATCATTCGAGATTCTTTGAAAAATTGTTCTTTTTTTTTTTTTTTTTCTTTTGACTCGAAGAGATCGGTAAAATATTCGAGGGTATCGAATAAAAACTCAAAATTCAACATTAATCTCGTAATCCAAAACGGCAACACCTACGAAATCTCCCAACCCGGCGTCAGCGGACCCACAAAAAAGTTGCCAGACTCGAGCGAACGAAAGTAGGTCGGCTTCAATGTCCCTTAAAGTTAAACTGTTAAACCCGCGCAGGTCCGATGCTGGGACCGTCCGCACCAGCAGCAGGTAGCCGGTCTCGCGGTCGGCCAGCGCCTCTGCCGGCAGCCTCCCGGCTCTCTCCCGTCGGCCACCAAGTAAAAGCGAAGGAAAGCAGGGAACCCGCGGCGAGCTCGCTCTCGTCCCTCGCGACTTTAGCCAGACTTTAGCGCAGGACTCTCCTCTGCCGAGAGCAGCGGCACATGCGCGCGCGCGCGCTCGAGACTGCTTTGTCGGCTCGTCGAGCGATGGCGACGGCGGCGGCGGCGGCGGCGGTGGTGGCGGCGGCGGCGTATCCGAGGCGTGGTGCGCGTCTTCGTCGAGGGTCGCGCTGCGGCAACTCGGCTAGTAGTGTAAAAGCCTTTGACAGCGGCGCGCAACTTCACCTGCCTCCAGCAGCGGCTCTCTTTCCTCCCCCCTCCTCCGCCCTCCGACCGCCAGTACCCGCGCGGAGGCGTCTGCCAAAAAAAGAGCGGCCAGTGCGCGCCGAGCTGCCCGCCGGAGATAACGCGCGTGTCGGTGTTCCCTCGCACCTCCAGTGAATCGACTGCCGGCGGCCTTTAACGAGCAACAGCCAGGTAAGGAGATCAGCCGATTTTTCGCGCCGCCGACTGATAAGCTCCCCCGTCCCCCCCCGGCTTCCAGAAGGCTCCGCGCGAGCCTGGCGGCCGCCGGGTAGACGCGCAATAAGGCAGCCCCGAATTAAAAGTGGCCCCCTCCTCCCGCCCCGAGTCGAGCGGTGCGTGTGTGCGTCGGATCGATCGTCGCTCCGCGCGAATGTACATCGGGCGCGCAGGCGGTGTGTAAAAGTGCATCCTCTCCGGTGAGGCCGAATGATCCCCGCGCGCTTCCCGAGTGTTGCTATGGCGACTCGCCATCTTGACACAGTGCGGCTCTCGCGCGGCACTCGAAAACCTCAAGGCTCATCGGGCCGATCGCCCTCGGCTTAAAGCCGCCACCTTTCTCGCCGCTCTGCTCGCCGCTTGACTTGCGTGCACGCGCGCACGGACTCGATCGCCGGCTGATCCGAGCTGCGCCGCGGAGCAGTGCGCCTTCCTCCCGAACAAAGGGACGTAGACTCGGCTGCTCGGTGTTTTTTTCTTCCTTTACGGCCACGCGCCTAATTGCCCTCGAGTCTAAAAGTGCGCCTCTCCCCCCCCCCCCCGACCCTTTCGCTTTCCGGCAAGCAGTTCCTCGAGCGGAATCGAAAGTGCGAGAGAGGCAAACTTTTTCCCTCGGCTGCTTGCTTGTCGTCGCCGGGCACGCTTGCCAATCCGCGGCGCGGCGACAGTACTGGAGCGGCAGCTGCAATTGGAGGCTGCTGGTGCATTCCGTTCATTCATCCGCTCCGGCTCGTTCATGTCTGGGCGGACGGGGCCCTTCCTCCCCCTTCCCCGAGGCCGACGAGTCATCCGAGGAATCTCGGAAGATTCCGTCGCGAGTGCAGCCATTTAATATGCGATTCGGTAATGAAATGCCAATCAGCTGATGGGCTCGTTTCACCGGTTCGTCCCTCCCCCCGCCCCCCCCCCCCCCTGCGTGTTTACTTTTCTCGTCAATTTCGAGCGCAAACTCGTTGGGTATTTACCGAAGGAGATTGCTAGTCGGCTTCGCTTTCGTTGCGCAGTTAAAGTTACCCGAGCAACATTTTTCTGGGTTACGCCGACTTGCGTGATCAGTTCGGGCGTAAAAGAAGAAAAGAAAGACGCCCAGTCAGAGCGGCCGGCCCTAAAAAAAAAGAGCTCCGGCTCCCGACTGGCTCGGAAGAACGATGAAGCCTCGAATCGAATTAACTGTATGATAAAACGACTCATGGTACAGCCTTTAATTCGATCTCCAGACGTGTAAAATCATGAATACCAATCGCGGCCGGCGGCGTGAGAGAGAGAGAGAGAAAAAAAAATGTATATCACGGCTCGAGAATTCGCTCGATCCCCCGCTGGCCTCGATTCCCGTCGAAAAATAAAAGCAAGGCGCGCGCGCGCGAGATAATGAAAAAGAGCGCTTTGTCCCCGCGGAACGATTTGCCTCTTCCCTTTGACGCGGCTCCACCTGAGCCCGTAAGGGCAGACTGAACGGCGCCGCGAGGCTGCCACCCTCCTCCCCCCCGGGCAGTTTTTTTCCTCCCCGCCGGGCCGGAGATCGATGTCATTGTTTGCAAATACCGGCCTGACGATAGGACGCCGTCGCACTTGTCTGTATACGCGCGCGCGCCTCGCCTCGCCTCGCCGTCGGAGCGTCAAGGGTCGGAGGAGGAAATGAGGAGGAAAAGGGAGAGGAGAAGTGGGTTAGGGTGTCGGTGTGTAGTCCGACGTTGCCGGACTTACCCGCAGGACAACTCGGACAGGAACAAACGAGCGTAATTGATCCCCGCGTGCATTATGCGGCAGCGCGACGACGCGCCGGCATAATTCTATTAGATGTATCTGACGAGGATCCCTCGCGGTCCTGATTACGCCGCGAAATGTGGGTCGATTAATAACGATAGGCCATTCCGGATTTACGGAGCCTCGCACGATAACCGAATCGGAACTGACAATCGCCCCTTCGATCGAGGGACTGTAAACTCGAATAGGAAAATCAGCGGAAAACCGGCGCGAATCCCCATTGGGCGCAGCGAGAGGAGCACTCTGGCTATTTTTACCGGCGTCATCATCGCACTCGGTCAATTATTCAGACAATTTACGGCTTTCCTCCGGCATCGACAAGTGCGCTCGGCTCGTCTCTCACTGGGCCACGGTTATCTTCGCGCGATGGCGCACACACGCATACGCTCGCCGCGCCTTCGTTATCTCGGCACGCGCGACGGAGAGAGAAAGAGAGAGAGAGAGAGAGAGAGACGGGGAGACGCGTCGCTCGTACGCAAAGCTGCACTCGGCGACAGGTCGATCTTAATCCGGCGCGCACCTTTTTCGGTTGCGCGGGAAGAGCGAGAGTCAATTGCATAAGCCCGCAGCGGCTTCGCCTCGGCTGCTTTTAACGCGCGGCCAATCGCGCTCTACCGCCGCCGTTATCGAATTCGCGTCGCGACTGCGTCGGCTTATCGTTAAGCCGCGCGGACTAGTTTATTTTTCCCCCCTCCCCCTTCTCTATTGACTCGGAGCGGAGTTTGATAGCGTCGGCTGTACAATAAGCAAGGCTGCCTACGACGGAGCGCAGCTCGCGCCGAGGAAGGAGCCCTCGCCCTTTTCCTCGTTTCGACGGCGGCTCGCATTATAGCCGTGACGTCAGCTCATCGCTACGCGCGACGTATATATACGCCTTGGACCTTGACTATAATACGTGACGCAAAAAATTCGACGATTCTGTTTACTCCCGCCGATCGAGCTATTTCTCTCTCTCTCTCTCTCTCTCTCTCTCTCTCTCTCTCCGTTCGCGTTGACGCTCCGCCTCTATATATAGTACTTATCGTGTTTGCAAGTCATTATTTTTAGCTTGCTTTTCATTATTTTTCAAAATAAAATAGCGAACCGCGACAAAGATTCTTTCACGCTGGCGGCGCGCCGACAGTGCGCTTTGCTCATTTCGCGCTTACTGTGTAATGTACTGTCCGTTATCACGCGTTAGACAAGCTTCTGTTTATACTTAAAGCTGCATCGCCTCGAGGCGAGAGATTTAATTGAATGACAAACGACGTCGTTAGCGTGCGATGTATTTAAAAATATTTCAAGCTGAAATCGAACGGTGTCTTGCGAGTAACGTCGGCGAGTCTCTCCAGTTTTGTGTTATTGAAGATGAATGTGGATTCAAATGCTGCGAATTGACAAAATGGAATGTTACGCAATGTTTGAAAAATGCGAAACTAATACTTTGAGAGTCTTACCGAAGATCGATAAACGTACCGGCATATTGAGATAGAACGCGACGCATTTCAGATATTTTTCTTTCTCCATTACAGAAACTGTATATAAATCGGCAAACGGGATATTCATTACGCAATAAAACGACGATTTCTGGAGTAAAGCATACAACAAAACGCTATTTCCATCGTTCTATAAATAATCGAGCCTCGAGGCGCACTAAACTTTTTGCAAGGCGGATTTTCAAACCTCTCGCACGCCAATCCATTTGAAATTATCGGCTCTCGCGGCTCAAGTGATTATTCCGAAGCTCCGGCGAGGCGAGGAGGAATTCAGCTCCAGCGGCGATTGCAGCCTGCCCGCGGCGGGACAAAAAAGAACCGGGCGGCAGGGATTAGCGGGCATGTACACATTGGCAGGGCGGCCTGGCACGAAGCCACTCGAGCAACATGTGCAAGAAAGAGTACACATTCGGAAATTCAATTTCTGCCTTGGAAAAATCCCGCCCTCGCGACCGGCGGTAAATAGCTTCCCTTCTGTTTTCCCCGCGAGATGCTGTATGAGCGCGACTTCGCCTCCGTCATACCCGCGGAGAGGCACGAAAGATACATTGGGCGCGCGAGCGGAGCCGGCGTCGTGCATTAGTTGTTAACGTAAATAAGTGGAACTCATTGCATCCGAGGCACAGGCGCCTCGAGAAGACAGGAATTAACCGGTCTGCTAATTAGATGAATTTTCTTAAACGGACGACGCTTACGCATGCCGAGCGGCCGCTCGCGCAAACACACGGCTTCGTTGATAATTGCCGTCGCAAAAGTACCTCGTCAACTCGGTAATATTCTGCTTTAAATGCTAATTTAAAAGCAAAAATAAAACTCGCCGCGAGGGACTTTGGAAAATGGTAAAAACAACAGCGGCTCGTAATCCTTGCCGCGGCACGAACTCCCCGGCAAAATGGATACTCAACGTCGTTCAGCTCCGAAAGCTGCGCGCGTATACCTTCGACGAGAGAAATTCAGGCTCCTTCGGAGACCTGCGAGCTCTCGGTTCGAATCCGCGAAACGGGCGAGCGCAGGCACGGCGGCGGGCTCCGGCTCGGCCGAGGATTAGATTACGAAGTTTTTCATTGCTCCTAGATGCCGACGCCCGCCGCGGGAGTCGACGAGCCTTAATTGGCCGTAAATTACAAAGGAGACCGCCTCTAATTCAGAAGAAAAAAACGCCCGTTTCTCCGGCGACATATTTTTCTTTTTCTATTAACTCTAAAGGGTCACGTAGCAAGTGATTTATGGAGCAATCTTTTATATCTCCAATTGAGTCTGCATGCTCAACGCGACAAACTGCCAGCCGCCCAGATTTACGATAGGAAGTGCCGTAAGCCCGAGCGAAAATTCCGCGATTCGCCCGAGAATTAAGCCCGACTCCGCTCTGCAGCCGTCGGCTTCGAGCGTAATTTTTTAAGTCGATCGTCGCCGCCACCTTAGCGTACGCACACGCGTAGGCCGCTTGAGAATCTTCTCGCGTGCGGAATTCCGGCGAATCATTAGCAGGCAGTTTAGCGGCTAATAGCTCGGTAACGAACGCGTTTAGCGCCCTCGGACGCGCGTCCCTCTCCCGGTGCGTGGATTTTTATTCGAAACCGGCACGCGAGGGGGTGTGGCGCGACGACGCGGGAAGTTAAATCGTTAAAGTCCGTCCGTCGCGAGGCAGATTGTTGCGGCGCAGACGGCGCAGAGCGCTCTGTCTCTCTCTCTCTCTCTCTCTCGCTCTGCCAATCTTTATTAACGCTAAATAATGCTGCCGACGCGCCGGTTCGACCGTTTTCGAGGCCCGCCTCGTGAATTATACGTCGCGAGCTTGCTCCCCGACCGAGAGATTTTTGTTTTTTTATTCAGTTCAGCTGCGAAATTCACTGTCTGCTTTCCTTTCAGCGAGGGCAGAGAGAAGGTGCGCGTCTCGTTATTAGGGCCTACCCCGTTTCCGTCTACGCCCGGAGTTCTTCTACTGGAACCGATTGGACCTCCGATCAACATCATGGCAGCTGGCGCAGCGGAACTTTTGACCGCTCACGCCGATCATACCATTCCTATGTACACCACACAAATCAGGTAAATTTTTTTTACACTTTTATGCGACTGTTCTTGTGTAGCTTCTGTTTTTATAAGTAGCCGAAGGTTAATCGGCTCGAGTGTTTTTTTTCTCTCGGAGAAAGTCGAAAATGTGCGTAAGGATAAATAAAAGTGCTTTGCACGAGTCTAATTGTAAGTTTGCTCTAACCTTCGTTACATAAAAACTCGACGTATTTTGATTAAAAAATTATTTTATTCATTTATTTATCTTAAAACCGATGAAAAATGCAGTCGCTCTTCTGCGCAATAATTTAGAAAGAAAGAGATCCAGTCAGTTTGCGTAAAGCCATCCCCAGGAGAAGCGCCGCGTCGTAAATAATCTGCGGAGGATCGCAACGGACCAACGGAGCCGGAATCCCAGTCCGCCCCCTTCCGCCTTTTGTCGTCGAGGTGCGAAGCGCGCCGCGGACGAAAATCGAGCCGGCATCGTCGCGCAGCTCCGCGGCGAAACTGCGCCGGCACTTGATAACGCAAAAACGAAAAGAAGCACAGACGGAGAAAGGAGGTTGATTGAATGAAAGCCGATAGGGTCGACGGGTTTTTCAAGCCTCCGCGGCGAGCCTCGGCCGCCGGATAGGAGGAGAGAGACACTCCTTCGTCTTATCGTGCTTATCGACGCCGACGCCCCTATCTGCGCGCCTATTACCGCTGCACGGCGCCCGCTTCCTTCGGCGCCGCCGATTTCAATGACTGCCGCGGTGACATTGCGCCCGCCGCTCGTAACGACGTCCGCTCGAGTTTGCGAATCCGAGCTCCGCGGCTCGGGGACGTTTCGGCGGGTTATTTGTCGAACGGCTGCGAGACGGCGGCGTTTTCGCTTTCGGAACTTGTTGGGCATTTGAAGGTGAATTGTTTCACGGAAATGGCAAAACGCTTTGATGAGAAATCAATAGAGCTTTTAGGAATTGTTTTTGTGCGTTCGGGCTGCGAGGGGAGAAATTGTACGATACTTCTTTCAAACTCACTATTGGTGAATGTCGATTTTGCGACAGGTAAGAATAGCCTCTTCCACGTCATACTTTGTGCAAATTTATTCGCTTTGTACGCGACATTTTTAAACAAAGGCAGATTATATTTTTAAAAATATAATTCAATGAATATACTTCCGGTGAATTTATTCCAGAATCCAATTCAGAGAATTTCCAGGCGCGATTTAATTAGCTAACGGCTTTATTATAAGATAACCGATAATACCCATTATGAAATTGTAAACCACGGCTTGAAATCCTCAATTCTTCTCCGTTAATAATATTTTTTTCCGTCAGAGCCCCGGGATGCTTGCCGTATAATAAGCGGGCGAGTAAAATTAAAACCCGATAGCGCAATTAAAAAGTCTCACCCATTGTACGGGAAAGCTTTCACCTCTCTCCGGAGAGGTCGTATAGAACATCGCTGCCTAGCGAACAATCACCCAGAAAATCACGTACATCGGCGCCGTCGATGAGGAAATCTAGAGCACCCTGAATTGGCGGCAGCGCGCGAAATTTCGCTGTACAGAATTCCCCCTTTTTTAATAGAAAATTCGGTTTTAAAAAGCAGTATTTAACTCTTTCTTAAAATAAGTTTCGACCTGCAGTTTTAAAAGTCGCTTACGCATCGTTCTGAAATAATTTATTTTCGTTCCGCGGAAACTTTGCATTTTCACAATATGAATTTTGTTTTTTAAATTTATTTCACCAATTAAATCAATTGTAAAATTTGAATTTCATGAAACCGTTACAGTATCAAAACAAAAACATTTCAACCAGCAACCAGCGAAATAAGAATAAGAGTCCTTATAACTCAAGACCACAAGTTGCATTAAAAAATCTTTATTACCCAGAAAAGATACTACAACGCCAGCAATATCTCTCTGCAATCGTTGCACTTGCAGCGAATAAACGCGAGCCGTTCCGGCAATTAAATCCAGCAGCATCGCCTCCCCGACCTCCAAGCATCATCTCCTCGTTGGCTGCAGCCTTCGCAGCGCCTTGCACCCAGACCTCGCATCGGCGGCATCCGCGAGAGAGAGTGACAAAGAGAGAGAGAGAGAGAGAGGCAGCGAGTGCCGGTCTCGGTCCTCCCGGCTCTTGCGCGCGCAGAGACTCGCGGGGGTAGCCGCGGCACGAGGATGGAGGATCGATATAGCGTGGGTGGACGCCGCGCGCGAGAGGGAGAACCGCCGCCGCCGCCGCCGCCGCCGCCGCGACCGAGGCGCCGCGAGTCGAGTCGTCGTCGTCGCCGAGCGAGCCGAGCCGAGGCGGCAGTCGCGCGGCGGACTGCACCAGCAACCTCTATCTCTCACTCTCTCCGTCTCCCTCCGTACTTCCCGAGCTGAGAGTACGCGCCCTTTCGTGTACGGCCGGCGCGTTGCGTAAGAATAAAGCTCGCTCTCGGCTAAAGATAGAGCCCCGCGCCTGTGATCCTCTGATCCGTTCGCTCCGTCTCGCGGGGACGGGGACGGGGGGTTGGTGTGCTCTTCCGATTTTCCGCCGGAGCGGCGAACCGCTCCGCGACGAGTGAAAGCCAGCGGGGGAGATCGATGGCGAGGAGGTGTGCGAAGTGCCGGTGCCCCGCCGAGGTGCATTAGCCAGGATGCAAGTGAATTCCGTGCTGCCTCGACTTTCTACTTTATTGATAGTAAATTGTAATTGCTAATCGTTAAATGCCGCCGCCGGGCGGCGCAGCGGCCCGATGGATTTTCCCTGTGCGCGCTGGCCAGTTTTACACGCAGGAATCCTCGCCGCTGCCGCTCCTCTGGGTGTATCGGTTTCGTTCCATCTCCGGAGAAAAATCGAGACCGGAGCTCGTTACTCTTTCGTTTGTATTAGAGAAAGGCGATGAGGTTTCCAATGCCGAGTCGTAAACTCGGCTGGCTTTTGAAGCAAAAACGACAAAGCAGCCGCTCGTTCCGCGAGGGAACTGCCAATTTTCAGCCGTTTCTCTTCTCCATAAAACGAATCGCGCCGCTAATCTTCCAATGGAAATCAGTTCGAAAGCTCCGAAAATAGCCTTCGCTCGCTCGCGCGCGCGTGCTAACATCGTAGCGAGCAGCTTTTTTCGGACGCGCGAGCGAAGGCATTGTGCAGCGGCCGCGAGGGAGAGAGAGAGAGAGCAAACAAATCTCTCGTCCTTGTTCGGCTATTTAGATCAGTGTTTAACGCCCTCCGCAGCGTCTGCGCGCGAGTTACGTCCGCTGCTCGCGAGTAACGAGGCTAATTCTGCTTAACGCACCCTCGTGCCAGTCTACTCAGCGTCTATTGCCCTTCGCTTAACCGCGCCAACGTCATGTTTTACTTGTTGCCACTTGTCTAATCCGCGCTCTCTGTCTCCCTCTGCTTTCTCGGGACCGGAGCTGCCTCTTTTTTGTTCTTCTCGCCAGCCTGCTCGCGGACACTCGGCTCTGCCGAACCGCCCAAGGATTAGACTCGCGGCAAACTCGATTAAGCTCGCGAAACGGACGCAGAAACGCAGCAGCCCTGACCCGAATTCGCTCCGGAGGGAATGACCCTCCCCGCGGCCTGCAAACGCTCTCTCTCCCAGCTCTCCTCTTCCCGATTTGCTCATGCGCGCGCGGGCGCGTGGAAAAGGCGAAATCTCGCCGTCGACGTCGATAGGGGCACTCCGCGGCAAGTGAATTACCGATGCGAAGGCCGTCCCACCTCCCGACTCCGAGGCAGGCCTCTCGCAATCGAAAAGCTCATTCCCCGAGGGACCGAGGACGCGCGCAGATCGCCGATCCGTTCGTCGCAGCCATCCGGCGCCCTTCCGGATCTCAGCTGCCCGAGAGAGCTGCTCGTACGTCTGCGCCGCCTCGGAGTCGGCGACAGTTTGCCCATAGGAAGCCGTACACTCCTTGGCGCGCGGATGGAAAAGTGCAGCGAATCGATATGTCGCGTGCACCTCCGGCCTCTAGCTCTCTTCATCGGCGCGACGCTCGTCGGCAATCGCGGATCGCGCGCGCACACGGCGCAAAGCTGCCTCTCCCGCGGCCCCGCGCTTTCAGCTTTGCACGTGCAAGTTCTCGGGAAACGGGCGTCGATGCGGGCTTCTATAGGCTCTGAGAATCGCGGCGTATGCCCCGTAAGTGTTATTAAAAATGCAGGGTCTATCAGAGCTGCTTTATGCCGCTGAAAATATTGCGGCTTTCACGTTAAAATAATAGGCGGGGGCTTTTTCATGAATGCAGCGGCCCCCCGGAGCGGCTGGTAAACAGGAAAAGCTCGTCTATTGTTAGAGTACGCGATAAAAGTAAGAAAAAAACATGCACACGGTACGGCTTTCATTAATCTTTCCGCATTGTACCGGTCGCTTTAGTGATGCAGGAAAATTTGCTTTTCCAATGGAATGCTTTGGCACGGTGAAGAATATTCCTGCACATTGTTTGCGAAGATTCGAAACGGCTTTCAATACGCTTCTTTTTCATAGTTCTCTTTAGCTTTTCAAAGTTTCCCATCTATTTCAAGATCTCTTGCGAAATCACTCATTCCATACTTAATCCGTGGCTCACGAATGATGTAATGAGAGGCACGATTAAAAAAAAAATTCTGAAATTGCTCAAATAACGAAATTTATTCGCTCGTAAAATCGTTTACTACTTCCTGTTTTCTAAATAATCGAAGTCTCGGCGGGAATTGGCAGCATTCCTAATCGCGATTTCAGTGGCTCGGTAACTACGCCTCTGTTTACATCGGCCTTTTTAATTCGATAATTCAAGTCCCCTAATTGAAACCGTTCACCAGCGGCCTCCGTCGGCGGATCTTCTCTCGGGGCAAAAGCAATTAGCGCACCTCCTAAAGCGAGAGTGAATCCCGCGGCCGCTTTCAATGAAGCCGTCAGCTGTAAAAAAAAAAAAGTTTCTTTCCAAAAAGTCCTCGAGCCTCGGCGCCTCGAGCGCGGGTGCGGACGAGCCGGAAGCCGCGGTGCAGGACTTTATATAGGTCAGAGGTCACGGACGCGCTCGAAGCTAGCTGTATCGGTCTCGCGCTTTCTCTCCCACTCGTTACGCCCCTCGATCTCGCTTCTTTTTTTCTTTTTTTTGTTTTTTCGCTACCGCTCGCTTCGGCCGTACACGGAAGAGCCTCGAATCTCGCGCGACCGTGCGCCAACTGTCCCGCGGTCCAAGTGCAAGTGCGGGGAAATAAATATTGTCTTTCAGCGCGGCGAGGCGAGCTCGAACCCCTGCGGGAGCGAATATCGAGGAGAGCCGCTCGAGAGAGCACGGACGAGGAGCAGGAGGGGGGAACGCGCGCCGAGCGGAAAAGAAATTCTTCGGACGGAAATAGTCGGCGAGGATGCGCGGCTCTCGGCGGCGGCTCCCCCGAAAATAATTCTCGAAGCGTTCGGCCGGATGACGGGGAGCGCGCCGCGCGATTAGCGCCCCGCGGGCAAGCCTCCGCGATCTCTCTCCTCCGATCGGAGATCGGCGATGTGCGACCGCTAGAGACGGCGGCGAAGAGGAAAAAGGCACGCACCGACCCCCCACGCAGGCTCTTAGGCACCGAGCTCAGCAGCGATGACGACGACGAGCCACGGCGGTCACGTCTACTACGTGATCAAAGTGCCCAAAGACGGAGGAGCGGACGCCGCCAACACGAGGTACTATTTCGAGCCGGGCGCCGTTAGCCGCGAAATCGCTGTCCGCATACGTAAGAGAGAGAGAGAGAGAGGAGGGACTGTTAATCGCCGGGTGCTTGAACCCCGCTGATCTCATTTCACTCCCGATCGCCTGCTCGTTCCTGCGAGGCGAGCTGACCTATAACTCGGCTTTCCCGGCGGATCGCTGCCGGCTGCAGCGCCGCTTATCGACCCGTACGTGCGCCCGATGTGCGCGGTTTGTGCAGCCTCCCCCCCCCCCCCCCAGCGAGGAGCGAGGACGGAAGAGTCGATGCTCTCCGGCCCTTTTTTCCTCGGCGGCGCGCGATTGCCTCTTGCTCCGAATCTCGGCGGCGCGCGCCTTTGCTTCCGACGATCCGCCAGTCGACTGTATAGCTGTATCCGCTGGTTCATTCGAGCCCCGAGCGATACCGCATTCATATATATACGTCTGAGCTTGCTAACCTACATCGGAGCAAACAATGGCGGTGGAGCTTTGAAGAAAATTCGCCGGCCGCGTCGCTCCGCTTCTTCCGCCGGCGCGAGGCGTCGCGCGTTTCTGGATTTTATTAATGCCTGAGTCATCGGCGCTCGGCGCCTTTTTTCCTGACTCACTCGCATTCTTTCCCCCCTCGCGCAATCTCTATTTTAACAACATCTCGCCGCGAGCATCAGCTGTGCTTTGGGCCCGCGGCGTTCGGCGCGAGCCGACGCCCCGAGGAGAGAGGGATTACGTGTTGCGGAGAGGTGAAGTACCTTGGAGTTGGCAATATCGTCCATATTCGCGAGTGGCGTGCGCCGCTGCTTCTATGTCATCGGTCTGTAACCCCGAGCCGCGTCTCGGCTTGGCTCGACCACTCCGGCGTCTGCGGCCTGCTCCAATTGTCCCCTCCGACGAGAAAGTCTCCCGGTCTATAAATAAACCGAAAATCGCCGCGTTCCAGGCCGCGCGAAAAAGCGCATTAGCATTGGCCTTGGATTATCCGCGTAAAGGAGCGATAGAAAAGTTACGCAAAGCGCTCGTCGTCGCAGTGCAGCCTCCTTCCACCGTTTCGCAACGCGCTCTTACCTTAACCCAGCTCTCTCTCTCTCTCTCTCTCTCTCTGTCTGCGTAAGCGCGCGCGCGTGCGGCCGCCTGAAAAGTTTACCGAGTCGAGCTGGCGCCGAGCCAAGCTGGCCCTTTTCTCATTCGGCTTGTACATTGTAAGCAGTCGATTTCCCGGCGACGAGCGCCGAATCGCGGCACCGCGCTCGGGCCGCCACGGCGCTCTGCTTGCGAGACAACGGTCGTTCGCGCGTCGGCCGAGTTTTTTTAGCTCGGGCTCGAGAGAGAGAGAGAGAAAGATACGGGCTGGAAATCGCGCGCGCTCGTAAAGCCGATGGCGAGGATGCAGCTGCGACTATAAAAGCAGCGACTGACGTAACCGCGGCGGAGCACCTGATCGCGTAACGAGCCCGCGGAAAATTCTGCACTCGCCCGCTCAGGCTCTAACGCTGCCGAGCGGCGCCGAGCTCGATATTTCGCGCGTGCAGTTTTAAAAGCGACGGCGCATATATATCTCCCCGAGCTAATCTTTATTGCACCGCCGGGTAATTAGAGGCGATTCAATGTCAGAGTTAAAAGTCAGTGTCATGCAGAATGTGCGCCGCGCGGTCGCCCGGCGCGCCGATTCATCGCGTGCGAGCGTTCTACTCGTTGCGCATCTGGACGCTCGCGGGCGCCCCGGACGCGTCGGCGTGCGGTGCCGCGGGCCTCCTCCTCTCGAAATCCGTCCCCCTCGGGCGAACCGTCGACGGACTTCCTATTTAGCGGCGGATCTCGATTCGCGGTTAAAAAATCAGCGCGCTTTCGAAGCCCGCTCTTTCGTTTCGGCCGCTGCTTCAGCGAGGCGGCGCATATGGAAATCAAGAGCTATCGACTGGCCGGGAGGCTTTATCAGACATTTTCCGTAATGAGCCGTAGCTGCGGAAAATGGCTGTTTTGCATTTTTTTTTTCCTCCTTCGAAAACAACAACTACCAAGGCTAAAGTAATATTCGTTCGCAAGGACGTAATTTTAGTACTGCACACTTTAAACGAATTTATAACTGTGCGGCGACGACGCTGAAGTTTATTCCCTTCCCTTTAAAGAGCATTACTTTTAACGACGTAAAACCTGCAAGCGCTGCCGTCGAAAACTAACGGCGAGCTTTTATGAATTTCAGCACGGACAGCGGCTGGGACAATCCGTTCAGGCCGGACGGCGACCTGTCGCGAGAGGCGGACGAGATCGTCGAGCTGATAAAGGGCGGCAAGCCGATCACGCCGACGCCCGGACAGAACCCGCCGGCGCTGCCCGGCTGCGAGCGGAAGGCGACGGAACACGACTCGAGCTCCAGTCCGCTGCTCGACTCGACGAATCTACGCACGAGTGCCTCGCATCAGGGCAACGGGAACGCCCACAGCACGCCTATCAAGCCCTCCAACAATCAGCAGCCCGTTAACGAAAAGGTGCTCGCGCGCCTCGTCGCTTTGCCTTTTTCTTGGTTTTTTGCGTTTTTCTTTTTTTTCTTCTTTTTTCTCTCGCCAAGAGAGCCTGACGCTGCACCGATCCCACCTTTCGAGCGGAACCGAGAGATTCAAGCACGAATCGCCGACACTTTTCTCTGCCGCGCCGGCAAAAAGCGCGCCGTTCAATTTTAATTGCCTCTCGGAATTACGAAAGTTTTTTGCCGCATAACTGTAATCGGCTTACGCTCTCCGGAGAATACTTGTTTTCATACGCGACGAGAGCTTGCAGAATTAAATCCTTTATTTTCGCGCGCCTCGCCTGTCAGCGCTCTAAGAATTACGAATACCGCGCACTCATCAAAATAGATTTACAAAGCAGCTGCTAAAATTTCTTCAATCGACTAATGCGAAAAACTGCACTTTCAGATTGCGGCCACAGTGGAGGTGGGCAGAGTGACGGCGGCAGGCCCGGGCGACGCCTCGCAGGTGGAGCACGTCACCCTGAAGAAGAAGCCCAAGTGCAAGTGCTGTGTCCTCCAGTAACGGGCCTCTCGCTAAGCCTCGGCAAAACTCTCTCCCTCTGTCATTCTCTGTCAAGAAAACATCGCACGCCAGTCGGGCGACGGCACAGGCGCCCCAGCCTTCAGACCACTATACTTTTCGCGCCTCCGTGCCGCCTCGTCTTCCGCGGCGGTTCTCTCACGAGGCAGCGGCTGCGATCGTACGTGCGCGCACCCAGAGGCGAGGAGACGCCCAAGTCGTTCTCCCCCTCGGCTCGCACGCTTACAAGATCACAAAGACACAACACAACACACACACACACGCCTTTCGGAAGGACGAAAGATCGAGAAGTCTATTGAAAATATATTGTAGATACAGAGATACAGATAATAGTAGCTATCTTTAATAGCTTAAGTGCTTTTATTATTGTGGTTACTAGACGACATAAAGGGGACGATCGTCGAAGAAAGCGACGAGCCCCTTCTTTCTCTTCCAGCGAAGCAAGTTGAATTCTTTAAAAGGGAGCTGCGCGACGAGCCACATCGTCAAGTGCAGGAGAGAAATCTTTCACGACTCAGACAGCTATAATGAACGTACTTTCCGAGTGTCAGGATTTTGCGATTTTTTCAGATGAAATTCTTGTAAATATATTATTAGAAAAGTTTGCGGTCGCAAAATGGCAAAGATTTAACCGGAATATGAAGCTAAACAAAGAGAGAGAAAAAAGCGTGATGCCGCATAGAGGCGGAGGGAGCAAATCGAGTCCAGTATTTTGTTAGTTTGTTACGCATGATTTGGCTCCTTGTTTTATGATTTATTTTTATACACGAGAAAACGAGATAAACGCAGTACCATCGAAATTGCTCCTCCGAATCACGCTCTCCAATCGCTGCTAGTGCACAAATTATACTGTAAGAAAGCATAATTTGGAAAAAAAAGCTCTCGAAGCAGCTCCTAGGCAGCATTCGACGCGTTTCTTTATTTTTTAATCCTTCGACCAATCAAGCAAGCAAGCTATTTAGATAACGCGCGCACGCAGACGTTTTTATTTATTGTCTACTTTGTTTTAAATGATTTCCTTCTTTTCGGCCCCTCTCGCTCGCTCATTTTTATCAGAGAGAGGCCCAGGTGCAAACGAGTATCGAGTTTTTAATGCCCTGCGTAATGGGAAGCTCGACGAACCTTTTATCTTTGTTTTTATTTTATATAAATATATATCGAACGACTCGATCTTTAATCGACACCGCATAAGCGCATTAGTTTTCCAATTTTTGAAGATTCTATTGCAAGTTAAGAAGGCGTACGGACAGGCGCCAGCGAAGTACGCGTGGTTTTTCAGTGTCGATTAGGAATGGACTCGCTATGAAAAGATGTTTTAAGTCGCTGGGTTCCTTTTAAATTCAGTACCTACTTGTCCCGCATCATGCGTAGATATTATAAATATATATACATGTAAAGAGTACGTGTACACAGACTGGCATCGATACATACATAATATTATATATAATCTGAACCTCTATATGTATATGTATATACATAAATGCCTAGGCTCTTTTTAAGCTGTCTGATTTTTTAATTACATGTTCAGCGCGAGACAAGTCGCCTTTTAGTTCGAGGACTTTCAGTCATTGCAGCATTAAATGCACCGTACCGAATGAATTTGTTATACGTTTATTTATAACGTAAGAAATTGACCGAAATTCCTTCGTTTTAGTGATATTGCTCGAACGGCCGAATGTGGCTCGACTGGAACTGCCGTCTGCTTGTACCTTACGTACAGTTCGATTAATTTTTAGCTGCGATTTCAGCGTTCGAAGAAGATTGTTTCCTCGATTTTATTGAAAACTAAGAGAGTAAAAATTGTACATTGAATTGCATAATTTAAAGACGCCGAGCCAACACGCGAGTCGCATCAATTCGTTGATGAAACTTGATAAGCCGACGCCGTAAGGGATCTCAGATGCATTGAGAATGTCAGATGAAAGATAATCCTTTTTAGCGAGCAGTGTCAAATCAAAGATTTTTTACCGATGAAAACTCCCTTAAATAGAAGACGATTACACGCCTGTCGCTACTGCTACCTACTTTTTTCGTATGTACGTAGTTGCGGAAACGAACCTGGTTTATATACGTGACAAAATACGTGTGGGACATGTAATTACTGTTCAACAGTCAAGTGTGCGGATAATGGAGTAGCGCGAATCGATGGATAGGTGACCACTTACTATTTTAGAATTGTAAGTTCCCGCGGATGTTAAAATACTCGCATGAAAATTGACATAAAAAAAAAGTAAGCAAAATAAACTATTGTAACATCTGTCCCGCGCAACTGTTGATTCTGCTGAGCTTACGGATATTAAACAAATATTAAATGTCTTGTTAAAAAAGAACCTTTATTTTTACTTATCTTACCCGTCACATTTTCCAGAAAAATCTTTGAATTGTATTTTCCTTCTCTATTCCTTGATCTCCAAAAGCAAAAGAAAATGTGTTTTCTGCTTCACAAATTAATCCTGCATTTCATATTAATCTCTCAAAAACTAACCTTTTACTAGTATCACTTGCTAACTTTTACCAGCATCTTTTCAATTTCTGAAATCTTGCCCCTGCAAGCATCTGAAACTTGTTTTATCACTCAAGCAATAGCGCAATAAAAGTAACGGTAAGTTAAGCTCGGCGCACAATGGGAGTGCGATGATCCATAAGTAAATCAACTCGCACCATCGCAACAACAGAAACTTCGCCGACGGTGGGATTTTCGCCTTCGCGAATCAAGATCGAAGAAAGGCTGTGCTCAAGCGACCGCCGAGAATCCAAGTAAAAGTCACGAGCCTCGTGGGTCAAGTGTCGAAAAAATGCAAGGAGAGGTATTGAGGGATCGTCTTTTAGAACAAACGGAGTACCGTGCACAGTCGAGCCGACGTGCACTTGTTACACAAACACGCCTAGCCCATTGAAATTTTTCGGTGGAGTCACGAGGCAGGCACGTCTCGAAGAAATTTCGCTGCTCTTCGCTCGCTGCACGTTGCGCGATACGTTGCAATGAGCCATTAAACGAATGCCGTACAGTTTTTCTTTTTTTTTATTATCCAGGCTTTCAATTTATGTTTCTGGTTTTAAATGTAATTAACCGTTTACGTTTCAAGTAAAGTGTTTAATTTCCCCTTTCCAAAGACTAGCAGACTATATATGTATACAAATGGAACAATATCTGTATGCATGGAAGTTTTCTAACAATGAAAATGTTGAACACGTCAGACGTCGTTAAAAATTTGCTCGATTGATATCGACATAAAAAGTTTCAATTTTATTTCCAACACTTATCAATTAAGTTTGCGCCATCGATCGGCGATAAAATCATTGAAAAATGAATTTTTCCGCAGTCTGCACCGGCGACACTGTGCTATCGCAAACGCTATAATCACTTTCATTGTAACTTTATTAAATTCTCGCTCCTCGCCGCCACATTAGCCAACTCGGCTCGCGATTGAGACGCCGAGCGTCGCATCCCCCCCCCCCCCCGCAAAAAGATCCGGCGCGCCGCGTATTCATTACGGCGCATTGTCGATCGCCGAGGCAAAAAGATTCGCCGTAATGACAGCTAATCCCCTTTCTGCCTAAAAGCCTTGAATTATCGCCTTATTGTTCTCGATCGGCTTGATACACAATGATCAGCGCCTAATGACACCATAAATCGAGTCGCGCCAATTAACGAAAAGCAGCAGAAGCGCGGCTCGTCGACAAGAGAGAGCGAGAGTGCTCCTTCGCTCGCGCCCTTCACACGGTAGTTTTAGCCTGCCGCACGCAAGGCATAAATCGCGATGCGGGAATGTGGGCACGGTGGCGCACGGCGCGCACTGTCAACGCGCGCATCCTATTAGAGGGTTCAGAGGTCACCAGAACACACGGCCCGAGATGGATCGCCAAGGCTCCGCGGGCTTTTATTATTGGCGATGGGTCGCGTATCGCGGCTCGGCATCTCGCGGCGAGCGAGATTTAATGAACGATCCCGAGCCCCGGAGACGTCGCGTCCGTCATCTCTCGCGGCGGCGATCCGCGAGAGGACGACGCTTTCATTTTAAGACGTTGGGGATCGATCGCAGAGCTGACGCGCATCCACTACTGGCTTTTTATTCCTTTTCTCGTCTATTGTTTATTTTATTTAGTGTGATCGGCTTGAGATATGTTAATCCGAACTGGAGAATAGATTGTGATAACAATCAACATTGAATTAAAAGATTGAGTTTCTAGGAACAATGTGCATATGCTTGCGAGGAACGAAGAAAAGCTTTTCAATTATACCTAGTGGTTAGTGTTATTATCGAAGCTTTTGTTAGCTGGTTAAGCTTATACTTATTTAAACGCGCGGATTTAAATATTGTCGAAAAAATATCGGTATATATTGCAGGTGCTGCAGCGAGTTCACTTCGATCTTTTTCGAGTATAAATCAAATATGTAAGCCAATCAAATCCCGAACGTCGCGCATAAATCACGTTTCCTTCTGTCAGCGAGAAGCAGATACGCGGTTTGTTAGCGAATAAAGATAAAACTGTTTGACGAGCGCATTTTGAAATAAAAAAACTGGAATACCCGTTGATTCTCAAAATAATGAATTAATCGAGTCAAAAGTCTTGCGATATGCAGCGTGCGACTGTGATCGTTCGAAGGTTTACAAAAGCGTAAATACGCTGTAGCTACACGATCTCGCCGTTCGGGGGGGTTTCGAAAAGCCCGCGACGCAGGAATTTTCATTGACACTCATCTCGGAATCGATCAGTCCAGGCGGCAGGCTCCTCGGGATCGGATTAAAATCTACAAAAGCGTCTCGCCGGGTGAAGCACCAGAAAATGCTAATTGCCGCTTATATAAGAGCTGAAAAAAGGTCGGCGGATTCCTGCGGCGCCGCACAAGAGTCGTGATTCGAAAAGGGAATAGACTCGTACATCGGCCGCCTGCCTAGATGCATATCGAGCCGCGAAGCTCGATATTCCACGTACAGCTCCAGCGTACGTGGGACGCGCGAGAGGGGGATTCATTCGCGCTGGCCGAGAGAAAGAACGAGATGCGTCCCTTATTGGCTCTACGGGGAGCGCGAGGATGTATAAATGCGCGGCGAGGAGCCGCCGGGACCGCAGCTGCAAACATGCGACTGCCGTGTCGCGAAGCGTTACTGTGACTGTATCCTTGGCTTCTCTGCGGTTCACCATGAGTGCGACGCCCAGGAGACGGCTGCTTTTTCAGACTCTGGTATATTTCTGCTTTTTGACACTCTCTCTGCTCGGCCTTATGCAGCTTTTTTATTGCATTTTTTATTCGAACGGATCGAATGTAAATCGGGACGCGGGAGCTGTTCATTTTTTACGCGCGTTATTTAATTCAGGAGCGTTCCTTGCGTCAGCGTTTCCATTAATATCCAGCGGAGGTTCGTTTTGTCTCGTGCAACTTGAAAGCACTGTTGAGTGCTCCTAACTCTTTAAAGTCTTTTACTATTTCAATAATCTTCGCCGTCCACGATAATGACGAACAATTCGCAGCGCAAACGGGGGTATAAAAGCACTCGAGAAGTGGGGCTCTAAAAACGATCAGTACAAAATTCGTCGAGCCTCGCGGCTGCTTCAGGTGGTGTGCCTGGCGATCTGGCGCAGCGAGTCGGCCCCGGACAAGCTGTCCCCCGGCCAGAGGGCCCCGGCGCACGCCAGGAGCTCGGCGGGCAGGGCGCTGGCGCTGCCCGCCGGCGGACTCACCCCGGCGAACGTCGGCAGGCTGAAGCCCTCCGGCGGCGGCGGCGCCCCGGCCCAGCGGATACCCGAGCAGGACGGCGTGCAGAAGTCCGAGACCGTGTCGTTCAAGGAGGTGAACGGCGAGACCGTGAGGGTCGTCGTCGGCGACTACGCTTTTCAGAGCCCGGAGGGCCTGCCCGTGTCTTTCAAGTGAGCGCGCGAGAGTCTGCTGCTGCCTCGACGATGGCTGTGGGTTTTCTTTCTTTATTACCGCGCGTTTTTCTGCAGGTACACGGCCGACGAGAACGGGAATCAAGCCAGCTTCACAATCGGAAAAGCTTCGGCTGGCGGATCGGGCTCGAAATCTAGGCCACCTGGAGGAGGCGGCGGTGGAGGTGCAGGAGGAGGAGGAGGAGGAGGAGCAGGTGGAGGTGGCCGAGGTGGTATTGGAGGATCAGGTGGTGGCAAAGGTGGCATTGGAGGGTCGGGTGGCGGCAAAGGTGGGTTTGGAGGGTCGGGTGGTGGCAAAGGTGGGCCTGGCGGAGGCGACAGATACTTACCTCCGAATTGAATAAATATTATTTGCTGTAAAAACTTTTCTTTTTGAATAAACTTTTTTACTCTTTGTATTACTAACCGTTTTGTTATTTAAACACATTTAAATGCTCCTGGATGAGTAAATCGTCAAAACGGAAACTACTGATTGACTGATCGTTTGATATTTTGCTTTCTCTGTGAAGACATCGTTACGACCCACTAGTATCATATATAACTTTAATCATTCGAACGAAATGTTCTTCAAGTTCATAGTGTTCTTTGGGATTATTGACTTTGAAAAATCACGTCGATAAGAGGAAACATTGTAGTTTCATTGACAGAATTGAAAGAAGTTTTTATATCAAAACATAATTTATTAGTAGTACTTGTAAATTCTCCGCAGTTAGAAAAGAAATAGTCATATTGGCCATTATACTTGCTGTTTTTCTGCAAAATATAATATACGTGATACTGTGATGTTAAAAACAAATTATTTTCTAAGAATTGACACGAAAATTCATAATTTCTTGTGTAATAAATATAATCCGATCCTCTGATCCTCTAATAGATAAAGTGACTCTGGTACATTGGATGTGAACATTCTGTATTAATGGCTATGAGTATAAAAGAAGAAATGTGAAAAATTAATTTATTTTACTTTACCACCCAAAAATTAATCTTTTTCAAAAAATATAAAGATTCCGAAAAATAAAATATACTTACCGTGAATCGCTAATATGGAACTCAGAAAAAATATAGATACTATTATTACTTTTATTGTTCTTGATGTTAAAGTACTAATATTTAAAACTTTACCTAGCCGAGGTTTTTATAGTATATTCGAAAATCTTGACTACTAATTTTTATCAAATGTGACACTGCATTTCAGTGCTGGATAAGAGTTTCAGTTATTTTAGAATTTCGATTATTTCTTTTATCTGTAACGGTATTTAATATATTTCCAACAGATTCTTCCGCGCAATCAAATTTTGTACTTTCATTTTAATTTATCAATATAATTGAATTTGTCCAACGCTTGACTTACTACTGTTAACAAGCTCGAACATTTATTGAAATAAATTTTAGTTTTGATCGAAGGAGCCAAGATTTGATCTTTTCGATGAAAAAAACTTTTACAACAAATATTTGTTAGGATGTTTTCAGAGTGGGAAGGGTGAAAATAGTAATTTCAGAAATTAAAACATAAATGAAAATTTACCTACATGTCAGTAATTAACTAATCAATAAAAGGCAAAGACTTTCGTTAATTTTCGTATTTAGCCATTTCCTTCTTTCATCCAGTTTAAAAAAGCATACACCCTGGTGAGAACGTCGGACACGTTAGCAGCGCACAACCAGTCGAAGGACACAATACCAATTTGGACACCGTCAGCAACGAGGGGACACCCCCAGAGTCGCCCTGTAAAAACGAGAGAACGGGTTTGTGCATTAGAGAATCCGTCGCGACGAGAAATGGTTTAAATCCTCGATTGGAATTAGAGAAGTACTTGGCAGGCACCTTCGTCAGGTTAATTCGGAGTGCAGATGCGGGATTCGGTGATCTGGCGTCGATTGTCCCAGGCAGTTTTGCACTTGTCTTGGTTATAAACGCGGAGTTTAATCTGTTGAAGATTGTTCGGTGCCAAAGATCCCAGCTAAAAATCCAAAATGAAATTCAACTGCTCACTGATTTCATAGAATAAACTAAAAAAAATTTAGCTTTTTGTTAAATGTTTAAAAATTCGAATCGATTGTTATCCGCTTACTCTTGCGGAGCCCCAGCCGGTGAGTGCGGCATTCTAGTTGACTTCGGTGGCTGAACTTTTGCGTTATATTCAATATCGCGGTTTACGTGCACCAAACCAATGTCGGCGTTGGCTCCCGACAAGCTGAACTTGTTATTGAAAACGATGTAATCAGCCTGGTAGATCTGGGGTTTGTCACCGATGAGTTTGTTGATTCCAGCAAAGACCTTAATTCTGTCAACGTGCTTGCTATTATTTAAAAGAAAGAATAATTGCCTTAGTTGGGCGCACTACAAAAATTATTTGAAGCTCAAGAATCTAGTTAAGGCGCACTACAAAAATTATTTTCTCATTTATCCCTCTTTTATATGATTTTGAATAAATTAAAAAGTTAAGAAAAACAGAGCTTATTTTAATTTTAATTAATATTAATTAGTGCTTATTTATCATGAGTTGCTGCTACAACAAAGCACAAAACGTGCACTGAGAAAAAAGTTTTGTAAAAAGTACCACACTGCCTAGTAAAGCTGCCAGACTGTCAAAACCAAAAAATTACCATACTTTATAGGAAAATTTACCAAACAGTATAGTAAAATTTCTTACATATATAGGAAATTTTACTGTAAATATAGGAAAATTTACTAAACAATATAGTAATTTTTTGGGTTTTGACAGTCTGTGGTGGCTTTACTAGACAGTATGGTAATTTTTACAAGATTATTTGTAATTTTTACTATATTTCTTCTCTCAGTGTGGATGTTAAGGAGAATCTTCATCTTTATAGGGTTTCAAAATTTCACTAAAGCTTGGCATGCTTATCCGCTATATGTAAACTTTAATGAATATCTTGATTTTTTTATCTAGCGAATTCCAAAGCATGCACGTGATTGTATATATCACATAGAAAAGTCGATGATTATATATATCACATAGAAAAGTCATAGTTTTATTATTATTAACATTTAGGTATATTTAGCTATATAGTTCAAATCAAATATAAAAAATTACTTGTCTTCAACTAATAATTGCTAGAGAAAATTCAATTTACTTATAATTTTTATTTAATTTTCTTCAAAACGAAGATAGTGTGAAAAGGTACTAATACCAGGTTCACTTATATCAAAATCACCTTTTTGCTCATTTTTATTCAAACTTGCACGAAATCAAACTTTGTGAATGGAGGTTCAAAAACTCTGTTATTTAAGACTTTAAATATTCCAATAACAAAATTTTCATTAAAATTTTGTTTGCTGCTAATTAAATTTTAAAATGGACAAATAAAAATAAAATTATAATACAAAAACAAATAATTAATTAAATATAGAATAGTTTGAAATTATATTGTTGAAATCGATTGTTTTTAATGATTCTCGGAGATAATATTGGAACGATAGATTAGTTGGGAGGAAACTAAGTGCCAATGAATTGGCAGCGGTCTTTTATCTTCGAATAATAAAAATTGCGAATATACGATTAACTGCGATTAGACTTTTCTACTATATTATCAAAATTTTAAGATTTTCTAAAAGATTATTTGTATCATGACGGGGGAATATATACATATATAATATGATGTAAATAAAAGAATTTGTTTCTATGAATATATTAGATTAGATGAATCATCAGTGTCAATCAGAGACTAATTAACAGATAAAATAAAACTGGTATTACAATTAATGTAAATGTGTATTGAATTTCAGAATTTGTTTTGAAATTTAATGTACATTAAAAATTAAATATTAATAATATTAATTATTATATACTTTAAATTAGGAATAGTATTAAAGTATAAATAGCACGGTTGGCTCAGGCTTTAATACCCATACTTGCCTTTAGAGCACGACCGCGCTCCTTGATTATAAAAAAGTATTATTTTAACGTTATCATCGCAGTTGTTTTGACACTAAAGTATTATGTTAAAAAATATTCGACGGATTTTAATAATCAATATTGAACCGCAGCAACTTAATATCTAAACGGCACTTATACATCAACTTATCTGAGCCATATTATCAATAATATTAAGAAATAATTGCTTTATCAATAAAAATGCGTGAATTTGATACGCTGAAATTTTATGTTCAGTTTGCTTTTTTTGAGCATTAAATATTAATTTAAAATAATATCAGTATAAGAAAGATTAAAAAAAGATTTAGAAAATGCGTGTTATCCGCAATTTATTTATGCAACTACCATGGTCATTTAATACAATGTATGATCTTAATAAAAAAGTGCATCATTGGTCAAAGAAACATCGATTTATTTCAATCCAATATTACAATAACTTTATAGATAAATGCACACAAATATGTACGAATTGTAAAAAATATAGTTTCATACTTTTCTACGGAATTTATGATCCGCGATAAGTTGTAAATCCAAATGAGTTCAACAATAATGGTATGTGATAATGCTCTGATTTTTCAACAGAAAAAGTCACTTCAATAAATGGGTATAACGTTTTTTCATTAGCAGCATCGTAGTAAGTTTTCGTTTCGAAACTTAACTTGTATATTCCAGCTTCAAATTCAGTAGTGCTAGTGATGCACTCATCTAATCGCCCGTTGGTGTTTGATTTTCTAAAAAAATTAGTTTAAATAAATTGAACGTTTACATGACAAAAAAACTGTAAATATAAAATTGCTCACCCTTCACTTAGCAATGCCCATTCACGCTCGCTTTTTAACCTGTATAGCTTTATTGGCAAATTAGGTACCGGCCGACCTTTATTTGTATCCAACACGTGAGTCGATATTTTGAAAATAGTTGAATTCATGTTTGAACTTATTTTAAAAATTTTTATATACTGAATATTAAATATTTAGAAAGTTTTAGCTATAATTTTTTCAGACTTTTTAGGTTGGAATGCTTAACCACATTAAGAGAAGATTATAAAGCACATCCAAGAGAAATTATGTACAGACTAAAGATATGGATATCTTTCATACACGCGCGCGCGCGCGCGTATGTGTATGTGTGTGTGTATGTGTGTGTGTATGACTCTACCAGATTATCAAAAAGTACGAGAATTTCTTTCTTAAGAATTCTGTTCTTATCATTTAAAAAATAACATTTCTAAACATTTTTGTATTTTAAAATCCAATAAAAAGAAAGTTATAACTAATTTTTATATTCTGAATTAACTAATAATTAAATAATATTTAAGTAACAGTAAATGATATTGTATTTACAAGTGCCTTAATTTTAATTTTCTGCAACATATTTTAGTATGACATTAAAAAAAAATCATAAAATAAGTTGCAATTAATGAATTCATCTACTTCCACCCTTATACGTGCTATAACTACACGGACTAAGTAGAAGCGGAATATGATGCGTTATATTAGGATCTTTGATATCGAACACAATTTCGATAAAAGGATAGATTGTTGCAACTTTTCTCATATTGTAATATTTTTCTACGTCATAATGTAGTTTGAAACGACCAGTTGACAGACTTATTTTATCAGAATGCGAAAAATTATTACAGTTACCATTTGCAGTTGTCATACTGAAACAAAATTTTACATAATTAACAAGAATTCATATTAGCATAATTATTGTATATAATATAAATAAAAGACTAAAGTTTTAATTTTTGACAATATTAAATAAATAAACGAAAAATTTATAGCCTTTTTTTTAAATATATAATTATTAGGTACCTTTCATGAATAAATGTCCATTTTCCATCTTGTAATTTATAAAGACTAACTTGTAAACCAGCAACAGGAATTCCTTTACTTGTTTCTACTACATGTGTAGTAACAATAGGTTTTTGAGTCAATGTTGGTTTTTGAGGAGGTACAGTATTTACTACAAATACATTCTATAATTTTAAAGTTTATGTAAATTATTATCATTTCGGATTGATGATATAATGATTATTATTGATTTTGAAATAATTTTCACCTTATTTTTAGGTTCTGCACTTTCTGTTTTAGCAGTAGTAACTTTAATAGCATCACTACTATTTTTTGTATCTGTTTTTGGAGATTTACCAGCAACGACCAAATTTTTATTCATTAATTGATTCACTACAAGATGTGTAGGTAGATTTCCTTTAACAAGTGTATATTTACCACCAGAAGAAGAAAGGAAATATGTTTTGTTTGAAACATCAGTATTTTTAGAATCTGATTTAAATTCATTATCAATATTCTCTTTTTGTTCTTTATCATTCTACAAAATATTAATATTTAAGATTTGGAAAATCACACAATTAAAAATCAACTCTACTAGGTAAGACACAGAGAAAAATCTCATACTTACAGAATTCAATTTAATAGTTTTCTTTGATGGTTCTGTTTGTACTTTATCCTGATCTTTGGAAGTAGATACAGCTGTACATTTAACAATACTGTAAGACTGCCCATCATCATCGTCATTTTCGTGATCAGACTCTACTACCATTTCTAAGTGAATTGGCTCATTACTTTCAGTCAAAAAGTTTGACTGAGCTATAGCTTGTGCCAATGTATCTTGTTGCTGTTCCTAACAAAACAAAATACAAAAATTATAATTATATAAATGAGTAAAATAAGAATTTATCTTTATAAAAGCAAAAAACCTTTTGAAGACGAATTTTCTTAAAAGGTTGACAATCTTCATTTTCTGATTCTTCTACAATTTCTTCTTCTATGTCATCTTGATTTTCTTCCTCGTCTTCTTCGATATAAGTTGCATCTTCTTCGTAACTTCCATGGTTCTCTTCATCATCATCATCATCTAATCTTTCAATAACATAACTGACATCAGATTCATCTGGTTCACTTGTCTCAACTGTTTGTCTCTGAAATCACATTAGTAATGTTAAATTTACTTTAACCACGTATATCATATATGTTTCGGTGCTAAGAAACTTTTAGTCAAAAGACTCACTTTATTGTACTGTGCAGCAGCTCTCTGGTGCTTTAAAGTGCACATGTGTTTTAGTAATGACAATCTGTGAGCATGTAAATTTCTCTCACAGAACTTGCAATAAGCTCTTGTAGCTTGATTAGGGACTGATGTTAACCAATCTAAAAAAAAATGTCCTAGCTGGTTACATTGTTTACATTGATTGAAAACAATTGAGTAATTTAAAAAAAATCTCTAGACTAGAGCTAGTAATTACCTTTAAAATCAGTCATATGCTCCCATTCTTTTCGGTACCGCTGCGTATAAACTCGCGTTTTAGCGTGACTGATTTTTCCCGTTGGGGTTAAGCGTACAATCATTGGTTCCTCGCATTTCGAACCTATTTCCACAACTTGCACCACTTCCTCCAAAACCGGCTTTGTATCTTCTGCCATGCTCAAGCTTTATTTATTTAAATTTTGGGATGCAGTAATTTGAACTTATTCGAAGATTTCAAGAATTCCTTAGTCACTAGAATCACCAAGTCAATGATAGTTTTTTTCACCTTGCGCACTGTGAGAAACAAAGTTGAGACAATCACTAATGCCCTAGAAGGGAAAATTTTGCAAAACCCCAAGTAGCGCCTTGCCAGGGATGCGTTTTTTTTTACAGATAAATAAAGTAAAGTAGCTTTTATTTGAAGTCTACTACTTAATTTCTAGTAGGAAAAGTGAACTCCCTAGAAGTCCTCTTGGAGCGTAAACTCTTGACTTTCAGTGACAACAAGCTTATTTCCCAGTTAGCGCAGACCTTTTACTAGCAGCAAAACAAAATGGCGTCTAGAAATTTCAACAGAAGTAGGGATCTGAGAAACTATATTATGGTAGCAAAAGCATCGCAGGAAAACGAATTTATAGCGCAGACGCAATAAGTCCCTAAAGCGCCACCTATACATAGGTATCTTTTTATCTTTCAGATTGCAATAAACAAAAAAATATTTACGCCCTTTCCACATAAAGCCTCTGTCTCGTGTCTTGAGCGTTGCGAAAATAATTTGTTGTCCGACATCTAGAC
>JAWWEM010000054.1:8493294-8525989 GCA_035582935.1 Ormyrus thymus | reverse complement strand
TAGAGTGGTGGGGGTAATGGGTTTATATGGAAAAGGGTGGTGGTGGGGGGGTCCAGAACTGTCATTGTTTAGCTACTTTTTTCAGTTTTTCTTAATTTAAAAATAGTAAACCAAAAAAATTTAACAAACAATGTGCATCAGTCCAGAAAGACATCAAAAACAAAGAATTTAAGCCCTGTTAGATAACAATTCTTCTATCGGTTCATTCTGGAGTTTATGCGAAAGCAAAAAATTTGAGATAGCAATATCTCTGGATCAAATGGACCTGCATAGTACAGTTTGGGCTCATTTGATCAAAATATACTATATTTTTAATACGTATTTTAAAAAGAATCCTTAATCATACCGATTTTTTTTCAGGTCTTATTAAAGGAGGGAAAAATCAGCATACAATCCCCTTAAATGAAATATAATACAATCCGTTTTCAAAATTTATTATAAAACCCCATTTTACAATCGTCCAAATTTTTGTTCTTTTTAAACTCGATATTATAAGTAACCTGCAAATTTTAACAAAACTGTAAAATCCATGAAACGCCTAAAAATCCAGCAGCACCACAAAACCTACGTCCAAGAAAAGCAAAAGGCCCACCGCTAGGCGTCAACGCCCTCGGACACTCGGTCGAATCAATCGAGCGCGAATCGAAAGAAGTAAGCGACCGCGCTTATCTCCCTGCTCCTTACGAGGAGCCATCGCGAGAAGTGGTACACGCAGAGAGAGAGAGAGAGAGAGAGAGAGAGAGAGAGAGAGAGAGAGAAAGAGAGAGAGAAAGAGAGAGTGTAGGCACACGTTGCAAGAGCCGCGAGTCGTACGACCAGTTTGCGAGGCGCATACTTAGCCGTGCCAAATATAGAACGCGGACGAAGCGCAACTGAAGAGCGGCACGCGGGAAATGGCGACGGATAAGGCACGGGGCCGATCGGGAGGCGAATTCCCGGGGAGGAAAAATTCTAATCGGCCGCAGCCGCGCGCGTTTGAAAAGCTGCAGCGCCGAAGTCGCGCGGCCCGGACATTTTTACGAGACGCGAGATGCTTGGATTTTTTTGTTTAATAATCCCCCACGCGGGGGCGTCGTGGAAATGGATTTTGACATTGCACTCTTATTCTTCTTTTCTGTCTTTATTTCTTGGAAAGATTGATCGCATTCCCGGTC
This sequence comes from Ormyrus thymus, assembly GCA_035582935.1. Taxonomy (NCBI): domain Eukaryota; kingdom Metazoa; phylum Arthropoda; class Insecta; order Hymenoptera; family Ormyridae; genus Ormyrus; species Ormyrus thymus. The sequence continues at coordinate 8,524,835 of JAWWEM010000054.1, read as the reverse complement.
GGTTATAATTATCTTGTTACGCGGAGAATTTCTCGGGATGCCCTTTCGCGCGCCGCGCGTCTGCTTCAATTTCAATCCGCGGCATGTTCGCGCTTGCAATTGAGTTATTGCTAGGGCAGTGCAAAAAGAGATCCAGGATGAATTGTAGTTATGATTTTCAAAAATTGCCGGACACTTCTCTTCGGTGCCAAACGAGTTTTTCCACTTTTCAAAAAGAGAAATGCTTTCAATTATAGTATAAAAAGGCTTCGATTTATTGCGGCAGCGATCTCTTTAAAAAACTGCGGGAAGTTTAATCATTGCAATTCCTACGGAGAAACTAATCCTCAAAACGATATTTTTTATTTACTTTCTAAATATTTTAAGAGATTTCTATACGAGAGGATCACCTGCGCCTATTTAGTTAACCTCGATATCCAGACTGAGACTAAGCACATACGCACACCGCGCACGCGATCTTGTTTGACAAAGAGATCATCAATCAAGTGCAGTGTATTAGCTTCAGACGATAGGAGCAGCAAAATCAATAAGCAATATAGATACTTCCTCGACCATTCCGCTATTAAGCACTAAAGCTAAGAAGCCAATCAATGTATGATTGGAGAAAGAAAGAAGTGCGATCTTCCGCGCACAAGAGGCAAACGGGAGCGTATAAAAAGAGTATTTACCACGAACGGCGCAGCTGCAAGCCCTCAAATCAAAGGATAATCGCGAACGTACCCAATAACGCAAATCTAGCGCAAGTACCGGGACGACCCACAAAGTCCTCGAACGAGAGACGAGCAGCTTGACAGCGCGCGCGCGAGAGAGAGAGAGAGAGAGAGAGAGTAAAAATCCGCGCCGTTTCTCGCACGATCGTTAAAGAGATGGAAAAGACTCTCGGAGGTCCAGGTGCGCAGCGCGCGATCCGGGTGAAAGCCGGCGGCGCGGCCGTCATCCCAATTAGACGATTAACCAGACCGTCGGACGTCTAACGAGCCTCCGGGCGGCGGGCAGATCGGGACGGAGGCTCGCGTGTGTGCCGTGCAATAGCGTCCGCGGGGGTCGTCGAAGCTGATCGCGCCTCCGGCGCTCCTCGGAGAGTCTTCTCCGCGAGATGAATGAGAGAGAGAGGGCGAGAGGGGCACTCGCGGGGGCTAAATTTAGACGCGCGCCGAGGGAAAGGCGCGCAGGTCCTAAGCAGCGACACCCCGGCACTTTGTCTGGACGGAAATATAACGGGCTATCGGTTGCTGCGTACACCGGGATGATGCCGCGGTGGCCTCGGGACACTGAGATTACTTTTTTTACGATGAGAACGCCGGGCTGCGCGCGCGGAGTTGGGACTGAGGAAAGGTTGAGGTGGTGCTTTGTTAATGTAGATCTGAAGCTGAGTGTAGAAGATTCAGCTGAAGAAAGCATTAATTGATGAGCTTTCGTTCGACGAAGCTTCTTCCTAAAAATTTTTTTTATTCGATACCTTTTAAAATAAAGAAAAGACAACTCATGAAAATTAATTAGTTTTGCATATTTTTACCACTTTTATTAGTTTAAAATTTTTACACGTTTACCAAAAATTTGATCAAATTTTAGATTATGGCAGATCTAATCTCTTGAAAATTCTCCATCTTAACATTGAACTAAGGAATTCTGCCCGACTTATCTTCATGAAAAATCAAATATAACAGAAAGAACTATTTATTATTACGTTTATTATTATTAATATATAATAAATTTTAAGGGATTTTAAGATACACATATATGTTTAGACTCCCTTAAAATAAAAAAAAATATTATTTGTTCATTATAATAAAGCTGCTTTTATAATTAAATTCAATTAAAATAAAAATGTTAATATTACATCTCGTATAATTAGAGAATTAAGTAAACATTTTCCATTCGCGTTCAAAGTGCATAATTAGAATAATAATTATAAACTGGTTAAAAGCTGCAGATAAAAAGGAAAAACGTCGTATATTCAGAAAGTTTAATCTGTACTTCATTAAAACGAGAAATTCTTTTTCAGTAAATTCACCTTGAAAACGAAGAACAACAGAAAGAGCTTTTCAAAACACGCGTTGGGCTTCTGATTAGCGAACGCCGAGACGGACGGATTGCAAATGCAGTCATTTCACTACAAAGAACGACATTCAACCCGCCCTTTGCTTCCGTCGCGCGAAAGCAGAACTTCCCTCGGGCCCGCGCGCGACAAAGAGAAGAATCTCCGAAATTCCGACTTCCATCCTTATCTCGACCCCGTCGACCTCCACAAGCCAACCGAGCCAGAAAAGTCCGGCGCGCGGCCATCAATCACAATCCCGGAGCCCGAAGGCGCTCGAAAAATCTGCGCTCGCCGGGCTACATAACCTTTTAAGCGCTTGCACGTATGCGCACGACACGAGCCGGTCGTTGTCGCGCGACTTCATTGTGCCCGCGAGGGAGAGAAGGAAGAGAGAGAGAGAGAGAGAGTGCGTGCATACGCACATGCATGCACGCGCCGAGTCGTGCTCTTATTGATTAAACGAGGCACTTCACGAGCGAATGTATATTTGAAAAGTTTTGCCGAGCCTTGCAAACGTCGAATTCGGAGTTTTATCGACTGTCGGGGCTGATCGATAACGGAGCTTCTAATGCGAGGTTGTGGAAAGTGCTCGCTTTCAATTAAGTGCACTTTACCCCCTGTTATTACTTGACAGGCTGCAGGTTTCAATGCGCGGTAATTAAATACTTGATATATAATGGGCTACTTTTTCTTGGTGATAAATGTGAATGTATAATCGGCTCGATGGGAAGAGGAGACTTTGTGCAACGATTTTTGCCTTCGCGGAATGAGCAATTTATTTTCATTCCAAGAAAAAGATACGAGACTTCAGCTGTAAACTGTCTTTAATCTGTTAACTGTAATTTTGTAATCATAGTTCATTTATCTTATGTCTTTTGAATTGAAAATGTGAAAGAAAAAAATAAATTTAAATAACGCATCAGCTAAAAGTATCTTCGAAAATAACAGCGGCCTCTTAATTAAACTAAAACGAAGAAGGCTCGCGCTTACTTCAGATTCAAACGTAAAAGAGAATAACGCTTTATCTCGTCGTTGCCATTAGCATTATTACGCCGAGTATCCTCATGCGCTTATTAATTAAACGGCTTAATTAAGGCTCTCGCCTTAAAATCAGAAAACGCGCGCGGAGCAATCAAAGGAAGAGCCACCTTAATAAGCAAATGAACGGGGTTCCGGCCGAAGTAAAAAAAAAAAAAGAAAGGGAAACAAAAAAAGAAGCGAAGCCGAGATGCACAGATAAGTAGGAGAAAGCCCATCGAGGAACACCGAGTTCTTTATCGCCGCGGGGGCGGCGCAAAAAAGCGTAACGAGATCGCGCTCGCTTCGCAGACAGATGCACCGACTGTGTCTAGCCGAGCTTTTTTCCAGCCGCGGCTTTTCAGGCTGCAAGCTTCGCTTTAATCTAAAGTAGCTTCGCCTCCCGAGCCTTCTCGGGTAATTATAAAATCCGAGATGGCAAAGTCGAGCCAGCCGTCTCGCTGTCGTTCCGCTTCGAGTCTCCAGGAGACGCGAGTGAATCCTCGGCCTCTCCGACGGATCTTTCAATCGAGCAGCGTCCTTCGCCGCGAGCGGTCCAAGTTTTTCCCCGGCGCTCCGCTCCGGGGAGAGCAGGAAGAGAAAGGACTAAAATGAGTCACTGGCGCAGATGCACGCGCGCGAAGGGAGCGAGGAGAGGCGAGGCTCGTCGCTCGTCGGCTCGTCAAAATAAAAGCCACCCTCGGAGGAAACCGGCCGCGCGGCGGCGGCGGCGGCGCACAAAAATAGCGCGCGCCCATATATATATACACCAGCGACAGAACGCGCCTCTGTCTCTCGCGAACTCCTCTCCCGAAACTACACGAATTCTCGCCTCTTTGTGTGAGCGAGGAGTAGTCTCTCCTCCTGCGCCGATAAGTATGCGGCTTGGGTTAATATCTGGGCTGGGACAAGGGGCTGCATTGAGCGACGAACGGCTCTCGCGGCGGGGAATATTATGTATGAAAGCGGGCTGTTTCGAGTACTTGTTACGTTAAATTGAAACTCGTATCGTATACAGAGGCTCGGCTTGGTCGAACGATTCTCGAATGCTTTATCGTGCCAGGTGAAATTTTGGGCACGGAAAGTGGCTTGCCGTTGAGTCGTTGAGTGTTTTATTGTATACGCACTTTCAGAGTGAGCGATCCGAGACTTTGTAATTTTTTTCTTTTAAATGCAAACAAAGACGCACCCAGGGATTCTTATTAAAATTCCCTTCGAATGGGTTTATTTGGACTGTGAATAAAGTTAAAGGACGTTGGCGATATGCATTTGAAAATTTTCGGAGCGCGTACTAAACCGTGCTACGAATGAATCACACCGTGCTTTTGTACGCGAGTCGTGGCTTCGGTCGCTCGTTAAAATTGACAACCGTTCCAGAGGCTTCTTTAGATAGATGCTGCCGACCGGCGATCGAAAGAAACTACCCGCATAAGACTCAGCTTGACATTTCACTGAAAATTCAATTAAAAAAGAAACGCAAATCATTTCGACGAGGCAGTACCCCGAAGTGAAAAAGCGCGCAACCCCGCAGAAGCTCGCCTGTGTATAACACAACAATCGCGTACAATGCCCTGGAAAGCCGAAGAAAAAGTCGAGTTCTCTCTCTCGCGATAAAAGCGCGATAGAACGCGGCGGACAACGACCTCGCCGCGCTGCGGATCGACCCTGACCCTCGAGCGCGTCACCGGGAAAAGGTTTCGGCTCGCGGAAATTGCTATACCCCCCCCCGCCGCCCGCTGGTTAAATCGACGCGTGCTTGATTTTCGGGCGTAATGATCGACGGAGTTTTGGGGTGGAAGGGAGGCTGTCGATTCGTCTCGGGAGAAGGGGGATTTTTATATTCTTTTAGCGTGAACTCGATTCGTGTAAGTAACCACGGAAGAAATGCGTTTCGGAAATTTTCGGTATAAAAAGTTTAAAATAATATTCGAAATTCTTTTTAAACGGGAATTTAAACGCGACGATGCCCAAAAAAATTAATCAGGACTTAGCAATGTCCCACCGTCATTTAAAGTTGCAACACAACTGGTACAGGCAGAAGTGCAACAGTATTCTGTTTTCGTAATTGCGTGATTGTGAAATTTCTGGTGAAAAAGATGGTGCGTTTCCATTATAACTAAGAGTTAAGTAATTTTTTATTAATTACGGAAAGTACTTCGTACACGTTGTTTTAATTAAATTTAATTATTAAAGTTTCCAGAGCGGAAAGACAGGCAATTTATGCTTCAAAATGCTATCTGTAACACAACTTATAGAACTATAGTTATTATTACAGTATATTACGGACTCTTAAAACCACATTATAATTACACATACTCTGTGGCCGCAAGAGATTTTAATTAATTATCTAAAAATAGCTATTTACATTTCATTGAACTTCTAATTGAAAAAAAGTATAGCTTGAAAAAAAAACTGATAAATCCAGAAGTGCGAGTAACGATCGCGTTCATATTTAAAATTGTTCGTTTCTTCAACTGTTTAACAGTGCCCACTTCTTAAATAGCCATTACGCAGTAACCGCGCATTTCCAAGTAAAGAAGCCTACAAAATATCGTGTAAATATTATTGTTTTCCCAAAAATGCTGCCACCCACTCGCTGCGCCAACTCCCCGGGTTAAAAAGAATCACAAAGTGCCATTCTCTCCCCGTAACTTCGTAAATTAGCGGATAATATCGATCGCGAGAGAGCCCCGGAGCTCCGCACAGCCGCCTGCTCGCGAAAGGGCGAATCCCCCGAACGTGCTCTCCCACATTTACCGACGCATCCCCGCGGCTGCTCCCTGCGCGACCTTGAACGCCCAGGCCCGTTAAGAATATCAACAAAATAGAGGTAGGGCCAAGAGAGAGAGAGAGAGAGAGAGCGAGCGAGAGAGGGAGAGACGGGAGGGCGTTCGAAAAGCCGGCAGCCATTTGTGCCGGGCGTGCAGCGATACCGCCAGGACCTCGCGAGGCTACTCACCGTTCGCTCCTCTCCGAAAGTCCGCCGGTCCCTTCTGCTCGAGCGGCACCTCGGGCCAAGCACACTGTTTCTTTCTGTTACAAACGAAAAGCTACGCGCACCGATTGCCTCTGCGAATCTGTGCGGTGTACGTCGGAGACGGAGAGAGAGAGATAGATAGACTGGGCTCGAGGGAACTCGAAACGAGGCACGCGAATCGAGGTCTGTCGCGCTACTGACTGGCCCGAGCGTATAGGATCCGTGGCTCTCTGCCGCGGCGTTGCTCGAGCCGCCGGAGTAGGGGAGGCGGCTGGACTTCGGGGAGGGAGCCCGACGACTCGAGCCGTCAGGGACGAGCGCGAGGAGAGGAGCCTTTCGACGACGCGCGGAATTAAATGCCCGACCCGCGAGTGATCTAGTTCGAGGTGTAGTGCACCGGTGCTTGGCGGCGCATCTTGCGGGTGAATTTTTTTTTTACTCGGGGTTTTACGACAACTTTTCCACAACAGTCTCTCCAAGTTTTATTTAACCATTTTTAAAGGTAATATAATATTTGATGATCTTGTATCGCTGCGCGTAATACAAATATGATACTGTGAATAATTTTAAATATATCTTTACGTTGGCATTAATAACAGATTAAGATTCACTTTGAAATCGTTGGAATGAAATATTTTATTAAAAAAAAAAAAAAATTCAAGCAAATAATCAATTATTATCATTAAATCATTATTTTATAACGACACAGCTTGCTTTGTATTGTACCGATCCGATTCAGTAACAAACAATTTCCGAACTACCGCCGTACCAACATCTTTGTATTGAAAATAAAAAAAAAAAAAAAAAAAATTGTCAAGCCAGCTAAACGGTCGATTCCAATCTCTCTGGCTCAGAGGCCAAAAGCGAAACGGCGAGACGAGGAGGACGGGGGGCGCGCAATCGAAATCTCCGCTCCTGGCGGGCGTAGGAAGAAGGGTGGCGGCGGCCCCGCGGTGGGAGGACCAGAATGTGCATCGAACTTGCACGTAGGGCGCCTCAAGGTAAGCGCGAAGCTTGGCTCCTCCGCGCGGCTGCGCCGCTGAACCTGCGAGCCTCGCCACTGCGCCGACTCCCCCGGTGTCGCTCGTCCTCCGAGATGCGGCCTCCAATGATCGGCCGACCGATTTGCATGCCGGCCAGAGAGAGAAAGAGAGAGAGAGAGAGAGAGATCTATATATACGCTTTCGTCGCGAAGGTGGAGTCGATCGCGGGCCAGTTTATGCTGATCTTCATCGTTTCCATGATTTTATCTGTGGGTGTGTATCTCGTTGGGTGGAAGCGCGATTTTGGGATATGGTTTGATTTCTGAGATTTTTGGCTTCTTTAATTACGATAGGGCTTTCATTTGATAATTGAGCTTGAACAAGTGGGACACGATTTTTAAGATTATTTATGAGTGGTATAGTAACTTACATAATCGAACATTGAATGCTAAATAATTCCAAAACGTTGATGTATTATACGTATACTATATATGTATGAAAGCATTTTCTGCTCGGTCGAGAGTAATTAGTTTATAATAAGCCCGATCCCATCGCAGGTACATGAGCAACCGCAACTTCCACTCGCGGGCAGAAAAAGACGGCGCGGCGAAGTATATACATTAATAAAAAGGAAACCGAACGAGATGAGGAAAACGATAAAAGGACACTCCCGCGCCGCCCATTGTTACGTCAACGTCCAGCGGGGGAACAATGCGGAGAGTCGCCGGGCCGCGGAAAACAACGAGGCCTCCGAGTCGGCGAGGAGCGCGCTTTCCGTCCAGGCTGCTCGATCAAACGGCGCGGAACTCGGGCGGACGACGCGATGCGCATTACACGCGCAGGCGGACGGCCGCCGCGGCTTCGATTACCGCGGACGCCCGAGGCGCGCTCGCGTCCGCGTTTGACACTTGGCTGGGTGTGCGCCGCGCGATCTCGAGACGGATCGCTTACCGGTGCACCGCGCGACGTGAGGCGATGCGTTACTTTATTCGAAGACGAAACTAGAGCTGCGATTTTCGCCGCGAGAGGTTGGAGGGGAACGGCGTGCTTCTGGATTGGTGGATTTAATTGTCGGGTGTAATAAACGTTTTATTTTAGTGATGTTGCAAAAATATGCCGTTAGTACGATTTAAATAGTAACATTAAATTGCCTTATTTACGTTTTAATCATACCCGAGTAAAATTAAACTTTTAAATTTCGACGAATGGGGAAGTTCGTTTTAAACGAGCGATTAATAAATCAAAATTTCAAATTTGAATAATCTGAATTAAAATTTCGGATATTAATTCGATGTAACGGGACGTTTATACGCCTCTTTATTCGATATAGTTATACATAGACAAACCATTTTAAGTAAAGTTCTCATTCCGTTAATAATATGACCCTTCAACTAATTGTACACATTACAATAAAAGACAAGTCCCGACACATCTAATAGATTTATAAACAAAAAACGTCCAATCCCCCAACGGATCCGCGCCGGCAGTACACCGAGCACCCGCACCTCCGATCCCGCAGACAACCGCCGCAAAAGTCCGGGCCGCCTCGCAGCTTCGAGGCATCAATCCGCGCGCTCGCGCATTCATTACGCACGCGTGAAACCGGCCGAGCGCCGGCCGGCTAATTAATTGCGAATTAATTAGCCGCGTGGTCAGAGGCGCGCGCATGCGCGTGACTAACGAGCAGCGGCGGCCGGGCCCCTGCCTAACTGCACGAGGATTTCTAGAGCGGCCACTCGGCTCCTCTTCCTTCCTTTTCCTCCCCGGGTACCGCAAGCCGGAGCTCGTTTCCTTTTTTTTTTTAATGCTATTCTGGAATGATATGAAACTCGATCGCCGCTCCGGGCCGGAGATCTTTGATGGGGTACGCGGACTGTTCAAAGATCCTGCGGGGGCACTGGACTGCGGGGCTAAGGAGTGCTTGTACTTGTTGATTGCAGTTTACCGAGCAATTACGACGAGGGCTGATGATTGTAGACCTCGACGAAGGTGCGCATTAGGAAGTTTTATTAATTTTAGTTTGCAGCTCCGGCTTGCCTTAAATTCTGATATAATGGCAATATGTAATTCGATTCAAGAGCTAGATCTTTATTCATTTTCTTATTCTGATTGTTCCAACCAAGTTCAACATTAAAGCAGTTTTCATGGCTTTGGTCGTTTGTACCGTTGCAGTTTCTACAGCCGTAAGTTTCTTACTAAATACTAAATTAATTAAAAAGCCAATTGCTGTTTGACTAATATTAGCTTGTTGTTTACTTTGAAGAGTGGAAAAATGCTTGATGAAGTAAAGCAATGTTTGAATGGCCACAATATAAATCCACGTATTTGAGTTAAAATTTTTTAATAAGTTATACTAAATCATTATTATTAAATTCTCTTTATAAAAATATCTGTTTACGAAGTCATAGATTGAAATTAAAAATAAAATCGTTAGTAGACTAATTGCGGTTAATCACTGATGAATATGCGTTAGTAACAATACGTTAGTAAGGTCATGATCTTTGGTTATCATATAAACAGCGCAATAATTGCATCTTTCGCTATATACTTGTGTTTCAAATAAAATTTACTGCGAAATCGCTCTCTATGTTTATAGTACTGCTGAATCGTAATATATAGAGAATTCACTATAAAACAAAAACGAATTTGCGAAAGAAAAAATGTATTTTTGATTAATCCTCTCACCGTCAAGTGCTGTCTTAATTTTGCATACGATTATTAAGTAAAACGAATCGAAAATTAATAACGAAAGTCAACAATAACGATTTAAAAACTGCACATCAAAGGCTAAATTTACCGAAGTAATTCAGAAGCGCCTTTCCCAAGCTCTCTAATCCAGTCTAAATTCAATACATCTCAATTCGAAAATCGCGCCGGCAGATATTAAAATCTATATACGTGCCAGGACCCCATAAATCCACAAGCTGGATTCACGCTTCTGCGCCAAGCCGCTCCGGGAGAGCGGCGGCGCAAAGTCGGTGATGCGTGCAAAAAGCTCGTTAAATCCGTTTCCACCGCTCGCCGGGGAAATCGGCGGAGTCTCCGCGAGGAGAAAAGGAAGGAAAGAAATAAGAAAAAGCAACAAAGAAACAATTCGCACCTCCTTCTCCGCTCCGTCGAAAGTTCGCGGCCCGTTGCGGAGCAGGTGCCTCGTGTATATATAATAAAAGCCGGCTCTCGTTCCACTTTCCGCGGCCGGTTCCGCGTAAGGATTTGAATTTAGACGGATGATGAAGTGCGCGCGCGACGGGCGAGCGGAGCCAATTTGCAAACAACGACGCCGAGGAAGAAGCGCCTCGGCTCGAGAGCTGCCGCGGAGAGGTCGCCGAGGCGAAGTTCAGCGCCCGACCTCCAACGGGGCCGATTATTGATGAGTCTTTGGGAGAGATTGGGTTTAAGTGGATATTTTGCATCTGTCTTTTCACGTGCAACTGCTTGCGTGTAAAAACGAGTATATTTGTAAACTTTGTGATAATGTCGTATAGAAGTGAAGAGGCATAGGGAGCAGGTGTTGTTTTTGACAGAACTGCCGCGTAAGCAGGAACTTTTACTGTTTAATGGTCGCGAGGCTTATTATTTTATTCTCTTCCCCCTTTTTATTTTGCCCCTGAATTTTAAACGTACACGAGCTTTTGTTTGGACTCGTTCGTTCTTATTTTGTCGCAACGTCATTAAGCAGAACTCATCAACTTCTGTATAGACGTACAAGCGACTGCACGGTCAACAGCTAGATGTTTTCGGTTTCCTAATTCAACGATTCAATATTTTAAATCGTTGTTTATAAATAGAAAAAAATGGCTATTTTTATTGTTTAAAAAAAAAAAAACAAAATAATAAGAGTATGATATTCGATTAACTTTTTTTGTGAGACTTTTATTAAAATTTAAATATTCTTTATTGTTTAGTAAAAATAATGTTTGTTTTGAAAAGCTTTCTGCGATTGTAACCCTTACATTCTAAGGTAAGAAAAGTAAGGTTGTTCGGCAACTTTCTATGCAAATAATTTTGTTCCGCTATAAACATTTTCCTTTAAAAATTTGTGGCGTCTTTAATTGCACGTATAAAACTGTCGTAGTTAAATTTTCACTTTTTCTTTAGTTTATGGTGGACTAGAAAATGCTCCTTTATTCGCTTGAATTAAAAAAAAAAAAATAGCTCTCTTCCATTTTTATTCGAAAATTGTGTTTCGTTGCTCAATAAAGTTTCTAAAAATAACGAATATCACGATTTTCATCGATAAAACCCCCATCTTAATTAATTTCATCTAACTTCATAATGCTTTTTCGCGCACAAGCGAAGCGAAAAAAAAAGAACCTCACTCCCACCGAATCGAGCAGCAAATTACTTGGGTCGATCTCAATGGCGAGTTGATAAAAAGCAAGGATCTCGAATTCACTTGAACATAACCGACCATTTCTGCTCTGAATTTCCTTCCCCCCTTCCCGTCGCCGCAGACAGCGGCGAAAAGAATGCGCGCTATACACATCAGTCGTAATTGGACTGGCATTGCGAGCGCTAATGCAGCCTTAGCCAGAGTGGCATCACGCACCGGCAATTACAAAAGTGATTAGCGCGGCTATCGACGCCGCCGCCGCAGCGGCCGTTTACGGAGATCCCGAGGACTCCCACGATCGGCGCTCGATCTCGCCGTCCGCGCTTCGTAAGGGGGATTTATTTTCTGAGACGATGAATTTCAAATATCCAAGCTTCAAAGTAGGCCAGTAATACACCCAATGAACGCTGCCACTTTAATAAAATAATATTGTCTTACTTGGCTCGAATTCGGAACCAACGACTAACATCTGGTTCAATTAGATTGTACGTTGAAATTTTTCATTAAATTCGCAACAGAAGAGCTTCTAACGGTATAAAAAAAAAAAGAAAAAATCGCCCCTCGATCAAGCAGCCAGCTCAGGCGCCTCGATATTTGTCGCCCGGCGGCGTCAAACATTTCCCTCGGCCGCCGCGTAATATCTTGCGAACGAGCGCCGATCGGAAGTAGCGGGAGAACGTGAGAGGAATATATCGCTCGCCGCTCGCACAATACCCGCGGACGATCGCCCGGCTCGACAGCGGCGGAGCGCCGCGCAAAAACGATAATTAGATAATGAAACACGGCGCGAGGCGCTACCGGCAATTATCGGCTTTTATACGGGGCTGCGCGCGCTGCGGCTGCTTTCTCTCTCTCTCTCTCTCTCTCTCGGCTCTCCGAATCGCTCGAATATCTTCGTCGATTTTTCACTTGGCGCGATCGGCCGGGGATAAGGAATTGCGGTTTTTGTCGTTAGCCGCTGCTACCGTGCGCCAGTTGGGTCAAAAAATTGCGAGCCTCGCGCGGCTGCAGTAAATAATTATGAATCCCACAGGCAAAAACTAACACGGTCTAGCTGTACTTTATTATGTTCGTAATTTTAAAAAGAAGTGTATTAAGATATTAATATATATTTTACTTTATAAATCATTCTGTACGTCTCGAAGTTGCAAACGGAGAATGGCTCTGTTTGTAAAATAGAAAAGGTTAAACTTACTTTTTGTAAAGTTTCAAAAACCGATTGGCAACATTCGAATCTATAGTATACTCTCGAAATAAACTGCCAATCCCTCGTCATCGATCGCAGCGTTCGCTCGCTAAATTCGACGAACTTCGCCTTCCCGCGGAGCCCGAAAAAAAAAAAGGAAGGAAGCAATGTGGCGCGTGAGAGCCGCGCCAGCCGAGGCGGCCGAAGAAGGGCTCGTAAACGGGGGGAGGGTAAAAAAAAGAGGAGAGAAGTCGCGGAAAACACGTCAATGGCGCGCGTCGGCAGGTTCACACGTGCCGGCAGCTTCCTGCCGGAAAAAGACGCCGCGCGCGCGCGAGTCCCACGCGCGCCGCGCTCGTTTGCGCCGACGAGGCCTTCGCCGTTTCGGGTGAAGCGATTCCGCCTTGAGTGCGCGCTTTTTTCGGGAAGTCGTTTAAGGCGCCTTGGATGATCTCTCTAATTGCGCGCTCGTTGGCGAAGGTTTGGTGTCACTCGTTCATTAGGTCGAATGCGGCAGTACTGTTAGGCTGCGTAGGATAGAGAAAAATCTGTATTTGGAGAGGATAATATAAGAAAGTCAAGTAACTTTCGCTTGTTCTCTTGAGAAGTAACAGTTTTGTTTTAAATATATTACCTTCTCGGTAACAGTAAAAGATTTGATGGAAAATAATTTTTTTCGGTTTTATCACAACTTTCTATATATTGTTGTTTATAAGTCGTAACTAATATTGCCTTATCTAAGCTAAAAATCTAAATTACAATTTAATAAAAGTAAAGAATTCGTTTAGTAATTCTTCAAAAATTAAAGTATTATAATAGCTTTTCTCTTAAAAATGAACTTTCTAAACAAGTTTAATTGTTTTCTCAATTTCTAGATTAAAGGCTTGTTTTCCGATTTCGTACATACATCATCGTGAGTAGCCTAACTATATTGGAGTTGTAATAGTTTTCTTTCTCATATTCTTTTCGTTTCTAATCAAGTTCTTCTACTCACGTAATTGCATTTACTGAGAAAGAAAATGAAGTTGATACACGAATGAGTGAACCGATTTTAAAGTTCAAGCATCTATTTTACTTTTTAATTCTTGGAAAGATTACTTTAGTAATTGGTTTTAATTAAAAATAAACGTTCATTACTTCACGATTTTCAAAAACACTATCAGAATTGTAAAAATATAGCTTTAAACGTCTTTTCATTCCTTTATACATGAAGATCGAAAATAACAGTTTAATTGCGATTGTCAAAAATAGTTTTTCTTCATAAACAATATATAATACAAAACTATCCTCACATCTTCTTGACCAAATGAATACTGCTCTCCACTAGTCGTATTTCCAACTCGCCTTGCTCCTCATAATACACAAAGTCGTAGGTTTTTGCGGGCGCATCGCAGCGCGCGTTAATTGCTTAGAGTAAGTACAGAGAGCTCGGACGCGAAGCGTCCCATTAAAAGTTCGCTGACCGAGGCACACCAGACCGTATCCTTTATCTTGACCGTGACCGTTTTGTTATTAGGCATACGCGGGAATAATATACCCACCGACAAAGCTGCCGCACGACCCAAATACCTATTTTCCTTATCGTAAGTTCGAACAGCCCCAGTTTTTACGTAACGTTTAGCTGTTGCGATAAGGAAGGAAGTGGCAAAAAAAAGTGGCGATAAAGAAATAACGAAAACTGAATTGTTTAGTTCATTCGTCAACTTCAAGAGGATGTGAAATGGTTTGAATATGAATCACTGCGGCCAAAAGAATTTTTCCTTATGGCGAATTGTTGTAATATGCGGGAATTCATGATAAATTTTTTTAAGTAGAATAATTTATAAATAATGTGTAAAATTTTAGTAAATAATATTAAGTTACTTTTATTCAATAATCTTAAGAATTATGCGAGTTTTCAAAAATAATGAATAGACAATTTGACTCATATATATTGTATTTAAACAATAATTAATAATACTTATACAATATTTAAAGAATTCGAATGTTATTATTAATAGTGATGTAATGACTTTGATATTTTATAAGTTGTACGCAAAATAATACGTTATATATATATGGTTTCAATACAGAGTACAGGAAGAAACGTGCTGCCAAAAACATTCAAAGTAAACAACATTTTCTGCAATTTTCAATTAACAAGAACTTTAAATGCTGTATCATGAAAACTAATAATTTTTTTTTTGTATTTGATAAAAGCTTTATATAAATTATTATAGATGTAATATTAAATATTTCATTCATGTATAAAAATTTTTTTAAGAAAATTAGAGAATTCCCTATTGAAAAGATCTTATAAAATCTGATAAGAGCGTAGAAATCTGATAAACTTACTTGATTTTTGCACCAGAATCTATAAGATTTTATTGGTTTTTATCAGATCGTTTCAACAGGGTTATCCGTAAATTTATAAGGATGAAATTTTAATTCTTTCATGAAAACTTTTAGATCAAGAATTCATTGATTTTCTGATGTTATGCTATCATTAAAAATTGCATAAAAAATATCCCTTAATTATTGAACCCTCTACTCCAGAAGTTAGCGATATGTGATACTAGAAAAATTTTTTTGAGAGTATAAATGGAAAAACATATTAGTAATAATGAAAAAACGTATTAACAAAAGACGCATAAGTCTCAATGTCCCGCAAAAGGTGAATTAAAAGGGGAAAGGAAGAAAAGTCCTTTGTTAAATTTTGCATTAGAAAGGAATAAACTATTGAAAGTAATAGTAGAAAACGTATATTTGCTGTACTTAAGTATTCACGGGTACAGTGTTCACAATATGTATACATATATATTAATTATATATAGTATACTATGCTCAATGGGTATGCATAAACAAATGCATTTTTCTTGCATACACAATTTGCTATTATGCAAAATTTGCACCAGTAACTCTCATTCCTGCACTCATTAAAGCTATACTTCATCATAGTACCATTTTCGGTTTGCACTAAATGTCACATTAATGTTACCTTTGACAAGATTATTTTAATAATGTTCAGTGCAAAATATTTATTTGTACTACCTGTGTGTATATGTGTATGTGTGTCTGTATTAATGAGTGTAAATTGTATTTATAAAAGAGCAACATGCTAAAATACTTAATGTACTTTTTTATAGTAACTACGTCTTGGATTACTAAAAAATACGTCAAAATTGTACTCGCGTTCACTTGAAAGATAATCTCGAAAAATATTAACCATTCCCCATTACTTTTTTTTAAGAATCGAAATTCTTTTGGAGAATTGTTATACGACATACAAACTAATTCTTATACTTATTTTTTTTTTCTACAATTGACTTCTCTTCTAAAATTTGAAAAAATTTTCGATATTTTTTCTATAATACGTAACAGGAAATTCGTTGTGCAATAATTTTCTTAAGACTCTTAAAATTTATAATCGGCACTATGTTTCTTATTGGGATTTTTAATACTTTTTATATAGCACTTAGTTTTTAAAATGCATTGGATAAATAACATTAGTAAATGACTATATGTATACTTAACAGTTGATGCCATTTTTCTGAAAATTAGATACAGAACACACATTCACAGAACGCATTGTAGCATTAACTTAAAAATATAATCGAAAGCAAAAAGTACTATTCAAAAATCATTAGCTCCTTTACCCAACAATAATAATAATCAATTCTTATGGCATTATGAAACACGACTCTAATCGCGAAATTGCAAAAGCAATTAAAATTCATGAAAAATGTTTGGCATACGCGAATTAATTCCGTCCTTAATCATAATTTCTTTAATCGTTGGTCGAAACGAAGGCAACAAGTTCCATCGTTGTAATTAATTTTTTTCAAGCGGAAAAAGTGTCTCAGCTTTATTCTTTCCAATCCTTTTTAATTTCGAACGACCATTCCCATTTAAGATGTTCGTTTTTGTCATCGTCGGTGAAGAGGGAAGTGACAGTATAGGAACCTCGAGCCATCATACCGGCTGGTGCATCTTCGGGTGGAGTCGTGTAAGATTGAATCTCCGTTTTTGGTGGGTACGAGCCAACCATATGCGTCATTTTATCAACTGAAAAATAAAATTTATATTAAAAATTAATAAATTAGATATAAAATTAAAATTAATATTTATTTTTTAAGAAAATTTTTGTACTATTTATAAATAAATGAAAATGTTATTAAATTAATGACTATTAATATCACTTATTTACAAATATAAATAAAAAAAAATGATAATTTAAGACTCTACAATTTCAAAATTCAGAATTTGAAGACTAATGCCCAAATTTCTAATTCATGTAAATATTTTTTTATATTACCTGTCACTCCTAATATTACATTTTCCATGAAAGCAATTAAAAAATAAGGACAAATTAGATAAAAATTAATGTAGTTAATTTACATTGCTTCTTAAAAAATATTCAAAATTTTTCTCTTTGCCATATTAACAAAATATATTAAAACTTAATATACAAATTCAGCTAGCATAACGAGACGCAAATTAATAAAATTACCAAAAATGTGTAAAGCAGTTAGAGATAAGAGTAGTTATATTAGATCAATTAAAGTATTTAATCAACTGCCAAATGATCTCAAAAACCTTGACATGAATAAGGTATTGTCTTTGACTAAAATAAAAACATGGGTAAAAGAAAATATTTTATAAATACATGCAATACTGTTGTATTTCTTTAAGTTTGAATCGGTCTTGTTTTTTCTTTATACGAAATCAGAAATATATGAAAAATTTCTTTACTTAGTTCTTAAGTTAGGTTTTAAGTTATTTTTTAAGTATATTATGTATTCCGGACCAACGAACAGGAAAGTTATTTTCCTCTGTGTAATGTAATATATTTTGTTACTCTGCATCAATAAATAAAACAAAAAACAATAATTCTTACCAGGAACACCTAAACGGTAGGTCTTTTGAACGTATTTCAAGCCATGCACAATTTCTCGTTGGACAATAAAATCGATTCGAATTTTATAGCTTACACCTTCTTTTATAACAAAACTTTGTTTCTTTAGTTGAGATAAATCACCAGTTAAATCCAATTCCATATCAGGTCTTTTTTCTGCACATAATGCTAACTTCTTTACAATGACTTTCCTTGGATCACTTGAATCTAAAGGTATAAATATATTAAAGCATAAATAGTTTAAATACATACTTCATTATTACAATAAGAAATCATTTTACTAACAAAATATTTATCTTAATTTATTTTTTTATCTATTTATTTCAAATTTTGTCAACATACTCACCGACAATTACACCACCAGCTTTGGCTTCACCAAGCAGGGTTTCCTTATACTTCCTTAAACTCTCATCCTCCTTATCCGTTTCTAAAATTTGTTCAATACTTTTCTCTGGTGGTGGTTTGTAAGTAGACTCAACTTCCAATTCCTCGTCGACCGAGTCAACATGATCCAGATGTGGCTCAGACATTTTTCACCTGTTAAATTAGAACAGCAATGAATATTTTTAAACCACTTGAGCAGGAAAAGCTCGTTATATCATTAGTATTTCCAGAAATACGATTATATAAAAGAAAACATTCAAGAGCAAAGATTTGTCGTTCTTTATCTTATTATCAACGACTTCAAGTCCTCTATATGGAGTGTTGGAAGCGTATATTAATATCTTTATGAGTCAAAAACGAAAACTGACAGTCCAGTTGTAGCCTCACTCTTACCGGGGGGGATAAGGCCAAAAAAGCCACGAGCTCCGGCGGCTTTCTCGCAATCTCTTGGGACACGTACGAAGGCTACACTGGCAAAGTGTTGTCGCCGGATGAGTAAGGACTCGCTCTCTCTCCCTCTCTTTCATCGTTAATTCGCGGTGCGCGCGCCCGTTTTCCTTTTAGCGATCACCCATATATACCTACTCGAATCGTAGTCATTATCAATCGAGTCACGGCAGAAATCTGCACACAGTCGACTGTCGATGCAACGTCTCTACATATTCGGCGAGCGATGACAGTGCCTAAGTTTCACGCGCGCTTTTTTTTGCTAACCAAAACCGCGGTTGGAAAAAGTAAATACACGAAGAAAAGGGCATTGTATATGTGTATGTACTTACGTTCCGCCTGTCGAGAATACTTGGAGCGGTGCTTGAGAATTGCAGGATTTATCTATATGTATTGGTAATGTTAATCCCGCTTCAGGGCCGCGGCAAACTGGCACCTAATTTAATGTATTTAATTCCACGGGCGGTTGAACGTCGTCGCGACACCTCTTTTTTCTCCTTCTCCGCGGACTAGAGAAGCTCAACCGCGCAGCTCACGACAGAACGGAAAGACACTGCGTGTGGAATATGGCGCCGGGGGTTTCGGACCCGCAGTGCGCAAGCCCGCGGATACACTTCCTGGAAGTACTTGTGACTTTAAAATTTAAAAAACGATCGTTAATTTTATAATATTAGGTACGGATTATATATTATTAAAAATCAGCTGCTTTTTTAAAAACTGCTTAATATGCTTCCTTAAAATTAATTCTTTAACGTCAAAAAGTTTAAAAGCTTTAATCCTTAAGCTCGAAATTAGATTCAAATAATTCTTACATTTTCCGATACATTTTTAACCTGGTCAAAAAAAAAAAACGAGGTTCTCTAATTCTAATTTAACAATTACCACTCAACGATTTCATCTTTCTGCACGAATTTATTTTAAAAAAAGTAACGAGTTTAAGATACGGAAAAGAAATGTTTTTCTATTCTAATTATTGTATCAATGATTCGTAAATAAAAAATAGAATTAATACATATTAATATGTCTTATTCGTATCTTTATAAATACGTGGAATGATATAATTTAGGAATGGTTGAACCGATTTTTAAAAAATTCAGTTTTTGTTCGTAAATTAAAAATAAACAATTTTTTTTTAAATTATTTTTGAAGAAACTGTATATTTAAGAAATAAGAAAGAAACTGTATTTAAGAACACGTATTTTAGTAGCTAAAGCTCATTCAAAAAAGGTGTGAATTTGCGCAAATTGCGCTTACATAGCAGCGAATGAAAAACCTTGAACTCAATAAATATGACTAATATATAAAATGACCTTTGCAATTTTGATTGTTATGATGGAAATTTGATTAAATAAAATTGAATGAAATTTTGTAGTTTGATGTAATTTATATTCTTACATGGCACAGTATGATACACATAAATTGCTCAGTAATAAGTTAAAAAATTAATTACCAATATTAGAATTGTTATACAATTTTTTTTTTATTTTGAAGACTTCTTTTCCTTTAAATATTTTTCAGCCACTACAGCAAGCTTATCTAAGGCCTTTTGATTGATAAAATTTTCTCTAGATTTTTCAATTTTTTTTAAAAGCAATTTAGGATGTATTTTCGCAAGTTCCATAAGGCAATCTAAAATAAAAAAAAATTCATTAAAGTTCATTTTCTAAAGATTTTAGATCTAAAGATTTTTTACCTAACATATGTCTTTGAAACTGTTCTCCAGGATCATCGAGATGCGTTAAGGTGTGTACGTAAGTGTATTCAATGTGAACATAATAAAACGAAAGATCGTAATTTTTAGGTAAAACTTTCCAAATTTCTTTAGTAGCTTCAATAGCAGCAAGACGAATTTCATCGTTTTTATCTTCTAAACGAGTCAATATTTCAGGACTTATTTTATGGATGTGCTCTTCAGTAATGTAATTCAGTTTTTGTCCAATATTGATGATAAAACACAGGGCTTGCAAGCAGCATAATCTTATTTTAGGAGCATCATCTTCCATCATATTGACCAAAGTGGGTCTTACTGTATCAAATAACCAGCCAAACTGATCAAGAGACAAGTTGGATTTCTGTTCCTCCTTTGTTTCGTCTTCAACTTCACAGTCGTTTACTATTTTTTTCAAAAGCGTGCACAAGCAGCACATAGACGCTGTTCTGATCGCTTCTGCAGAACGACCTGCAGTCCAGGTCAATCCAGGAATTATTACTTTTTCAAGAATTACATTAGCAAAATCGACAAAAATTTTTGCTGAGTCTTCTTCCAGCGGTTTATCCCACTGTTCTAAGTATTCAGACAATAAAATGTACTGTTTCAATCTTAGTTTTTTGTCTTCAATAGCTTGAGTAGTTTTCTCGATAATTGGATGAATTAGATTTAAATTTTTGTAAGAAGTTGTCTTCGCATAAGTCATGCAAGTTTGGAAAATACCGAATTCATTAGAAACAACTGTCCAAGATTCAGGACTATCTTGTATTTCAGACAAAATCGTTGGTACGTATTTATCCAACAGTTGATTTACATTGTCGAATTTTTCAATTTTCGCAAGAGAGTGTAACAAAGATTTTGCTTTGGTTTCTATTGAAGATTCCGCCGAAAGTGCCAAGGTCGTAAAAATTACTATGAACAAATCCTGAGATATTTGACAACAATCTTCATCGCAAACTCGAAGTATCGATCGACAACAACTTAATAAATCATATTGATAAAGAGCTTTTCGACTCCTGCACGTATGACTTGTTTTTAAAATAGAACCGATTTTGGGTAATTCTAAAACAAGCTCGTCGCGTCTGCTTCCTCTCAACATAGCTGCGAAAATTTTCAGGTGGCCAAATGTTGGATTGTCTTCAATCGCTGGTAAGATGAGTTCACAGTAAACCTTTGGAAGGACGAAATATCCCATATATTCCGCTGTAAGATCTATGTTTTCTACGACACGTTTGTCTTCGTCATGACAAGCTCTGTTATATAAACGTGAGATTTTTAAATTAAGAAGGTGATTAATATTACATAAAATAATAGTACTAAAATAAATTCCCCTACCGATACAATGCCGGAAGTAATTTTGGCAGGTGCATCGTTACTTCTTCTTCAACATTTAATATAAGAACGCAAAGTAACTGAGCTGCGCGAAGTTTGATATCTGCCATCCAGTCGTGCAATTCTCGTATTAATGCACTGATTAATTTGCTGAAATTCTGTTGAGCAATTGTACGACATCCTAAATTTGGCCTAATAACTGAAAATAATAATTATTTTTATAGCAAATAAAAACAAAATAATTATCTGGTTATTACTGGAATATTACTCACTATTAGGCGGATAATGGGGCAGTTCTTCTAAGAGAAAATCTAGTTTATCTTTGAATTTTTTATCTTCTTCATTTTCACGTATGTATTGTTTTCCAGCTGTCAGCCACAAATTAGTCGCTTTTTGCCGAATTTCAGCTATGACATCATTCATTCCAGTAAGTAAAAGTGGCATTAATTTGTGCCAATAACTGTACCTATCTTTGAATTCAACCAGCCATCTTCCGACTACTTCAACAACGGCTGTAAAATCAATTAAACGAGAAGAATAATATTTTCTTATTGCGCTTTAAACAAAAAAAAACCTACATTAAACTGTTTTAAAAAATAATGAGAGTTTCATTCACCTGTTCTAACAGCTCCGGATTGATCAAACAATCTTTCAGCCAAAGGGCCGGCTACTGCGTCTATTATTTTATCTTTTCCAATCAGTAAAACTTCACTTAATGTTTGGATTGTAGTCATCCGTATTTTGTAATGTTGATGGGAAATATTAACTAATATTGGTTTGACAAAAGCTTCTGATTTTTCGTAAAACTCTTTTGGCATTGCTTTAGCAATTTCGACAATGCATTCACAACTTTCTTTTTTAACGTTTGGATATTTATCAGTTACAGTTCTTGTTAAAATCTTCGTTAAATCGTCAAAATAAGATTTTAATTTATCTTGGTATTTAAGAACAATCGCTCTTAAAAATATAATACACTTTAATCTAACTTCTTCAGATGTTTCAATTAATTCTTCAGAGGCTAAACGTTTAGTTAAAATCGGAATAATATAAACTATATTTTTATCAGAAGGAGGCAAATGTAATAAAAATTTTTTCAAGACTTCTAATGCTAAATCTCTGCAAGCTTCCACTGGATCGTGTAAAATTCGTACAACTGGCCTATGAAAAACTTCCCATAATTCCCAAGAACGTTTCTCATCTAAATTTTCGAGCATATTAAGAATATTTTTCAAAACATCTTGAAGAGCTTGTTTTCTTTTAAGTTTTTCTTCTGATTCTAAAGATTCACAGAGAGCACTGAATTTTAAATCATACAATTCAGACATAATTATTATTTATTCCTTGCATGAACACAACCAAATAGACTGCACTTCAAAATTAGTAAGTAAACAAAGTGTAGGTTGCTATGACAACATATCCCATGAATATATTGTGAATAAGGGCAAGTATCAAAAATACAATATTTTATCTACACTAACTAAATTAATAACAATTATTAGTTCAGTTCATTATGGAAATATTGTAAATTTTGTAAACGATAATTTACATCATGCATAAATACACCAATCTGCTACTAACAATTGTTCTGTTAACTTAAATTTTTGCTGATTAATAAAGCACAATCAATATTTGAGTAAAATCTCATTTTAATGTGATCATTTCTATTTAAATACATTCAATCGTTATGTGCAATCTATACACCTTATAATAATTATAATTCATGACAAATGATCAATATTCAATACAATGATAAAAAATACATTACTAATAATAAAGATGATAATATAAACAACTCTACAATTTATATTGTAAACTAGAACTTTAAAGTAATCAAAGCAAAATCTTCGTATAACAAACTGATTATCGTAGTGATGTTTAATGTAAAAAAAAAAAATAATACATGAATTCAAAATAAAATGCTATAAAGCGCTAATAAATCAATAATCGTAAAACCGCTTCCTTATGGAATGGAAGTCGTTCTTAAATGACTTTCTGACAAATATCGCGGTCATTAGCTTCATTTAGATTATATAAAAATGTCATAGAAAATTAGAGAATAGAATTACGCCCTATAATGTAATAATGTGTGGCATGTGTATTTTACGCAATATAAGTAACAATTTCTCTTTTTAACTAGATTCGGTGGATTCGTTGATAAAAGGCGTGATACATGTATGTATATATGTTTACAACGATCAATTAACAACTGCAATATTCAATCCTCCAAAGTTACATTTTTAAATAAGTAGGACATTGACTCCTTGTTGTGAATGCGTCGAATAGCTTCTGCCAGCAGAATACTAATATCAACAGTTTTTATTTTGTGACACTGCATCTTTTGCAATTCATGAGGAATAGTATTAGTTACAACAACCTTGAAAGAAAATAAAAACTATATATAATTAAGTTTTAATAAATTACTATTTAATTTTAAGAATTTTTAGAAGCTTAACGTCATTATTTTATTATTATTACAAAAAAATATAGAATTTCAATTCCCAAAATCAGAATATTTGAAAACTGTAAGTACATATAAATAAAATTACCTCATCAATGGCAGATTCCTCAATGAGTCTAGGAGCATCTGAGCTTAATAAGCCGTGAGTAGCAAGAACATAAATTTTGTACGCTCCTCTTTCTTTAAGTACTTCAGCGGCCGCGACAAAAGACTGTACATCATCTACCATATCGTCAACCATAATAGCGATCCGTCCACCCACATCACCCACGACGTTTATTGGAGGTTTTTCTTTAGCTGGATGTACAGGTACACCAACGCCTACCTGCATTGTCCGCAAAGACGAGAGTGTCGGTGGTGAATAACGTCCGTCATTCATATCAGATTCGGATTCACGTTGTTCACCATGAATTACTGCGATTCCTAATCGCAAACGCTCTGCATAGCTAGTGGCTTTCTTAGCACTGCCTGGATTTCTAGCCACAATAACAGAGTTTCGAAAATCTGGAATCTGTAATGATTATTTAATTCATTTTCATTTTAACTTAAATAATTATTTTAATTAACAAAAATATCAAGCTATATGTAATGTACAATTGCTATACTTACAGATTCTTGTATGTATTGAAGTAAGAAAGGACTAGCCCTTAAGTTGTCAACTGGACAATCAAAGAATCCTTGAATTTCTTTTTGATGTAGATCCATTGTAATGATATGCGTTAAACCACTTTTACACATCATTTTAGCTAGGAGTTTGGAAACAATACATCCTCGCTTTCTCATTTTACATTGCTTTGAATAAGGCAAATATGGAATCACACCAACAATACTTTTGGCGGAAGACGTTTTACATGCATATGCCATAATTAACAGCTCCATAATATTATTATTTACATCTTTTGTTCCAGTTTGAATTATATATATATCTTTTCCTCGTACAGAATCTCCAATTTCAACCATAGTCTCTCGATTGGTTTTGTAATATACTGCACATCCTCCATTTTTTACTCCGAGCCGGCTGTTAAATTTGAAATTGGTTATTTAACAATCTTAGTAAAGTAATTGTTCAATTAATTTAATTTTGATTTTATGGACTTCTTGCCTCAAATATAGTAATTATGAGTTTGAAAATAAAATTTTTAGTTTACAAATGATTTCTTTTAAAAACAAAAATATTTTCAATTGATTCTTACTCTGCTATTAAAGTAGCTAATTCAGGATGAGAATTTCCTGCGATAATAACTATGTCAACAGCAATAGGCCTATCCATGGTGCTATTCTTATCTAATATTGCTCAAAAATTTGTACCTGAAACACATCATTTATTATTATTTTTAAATAGTTTTTTACAGATTATTTTAAAGGAAACAACAAATAATTAAAAAAAATAATTAAAAAATAATGCACCCATCAAGATATAAAATAAAGCTAAATTTACATTCATGTAAAGAACATTAGAAAACAAGATAGACATTAATTGATACAAGTACATGATAGTAAATCGGCCTATAATAATTGGTTAAAATACTTCAAGATATCACGTTTTAGATTTAGCGCGTATTCGCAGTAAAATGTCACGGCGAACGCGTAAAATCTCATGATAGAACGTGCATTATAATAAATGTTTAAAGGAAAATACGTACCTCTGTGTTTTTTTGGTGTAAATGCAACAAATTAACACAAATAATACATTCCCTTCCTTTTGCTTTGCTTTATTTTATTTACTGTAGCTTTGGGGACTGGGGACTGGGGAGGAAGAGAACAGCTGTTCAGAGATCATAGCTGCCAACTTAATTCAGACTATACTCGGCACTGGCGGTGTGAATTTATTTAAATTAAATTTGATTTATTTATTTAAAAAAATTATTTTCTATCTGGAAGATAGAAATATTGTAAACCATTTCATTTTTATTCAATAATATAAAAATTTTTGTTACATTTATTATCATACATAAACTTTTCTATTATTTTTATGCATCGTTTTACAATTACGGTTCACTCAATCGTCTTGGTTTACACAAAGAAACTAAGTCGTTTTTTATTTTCATATCTCTTTCTTAGATAACATCAAATTATATTATACTTGCCTTTGCATTAATTAGAAAACTTTTTATGATTTAAAAATATTAAAGAACAAATTCTACGTAATTATTTCGAAAAATTATATATATATATTTTTTTAATTAATATTATATTTAAAAATAAAATATTTTTTGATAAAAATAAAGAATCATATTTTTTGTCAAGATATTAAAAACTTTATTATAAGATTCCAAAAATGACATTTTTTTTATTTAATTACTTTATATCGATACATGATCTTATATGTTGGTTTACTTTTTAAAAATACCATTTTCTAAGAAATAGCAAAAAACTTTATCATTTCAGATATGAGTACGCCATAAATTTGCTATAATTTTATCGATATTAATATCCGTGTAAGGGGGATGTATTATTGTCGTTTTTTGCAACAGTTTAACCGGGGCATTTACGGGTTATTGCGACGAGGTATGTGCTCATTTTCGGCTAAAGCTTTTTTTCTTGTTACTTGTTATGGTAGCAGTAGCTTTGAGTATTATTTTATCATTCAGTGTTCCTAGAAAGTGCAGCTTCATATACCTTTCACAATACCACCCTAAAATGCTCTCAGCCTCGCAATTTAAAAAAAAAAAAAAAAACGAAAAATCCAAGGTTTAAATTCTGCCTGGCCGATAATTCGGAGCCGGGCAGCCTGTGGCTTCGATCCGCGAGACAAACACTCGCGGCATGCCGGGGCCATTCCTCATTCCCAGGCCAGCAGCGCGCCGCATATAGCAAGTCGTCAACGCGTGCCAGAGTACAGATAAATATTTATATATTTGCGTATATACAAAATAGTATAAATATCATATAACATACAGTACGATTGCTACTAATCTTATTGATTTACTACAGGCATTATGATGCAATGTAGTCAATATATAAAATAAGTATGAAGTAAGAGAGAGAGAGAGAGAGAGAGAGAGAGAGAGAGAGAGAGAGAGAGAGAGAGAGAGAGAGAGAGAGAGAGAGAGCGCGAGGATCGTTTTGCGACCTGGGGGTAAGTCGCCACGTTGGTGGGGGAGCAGCCGCGAGGGGGCTAAAAATGGAAAAGGCGAAAGTTCGCGCGAGAGAGAGAGAGAGAGGCGTTGCCGTCGTCCACCCGGCGTAACAGGTGGTTTTAACTGCTACATAAAGCAGCTTGTGTGGTGGCTTGAAACGTGAAAGGACGCGCATATCTGACGATGCATTATGCGAATATAGGGAGAATGATGCGAGGCTGAATGATGCCCGCTGGGAAGCTTGATTTTTTACCGGGTCGTGGGGCGGATTTCAGGAGAAATATGAAAGAGGGAACATGCAAGTATTCATTTTGGGCAATATTTTCATTACACAGGAGGTACTCAATTAGGTTACGTGTTCCTCTGAAGATTAGCTTCATGAAACCATTTTTTAAATTGTAATTGTAAAATTTGACGTTAATAAAACTGTAATCAAAAATAATACAATATGTACTTTTAATTAATTTTAAACCAATGTTATCAACTCGCCTAGACTCATCATGCTGGAGAGGTGAGTGCTTTAAATTCGGGAGACGCGTTTCTTTCGTTGGCGAAGGTCTTGTTTTGAAAAAGAATTGATTTTGTTTGGCAAACTTGCTTGGAAATCCAAATTTTTTAAAGGAGAAGTAATTTGATTCTGATCCAGGCGAATTCTTTGAAGTTGTTTATTAACTGACTTAATTACATTTAGCGTGGAATTGATTACTTTTAAAATTAAGATTGATTACTTTTAGTTGAAAGTTTTGAAAAGTTTTTGAAAAATTAATTTAGTGATAAAACATAGGAGAATTATTGTTGTAAGACTGCAGTTGTCGTAAAATGCGTTACACCAAGGCAGCTGGATAACAATTTTTTCAAAATCTTGTTTAATGAAAATTAAAATTTTTCAATTAACATAAGAATTAAATAAACTGTAATTTGTGAATAAAAATATTAAAAACAATATTTTATATTTATTAAATTAAATGTTAATTTTAATAATCAACCGAAGAATGAATGAATGGGTGAAGGATGGTATATGAGACATGTCTGGAAGTCCGACATGGATACGTGCGATCCTTAAGAATGAATGGTACTTGTATGGCCGGAGGAATTGCTGTAGAGATTACAGCAAAACTAACCAGCATGTAGATTTAGAACTAGACTAAGGCATCCGGACTTGCGAACAGGGAATATAAATTTCCTCTGCAGGGTTTGCGGCGTATAGTGAGTATTATTATGTAATAATATCTACTCTGTATTGTTTGCAAATGTTATATGTTACTCTGGAATAAATAAATAAATAAATAAATAATTAATCGACCCTTTTCAAACATCTAATCGTTGATTTTTTTAATCGTTCAAACATAATGTTTTAATTTAAAAAAATTTATTAAATTTTAAAACTATTTTATAAAAGTTTTTATTTATGCCTTCAAATAACAAAATTATCAAGGTGAAAATGATATGTTATATCTTGGGATTAGATAACAAGATATGACGAAATCAATGATTAGCTTTAAGTACAAGTTATCCATTTATTTATTAGAATAAACGGGTTAAAAACCCTAATACAAAATAGAAATGCAGAGTGGGAGTGATATAAAGATACTCGAAAACAAAATAACGTAAAATACTATTTCCTAATGCAGTACGCAAAAATCGATTTTGAAATTTATGGTTTTCTATATTGCCGCGTAACGTTTGTGTATATACCTACATCGGCATTTCTGAGAACATAGGTCTGTATAGCTCGATATATCTATATTTACAAGATATACTATATTTGCTGAGAGAACTACCTTATTAACTTTTACCACGCCTTTACCCTTAATTCCTTTCTTAACTACTATTTTATACCTGACAAAATTGTAGTGGTTATTTTGAATAAATGTAGCTTACCTGATACTTCTATAAATACTTATAGAACCTGCTTAGTGCATTGTCGGCTTGTCGCCTTGTCAGCCGATTAAATTTTCAATTTTAAACTGTTCGATTGACGGGTGTGATGCTTGACGGTCAGAAAACCAACCTTAACATTTAAGTTTGATTCGCCTTTAACACTCTTTATATCTAACAATATTGCAGTGGTTACTTGGAATAAACAGTATCTAACCTGATTATTATACCTGTACAATTACTTAAAGCTTGCTTCGTACATTGTCGCTCGCTGTTTTGTTAGCAGTCAGTTGATTAATTTTCAATTTTAAACGGTTCGGTTGACGAGTGTGACATCTGATGGTCAAAAAACCAACGGCTGTGCATGTTTGAACTTGCTGGACCGTTCACGAACAAAAGAAAGCGCTGTCGTATAGTATATACCTACCTACATATGTATATAAATTTTGTCTTGTGCGACAAAACCGACATAGAGGCGGGAAGAAAGAGATCTCACGAGTAATTGCATTTTGCCATATCCGATGAATGACGAGTTATGCGAGTGTCAGTGCATTATCAATCAGCCAATAAAAGAAAATTGCAACCGTCAGGATGTAGTGTATTATTTGCGAGAACGGTTTTTTTGAGTTCTGGAGATTAGATAACCTTGCTCCCTATCGTTTCATTCGTGCGCGGGACGTACGCTTGACATTTACGCGGGGATCTGTAATTGCAAAAAACAGAACTATTTTAAGGTGACAGTTGCCGGTTACAAGCAATCATGGCTGAGGAGACATTGAGCCAGTCAAGGAAGAGAAAATCTACTAATTCTCAAGAACATAAGGCGAAAAGGATTAGGGAGAACAACAATAACAGGTTGCCTTTCGACGACGATAACGAGGTAAAACACGCACCCATGTAACTTTTTCTTGGAAAATTTTCATTCCGAAAACTATTTTCGTTTTTGTTTTATTTGAAAAGATTGATCAGCTTCTCTATTATTTTTTATTCAAAGTTTTTTACTTTTACTTTTTAGCTTATCACAATTTACTATATTAATTAAATATTTAATTTAAAAATTTAATTTTTTTCATTTCTAAGAAATAAAACAGGATTGGATTTATTTTTTTGTTTAATTAATTTTTCAATAAATTTAAGTTAATTAATATTTCTATTTCAAATTTTATTTTAACAAAATTGATATGTACTCAATAATATTCTAATCAATCATTTATTTCTTGTTAGCTTGTAGCAGGAAAAATTAAACGAATATTCATGAAGAATTTCATGTGTCATGATGCAATGGAAGTAGATTTTAACCAAAAAGTAAACTTTATTGTTGGGGCAAATGGAAGTGGTAAAAGTGCGATACTTACAGCTTTGACTGTAGGCTTAGGTGCTAAAGCTAAAGATACCAGTCGAGGATCAGCAATAAAAGGTAAATTGTATCAATGATAAATTGTAATATTTAAACTACTATTTACAATTAAACAAATTTAATGTTCTTTAATTACAAATTTATCACTTCCAATTGAAAGTTTAATTTTTTAATGGTAAATATGTTTAAATACTTATTCAAAATAAATTTTTTTTTTATTTATTTGAGACCAGGTGTAAGGGGTACAAACTTTTATGTGAAATGAGTTTTACATAAAATCCCTGAGACTTATATAAGTCTGTGCGCAGGCCTGGTTAACTTACAAACTAAATGAAAACACAATAAAAATTATTTTTATAAATTTATTATAACTTTATTTATTTATTTAAGACCAAAATAAATTACATATTATACACATATGCATAACAATAATCCCACAGGTAAATCCGATTGTTGGTTTGGTACATGAAAAATTATAAACTAGCTTCATAAATACTATATATATGTAATAATAATATTACCAAGTTATCTTTAAATTTTATTTAATAGCAATAATAATACATGCAATGTTTATTTAGTTGCTATAATTACATTTCAGGCTTTATCAAGAAAGGAAAAAGTTCTGCTCAAATAGAAATAACTGTTACTAATGCTGGTCCCATGGCTTATAAATATGAAGTTTATGGTGGTTGTATTACAGTGATTCGTAATATATCTGAAACTGCTTCGTCTTACAGAATAAATAATTGGAGAGGTTTGTATAAAGATTACTATGTTTTACTTCCTTTTTAAAAACTTTCATTTTTTTATTGATTAAAATGAACTAAGGTTTTGAATATTAAGAAAATTTTTTTTTTTGTAATATTAAATATTTATTATATTAATAACAATCATTACAGGCGAAAAAATTTCTACAAAGAGGAATGAGTTAGAAAGAATTATCAATTACCTAAATATTCAAGTAGATAATCCCATTTCAGTATTAAACCAAGATGTTGCTCGTACTTTTTTAGCAGCATCGTCGCCAAAAAACATGTACAAATTATTTATGAGGGGTACACGTTTAGACAAAATTCGTGATAATTATCAATTAGCATTAGAAGTAAGTGAAGTAACGAGATTTCAGTTAGAAAAAACTCATAAAACTTTAAAAGACAATGAAAAAGAAATTAGTCAACTTCAGAAAAAAATAAAAGCACTTGAATCTCTTACTGCAATACGAGAAGAGTACAAAAATCTTCAAAATGAAGCACTTTGGGCAAGAGTATGTATTAAATTTATTATATTTTCTTATTAAGGGGATGTCAAAGCTAATATTTACCGATCGAGCGCTGATGCGGAGAATATTGTTTATAAAAAAATAAATAGTGAATAATTAGCTAAAAAAAGGTGATCATTCCCTAGCTTTTATCATTATTAAAGTCTGTACGAAATTTCAAAGAGATACATTAAGTAATGTTGAAATG
>JAWWEM010000054.1:8481926-8492736 GCA_035582935.1 Ormyrus thymus | reverse complement strand
GATAAAGAATTTAATTCTAGAATTTTTAAAGCTTTATTCATATCAGCGTTAACATAGACTAAACAGTCCACAAGACAGGTCACGAACGATGGAAGTTTTTTTCATTTATTTCTAACAGTGTAGGAGAGAGTTAAGGAAGGGGCGGAATTCAGAGGTTATTGTGCCGTTTTAGTCATTGCAATTTTAGTAGACATTTTATAAAATAAATTTAAAATATATAATGTTAAGAGAATTTAAAAAAGGTGTATAATTATTAATAAATTTGTTAAATGAAAAGTATGTTAATTTAGTGTAGCAGTAAGTTTTAACCTTGTTTTTCAATTTGAAGCAATCAATATGCGTCTAAATTTAGGGAATTAATTTAGATGAATGAAGTATATAAAATGCAGTTCAATAATTGTGATACATCTGAAAGAAGATTTGATATTGAATGCAAACTTGAAACTGAGCTGGCTTCATTGGAAGCTTTAAAAGAAGCAGAAGAACAAAGTAAAAAATTAACAAATGGTATGGTATCGATACTTTCATCTTTAGAGGAGAGATTGGCTACTCTTCGTCGCACTATTCTTCCAGTTTACAATGAAACTGGTAACCTTCAAAATCAACAGCAAAGTATGTTTCTTATAAGTTTCATTAATTTTAAAATTCATGTTTACAGTCAGCTAATATTTCTTAAATGATTAATTAATTTTAATTAATTTATTATTCTCAAATCATTGTAGATATTGAAAAAACTTTGACAATACTAGATCATGCAATAGGATATTATGGAGTTTGTCAAGAAGTTGAAGGATCAGTACGTGGAGGACCTAATGGTGCTGGTGGCCTAGATGGTTTTTTGGAAGCTATGAATCGACTTTATAATGCCCAGCGCTATTTCCAAAAGAATAATCCTAGTTCAGTTGAATTGGAGAATGTGTCAACACTGTTTGATGCTGGACTTGAATCTCTTTATGCAGAATTTCATGATATTCTAGCAAGACAAAGTAAACCAGTTCTACCAATAGTTCTTTTAGATTTAATAGGCTTAGATGAAGATACTAGTAATGAAGATGCTCCTCAATCTTTATGTCAATTACCGGAAAGTGCACTTGCTGATTTGATTAAGATCTCAGGTTGGCTAGAAGAAAGAGGTCACAGAAGGCATGCAAAATTGTATGCTTCTGTACGTTCAGCAATCATTTTACGCTCTTTGCAATTAATGAAAGAACATCAGAGAAGTGCTAGTGGTGGCAGTACACACGCTGCTAGCCCTATGCCAGTTAGTAATGTAATTTTAATTCAAAAGAAAATTTGTATAATTGTTGTGTTACATATTGTCAATGTGATTCATGTAGTTGCTTTATATTTTTTTATAAAATAATATAATATTAAATGACAAATTTGTGCTAGTAACAGAATATAGTAGAATCCTAAATTGAAAATATTGCATGAAATGTCAAAGTGTATTAAAAGTGTCTAATATTTTAAACTCATTTCTAATCATATTTTTACCACAGTCGTAAAGTTTATAGTATTCATTATAAAATAAGTATTAATACTTCAAGTTTTTATGAAATTAGATAACTGTAATAAGTTTATAAAGCACAAGCTTCTGTAAGATTTGACGTTGAAAAAAATATACAGCTAAAACGAGAAATAAGCTCTTCAACTTGATTGTTTTCCAGAGAGCTAAATTCGCACATCGACATTCTCTAGCCGTACCCGATACGGGTAGGCGCACGTCTCGGCGGCTGCAGCTGGCACTCGAAAAGAAGGCAAGCAAAATGCTACTGAAAGCTTCGCAGACGACTGGACTGTCTTTTCCCAGCTCAAGGAAACCAGCGCAGAGCCCATCGGGCCACTCGACGGACGACGCGGCGCCCGACGAGCAAGAGATGGAAAACTACCTGTTGCTGGCGGCTGGACTGCATAAACTCATGCAAGCCGAACGGGCGCTCATCGGACGCATTCTGCCAGCCTCGCTGCAGCTACAGGTGCTCGAGGCCAGCGTGCGAGATGCCATGGATCTCGTCGCCCACGACGGCGAGAACATTGCCGCCAGAGCCAAGCGGTGCATCGCTCGCCGTGACTTCACCGCCGTTCTCGTCGTCTTTCCCATCCTCAAGCATCTCGAGGAACTCAAACCCGACCTGGAGCGGACTGTCGAGGGCTGCGAGTATGCGCTCAGGTCCAAATTTGCTTCAGTCATTCAAACGCTCACCGATACGGTGAGTTATGTCTTTAAGAGGCCTTATTCTCTGAGAGTTCTGCAAATCTGTCAAGAAAGCTGTGAACCATTTTTGGGATTTTCTAGTTTATATATTCGAGTGACTTGTTTTTTTACTAGATATGTTAACTTTTACGAATTCTAATATCGTTTACCACGTTCTTCTTGCGATAGTATTTGCAAGGACATATTTGATTAAAGAATTTTCGTTATCAAAGCTAACTGACTTAAACTAAATTTTGAAGACCCAGTTATTTCAATCATCAAATTCTATATTCTTTAATTAAGACATTATAGTAAGTGTATTTAAAAACAAATACAGTTTACTTAAAAAAAAATTCATTAAAGAAATTTTAAGAAAAATGAGTTAAAAAAAGTATCCACTAGTATATAAAAGTAAATTTTATACTTTCTTTTAATAATATATTTGATTTAATATTTAATATTGACTTATAAACCGTTTTTATCCACGTAGAAAATTCACAGATGTCGAAGTTTCTGAAAATGTTTCTTCATAACTTTATAGATTTCGCAGGCATACAAATATACAAATATCCCTATCGGAAAGAGCTGGTAAAATGGTGCAAATACACACATATAACCCGATACCGGTATCGGGCTATATGTGTGTATTTGCACCAATTTCACCAGGTATTTATAAGGTTTTATCGGACTTTCTCAATAGGGATATCAACGATATTATTTAATGATTCAAATTTGCTTAAATCGTTATATTTCGGATTTCTTTAATAGGGTGCGCAAGCTTTAGACCAATTCGGGGAGAATGTCCGTAACGAGTCTGGTGCAGTATTACCCAAAGACGGAACTGTTGCAGAAAGCACAAGCAACGTACTCGTTTTTCTAGAACAATTGACTGAGTACGCAGACACTGTCGGCACTGTTCTGAAACGTCACAACGAGACTGATCCTTCTAATTCTGCAAATGTTAAGCAACTAGATAACCTTCAGTATAGGATTGCCTTAGGACTCTATATAAGTAAATATCTTTCATATTTACTTTAGTGAAGGAAATCATTTATTTATACTTTTGAATATTTTCTTTTTTATGAGATTTAAAAAAAAGAAAAAAATTGAAGATTGTTCAATGTGAAATTGGTAGCATATGTTTTGTTATTAATAAAATTCATGCTTTTATTTTTATTAAAGTATGTCAAGTTTATTTTCAACAACAATACTAAGATATATACAGAATCATTTTTAAGATATAGCGGCAGCGTCAAAATAAACTTTTTACGATTAGTAATTTGAACAATTTTTTTGCAACTTTTGAAGAATATAGTTTTATGAAAATTTGTTTCGATTTTTCATTTTGATTAATAGCTTTATTTGAATGAATTTTGCTTCGACTTTTTTACATGTAAATTTACATTTATTAAAATGCAATTACGTCGTTGAATGTTTCTATAATTTCAAATTTTTCATTATTTTATTGATTACATTGATATATGTAATGCTAATTAATAAATAATACTCGTTTAAAACTTTGCTTTAGAATTTTACAATAGTGAAAATGAAACGTTCAATCTATGCAAATACAATTAACTAAAGAATTTATTTCTAATTTAACGAATTGCTTGCAGAGAAAGTTTTAGCTCTTTTGAATCTGGCCCTTGTAAGCAAGAGTGACACGTCTTACTCAGACCCAGCGCTCCGTGCTTTATTCCGCTTGAATAATCACAATTATGTGATTAACGCCTTGAAAAGAAGCTCCCTCATGGAATTACTTTTGCTAGCGGAGCCGAGCGCCGAACAGACGTATCAAGATCTGCTGGCGCGCGATCGGACGAATTATGTTACCACGACATTCTCTAAGGCTCGTGGCTACATCGAAAATCATAATGATGAACCCGGTATGCCTAAAGATTTGTTTGCGAAAAAAATTAGATTTTATTTTTTCTTGAGCAAGTATAAAATTTCCACAGTTATTGACGCTGGTATATATAAAGCTGACTCAAGCCTTTTAAAAGCGTTGATCTGAATTCTTCAACGATGAATGGTGTAGTTAACGTTCGAAAGAATTTAATTGAATTCTTTTTTATGAGATATACGAATGGATTGTATTAATCTAAATTTAGGTTTTGAAAGAATTATCTGTCGGTCTATTTTTTATGAAGTTTCGTTACTTTTATTGATTTAAAACAGTAAATTCATTTTTAAACACTTTCTGCGATTTATTTTTTTAATATTTTGTGATTTTTTAATTATTTTAAAAATACAAAAGTATACAGAATTTCTAAAAGAATTTCAGATAACTGTGCTAATAATCGAAAAATATAAAAATTGATGATGATTTTTCAAAATAATATGTATCTACTATATAAAATTTTAAAAAGCAGCGTACGTTAAATTTACAGAAACTTAAAATTTACGAATGTTAACATACTGATTTAGCGCAAAAAGAGCGCAACACGAGTACATATGTAGAAACGTTTACAGAGTACTAATTTTAATCACATTTTTCGTATAAAACACAGGCGCAAAAGTACTGAAGGAGAGATTCTCCGGCTTCACACGAGAGTTCGAAGAGTCTGCCAAGTTTCAGCGGACCTACGCTGTGCCTGATGCACGTTTGCGTGAAGAGTTACGCAAAGAGCTGCGCCAGGCCGTTGTTCCCGTTTACACAGCTTTCTACAATAAATATCGGCACACCAATTTCTCCAAGAATCCTGCCAAGTATGTGAAGTTCAGCCCTGAACAAGTGGCAACCACCATTGAAACATTCTTTGATACAGCCGCATGAGGAGGACTGCAAAAAAGATCTGCAAGGATCTACAAGAGCAAAACTACCGCAGAGAATACATTTTATTTATTTCTTTTATTTTGTAAAAAGTTTTCTAATTTTTTTGTTTTTTTTTAAACTTTTTTATTAAGTTAAAAAAAGTAAAATTTATAAAACGTACATTTAAATTAGTACGAACATAAGTTTATATTTATATATATTTTTTAATTATTAGATAAGTTCAAAATTCTAACACGTTATAAAGTAATTTTTTAGTTTTAAGAAAAACTTTATAAAAAATTGTAAATTAACAGGGCAATCAGCTTTAACATATTTAATTTTTAATAAAGTATTTATAGAAATGTATAAATCAGAAATAAGTACTGATTGTGGTAGTTTTGCTAACAGTTTATTATAGAAAGTGTTTTGGACATGCAAGAGATGACTCAAGATCACTCATTTAGTAAACACCCATTTAATAAAGCAAATTTAGTTACAATATCTATGTTTTGTGTTGTGGTTGGACTGAAACAAGAATTGTTTCACTGTGCGTCTAAAAACGCATAGCAGTGATCAATTACACGTAAGAGACTTGTGTAAACTACAAATTATGTCAAACATTCCAGTCCAGTCTCATTTTATATATACTTTTTAATATATATATAAAAAAAAACAATTAACGTTTCGATTTAGATTCGATTAGTAGTAGCTTAAGAAGGTATAGCCGATAGCAAGTAGGATCAAGTTTGAACTTCAGCAATTATTTACAAATAATCAGTTTTTTATCGCTTCTAGTTGTTCCTCGTTATACCTCATACCATTTGATTCTCACAAGTACACGCTCTTAGATTCACTCAACCTCTCAAAAATTTTTTTTGTTTTGAACAAATGTACGCTCATTTGCTATCATGGTGCTGTTAAAAATCTCTGCTCTTACATTCTTTTTTTTCATTATTGTTTTTAATCGTCTTCGCGCACCGGAAACATGTGGTACATTGTGCGTATGAATCACAGACGTTGCATCAAAGTAATAATTAAAAGATATGATGAGCAGAGCGAAGCAAATGTCACATATATACTCATGATTCGTCTCTTTTTTTTCACTCTTTCGCGCGCCTTAAGCCTAGCCTAGAAATTACACAGTCAACTTACATAGTCGTTTATTTTAGAGCGTGAATGTATAATCTATATAATTTTTTTTACCGTTCATAGATATTCATTAATAATAATTATTAATATACTCTAGTATACTGTACACAATCGCGTTACATCTTGGCGCTCTTTTTCACAATTTTTTTCTATAATTGATTCTTCCTTCTGTATGAAAGCAAATCTTCAGTAATAACGGAGAGGACTGTAAATTTAAACCCTTTACCCTTTTGCACATCCACTGGAAATACTGAAGCTATCAGCGTGGAAGTCTTCTTTCCTCCCCTTTTATTTCATTTATTTTGTGTATGTTAGTTCGTTTTTCTTCGTATTTTTTTGTTTTTTCGTTTTGATAAAAGTTATTAGAACAGCTGTTATTTTTGTGCGATTTGACGTTAATTCACTAGCGTCAGTACTTTCAAGGGATTCAAGAAGGATGGCGCCTTAAAGCGTCTTCCAACGAAATTACGCTGTGACTCAACAATTTAATATTATAGGAGGCAACATTTGCGTTTTGGCTTCACCTGCAGGACAGGACAAAGAACAGCTCGAATAGCTTCATCAAATACTGTTTTGAGTCCCTTTTGTGTTAAGGCAGAACATTCCAGATATTTCACTGCTCCAATTTCTTTTGCCATGGTAAGGCCCTAAATATGCAATAAAATTATGTAAATTTTAATTAAAGAAAATCATTTTATTTTAAAATAGAAAGTTAATAGTTTTCAAAATTAACTTAATTTAATAAATTTAAAATACCTGTGGATAAGTAATAGGGGCAAGTTTCTTATCCTTTAATCGTTCAATGGTTTCCTTGTCTTCGCGTAAGTCAAGCTTTGTCCCAACCAAAATAATAGGAGTTGTGGGACAGTGATGACGTACTTCTGGATACCATTTAGCTCTTACATTTTCAAAACTAGCAGGATTTACTAGTGAGAAACAAATAAGAAATACATCAGTCTGTGGATAAGAAAGTGGTCGCAGCCTGTCGTAATCTTCTTGTCCAGCTGTATCCCATAGACCCAAATTGATTGGTTTTCCATCAACCATTACATTGGCCGAATAGTTGTCAAAGACTGTTGGTATGTATTCCCCAGGAAATGCATTGGTGGTATAACTGATCAATAAACAAGTTTTACCGACAGCTCTGTAAAAAAGATAGATTTATTTAATTATAAAATAATAAATTATTAAAAAAATATTTATGTAATAATATTCGGTTTAATAGAACTACAGTGTATTTTCTACTCGGTAAATTTTTTCATTTTCTAGAAAATGTATTTATGATTGATATATAATTAAGAAGTCCTAGTTTCTGGTACTAAATTATAATTTGTATAAATTGACATTTCTGAGCAGTAATTATCAGATAGGATAAAATGAAAATGAATGCTCCAAAACAAGTGTTTCTCCAAAAATTTCTTGATCCAAGAATAAGCTTTCGTAGTATTCTGGACATTATCTATGCACACATGTAGCACAGCAGCAAAAAAAGAATCTTTTCCATCTCCTTCCAGTAACAAGGAGAGACTGAGACAGAGAGAGAGAGAGAGAGAGAGAGAGAGAGAGAGAGAGAGAGAGAGAGAGAGAGAGAGAGAGAGAGAGAGAGAGAGAAACCTAAAGAAAAAGAGCTAGATTCTGTCACACGTATACACACACCGTGCAAAAAGTGTCAGAAATCCCGCGTTCACCACGCCCATGAATGCGCTCAAACGGTTGAGCTAGTTTGAAAAAAATCAGTAGCAGCATCGTCAGAAAAAGTGGAAAATGAATACAGCAGTATCAGCGAGAGAGCTGCCTTATCAATAAAACGGACACTCACGCCTAAGAGAGGCAAGAGACAGAGAGCTGGTATTGGCCGAAGCGTGAGAGAGATGGAAAAAGGGTCGACTACTCCCTTGGACAGAATGACGACCAAAGCCACGCTTCCCCGAGTCACTGAAGCTGCTGCTGTTTTTGGAGCCCTTTACATCTTCCCCTAGAATTTAGGAAAAGGCCAGGGCCAGACGGACACTCACCCGTCGCCCACGACGACGCACTTGATGGCCTGCATGTTTCTTCCTTTAGCAAGCTCTTGTGGAAGGCTCCGGGTCGGCTGTAGCTGGCTGCTCTGAGCGCGCGCGGCTCCTTAGTACACTCGACGTGTATTCGCGGACACACGTCGTCCTTTGCTTGCTTCGCTTTTTTCCACGGAGAGCAAGAGAGACTGCGTCGACGTCGACGTCGGTCGGATCTATCGTGGGAGCGCGCGGGCCGCGGAGGAGAAAGAGAGAGAGAGAGAGAGACAGAAAGAGAGAACTCGCTACTGGAGTAGAGAGCGTCCGAGTGTGCGCGGCCGAGCGTGAGCCTGTGTATGTGAGCAAGCGAGCACACAGAGCGTGACAAAGCTCGTACGAATGTGCGCGAGACTGCGAGAGAGGAGAGGGAGAGAAGGATGGATGAGTATGTGTATTACAGTACGCAAGTGACGATGAGTTGGAGGAGGAAAGCCTTCGCTTATAGTTAACGCTTCTCTCTTGCTCTCTCGCGTACTTGGCTCTGTTGCAGGGGGCGGAGAGAGAGGGTTACGCGAAGCCTCTCTCTCACTCTCTTGCTCTCTCGGTCTGATGCTCCTGAGCCTGCCTGCCTGCCTGACCGACCTGATGCACGCATACATGCATGGGAGTGCGGGAGAGTACGTTCACGCAGCACTCGCGCTTGGAGAACGCGGTGGGAGGTATTATGGCTGATTACGCCAGCGAGACTGGAAGTGCCGACAAGTGCGCCGAGACACCTCGGGAGAACCCCCTTCTTTTACTTTGCGGGATGTGTATTTTTACGCTTTACTTGGCTAGCCGAGATTTTTTTTTCTCGGCTATTTATTGTGCAGAGTAGAGCTTGAGCTTCGCTGAGCTTTATTAAAGGCTCGTCCAAATTTTGTTAGCAAAGAATGTTCAAAGACAGGCGCATATATACGAGGCCTAAGAAATGATTCATTGTTGATTACCGAGTAAAAAATTTGATTTCATCACAGCTGGAATTAAACTTTGAATCATACAGAAAATTAAATAATACAAATTTTTTTAAAGATTAGATATCAAAAAGCAACTTTAATTAAATGCACAATCTTTTTGCATTGCTACTTTCAATAAATTTAAAGTGTTAAAAAGGTTTTTAATAAAATAAATTTTAAAAGAATATTTAGGCAGACAAACATTTTTAGATTTAGAAACTATTCAGAAAAATTTTAATTACATATTTTAAATAACAAAATAATATAATAAAAAAAGAATTCAATATTA
Source organism: Ormyrus thymus (assembly GCA_035582935.1). Classification (NCBI taxonomy): domain Eukaryota; kingdom Metazoa; phylum Arthropoda; class Insecta; order Hymenoptera; family Ormyridae; genus Ormyrus; species Ormyrus thymus. The sequence goes on along the minus strand of JAWWEM010000054.1, from coordinate 8,483,360 downwards.
ATTTCATTTTTTTTTCACAAACGCTACTTAATAATATTTGAATTTTTCTAAGTGAAATCAAACTTTAATTAAATTGAAAAAAAAACTGCTCACACGAAACGCGTTTTCGATTCAGGTACTGTTGAAGAATGACAAATGCATTCAGTCATTAAAAACTCTGTATTATTGTACCTCGATTACATTTATAAAAGCTATTTTAATTAAGAAGAGATCTAATAACGGAGGTCCGAATGAACAGCACAAAAAAGTTTATGCACATTCTTCTCAATAATTCGTTTATAGAATTAATTATAATATCTTAATTTATAATTTGTCAATAATTGAGTTTATTTAAAAAAGAAAATCTTCCGCCGGAACGGTCGAAACGATAACTTTCTTACTGAAGAAACATGCAAAGTTTATAACTTTGTTGAAACTAGTTTAAAGTTCAAAAACTGGGTTTTGAAATTACGACCTACTTGTGTATTATTACCTAAGTGTTACGCGTTCAGAAAAGTAGGCCGCACAAATCAGTTTAACAAAATTTTTAGGAAGAAAATTAAAAATTAAATTTTCTTATTAGATTTTGTTATTTTTTTATTTATTTATTTTTATTTATTTTCATTAAATGGATTAAAAGTTCTTGTAAAAAAAATATAATTAAAGAAACAAACAGAGGATGAAATGCTGTAGCATAATGTAGAATCTATAATTTTTATAAAAATGTTATAAATAAAAAACAAATAAAGTTTATATCAATTTGTAGATAGTTTGAATATATCGATTAAATTCATTAAAAGATCGAAACCTCATATTCTTCGAAAAAAATCTTTCAAAAGTTTTCTTAAAAAGTAATTAAATTTAAATTATGATAAAATGTCATGGCAGCTGCTAAATAACAGCTTTAACAGTTCTAAAAAAAGGTGTCGATATATTTTCCTCCACAAATTAAAGTTTACTCAAATTCTTACCTGATACAACATACAACTGAAAGCGCATGCCATTGGATTTCCCGGGCTGCGATGACGTCACGACAAGCAACGCGCGGGCGCATTGTATATAACGGGGTCACTCCGTCGAAATAGCGCAGCATTATATTCGGTTCGGATACCCGCTGATGGTTTTTCCATGGACAATGCATTGTGTAAGAAGTTTAGTTTAGAAGGATTTTTTATTGGCATTACTAAAAGAAAAAAAACGTGGTGTCCCACGTGATTATAAGTAGATGTTTTGAAGGTATTGCTACACTGTTAGAAATAAATGGAAAAAACTTCCATCGTTCGTGACGTGTCTTGTGGACTGTTTAGTCTATGATAACGCTGATATGAATAAAGCTTTAAAAATTCTAGAATTAAATTCTTTATCATCTATTTTTTTAAAATTCTCTCATCACATCCTATGTGATTTAAGGTGGTTTTATGGTTTATTGACTTATCAATAAAGCAGTTTTATTAA
>JAWWEM010000054.1:8457160-8467213 GCA_035582935.1 Ormyrus thymus | reverse complement strand
ATACACTTTATCACAAAACATAGTAATTTTTAGTAAATTTATAGTAAATTTTGATATAACATTTTTCTCAGTGTACGCAGCTCTGGATAACAGTTTCTACGCCATATATTCATCTAGTGCAGAAATCGGTAACAAATAGCAGAAGCTTATTGTTTGCGTTACTACTGCTAGAATTACGTCGCTAATCGAGGTGGAAAGTGGCCCGACTTGGAAGGTGCGCGTCGCGTGCCCGGCGTTCGAAAAGGATCGTTCTTCATTTTCTCACTGCCGGATCTTTGAATCGATAATAATCGAATGAGCACGGGGTGAGAAAGCGAAAAGGCGCTCTCGAGGTCGATTGGTGTTGGGTCGTTCTTCCTTAATATGATTAAGTAAATATATACTCAATATAATTAAGTAGAGAAAAGGCTATAAATATACATAAGTTTAAATTAAGTGGCAATTTATGAAGTTTGCCGTTTCTTTTTAAAAATTAAAATGTGAACGAAACACCGGCTAGCTGGTTTTTCTTTGAACGCGTTAGTTTTTATTCGTTTGTTCTGCAACCGTTACTGAAAAAACGTAGGAAACAACTCTGTTCGCAAAGAGAGGTCTTTTTGTTTCCTCTGTGCTTTCTTCGAAGAGGAAGAACCTAATCAAAGAAACTATAATCGAAAAATAAATGCCAAACTGTTTATTAATACTTGTAGATTATCATTATAAATGTAATAAATTTCTGAAAAGTGTTAGAAGAAGACATTTTCATTATTATAAAACGTTTTAATTGCAGATATCAAATGATATCTTATATAGGATTAGTGAGACCTGTTTGATAAAATATGATAAGTTACTTATTCGAAAGTAAGGAAACATCGATGAATAAATAATTTATAAATCTAACAGAGAGACCATTTATACTTTCTCCCGAAACCGTTTTTATTATTATTTTTAACTATTTTTAATTTATAATAATCCAAGCAAATAGCCTTTTACCTTTTTCAAGCTGATCAGGTAAATGTGAAAGTGGTAAGAATTTAAACTCAATTATGGCAAATTTCTGCAAAAAATAATCTTCTCGAAAACTTTTCACGTAATATTAAAAACCGCATAAAAGAAGGGTTTCGGTCGAAATAATCTTATTCTTGTTATTGTAAGAGAGAACTAAACCCTTAAGTTTTTAATGTACTTTAGTCTGTAATTGTCTCACTCATCTTGGTCATTATCTACTTTTCTTTGTTTTCTGCACTTCTTACTAGATAATGGTTCTTTAATGACCTTTCCAGGAGGTAGAACTTTTCTATTCGGCTCTTCGTTAAATATTATTTAAGGCTCGCACTGGATATAACCACATAACATTTTTATTTTCATTCATATTTATTTTTAAAAAAATTCTGTTTATTTTCCTGGTTTTACAGTTTTAATTCCCCTTATGTGCCACCAAGCGTTCCTTGCTGGTTTGCTCACTTCGCTTTACAAGCAGTAGAAAAAAAGAGCAATTGATGAGAGGTGCATAATTGAATTGATGCGCTTCGTTAGTTTAAAGGTATTCGTAATATAGATGGATCGTATAACAAAGTTGAAAAAAAAAAAAAAACGTAAACTCAGAAAAAATGATTCATATAGTTTTACTTAAAATTCCTTATTATTTCGAGCAGCCGCCACGCAACACTTTCATTTTTTAATTAAAAACAGCAAGTTTGATTATTTTTCTCCTCCGACGTATTCATCTGGAGCGCCTCGTAACTCCCCGCGTCCATTCTGGATTCGCGTGTTTAACTCTCCCGGTAACGCTACGGTTGGCGTCATTAAAATTAGTATTGGACACAGACGTGTCCGGAGCATTGAAGCGAACGATCGCGGCGTACATGGAAGGAGATGTATACGCAACTCGCTATCAATAGGAATATCCCCTTTCTAGTGATTTTCAATGGGGAGCGCTCTGCTTTGCAGTCGACGCGCCAATGGCGTTCGGCCCTTGCAAGCCGCAGTCGAAATTTTGGGGGCTTATTTCTCAATAATGAAAGGTTTTATTCACCCCCCTCTCATTGTGTGCCGCCTGCAAACAAGTATGATCGCTTTAGGCTATAGAGCAGGAGGCGTTTTCGATTTTCTTCGAAAACTCTTCGCGGAAGAGGTCCTTTGTCGGATGATCGAGCTGCGTTTAGGATTGAGCGAACTTTCGTGTAAGATCCAGTCGATGGGTCTATTTTACATTGATGAAACTTTTACATCAAAAGAGCTTTAATCTTTTCATCTGTAAAATAATTTTTTAATGCGCACAGAATGTTTTTGGTTATTGCTTTTCTATCGTTATTCTGTGGTTATAGACTGTGACTTTTGTTCTTAAAAGAAATAATGAAAAGCGCACGTTATATATAACAAATGCTTATATCAGAACATTTCTTTAAAATCAATCGATTTACTTGAAAATTCTTTTCATTTCTGAAAAATGTTTAAATTACCCATCAGAGTGCTGCGAAAGTGACAAAATTTCTTACAGCCATTAATTTCTCAGGCAAAATTGATTTCTTCAAATTCACGTTTTGCGAAAGGCGATAAAGCTTTATCAAGAGCTTCCCATTTTTTAAAAAAAAGGTTTGACGATCACTACACCGCGACATTCCCCCCTCCCCAAACACGTTCAATTTAATGCCGGCGCCGATGCCATCTCAAATACGCGGCCACTTAATTACAAGCTCACGTGTTCGGGGCTCCCGCCCTGCACTGCGACTCGATTGCCCGGAAGTGATCAATGCCGGGCCACGATACCTGGCGCATTTCACATAGACCCAGACGGAGGAATGTACGTTCCGCGTTCCCTCCTAGGCCCGGGGAATTCGAGCACTGTGCGCCGCGGCCAAGCGTTCGAAGTGCCGGCCGATTACTTTTTCAAGCGAGGAGCGCGCGCGCACACACACCTCTGCGCGCGCTGCTCATTTCGCCGCCGCGAGTCGGCACGTTAATTATGCGCGCTCTACTTTTCTTTCTAGCGAATTCGAGCGCAGTCGCGTAGAATTTAGTTTGGCGACCGGCGGAGGCTGCTTCGTTACGGCCGGGTTTAGGGAAAGACTTTCGTCGGGAAATTTGTGGGAATTGGATGTGGCGGCTTCTGTTGCGAGGCTGCTCGTGTGTGGTGGTAGCCGTTTTCGGTGAGTTATGGAAAATGGCGACGAGCAGCATTTAATTAGAAGCATAGAAAAGTTTAATTTTACCGGCGTGTGGTTTAATTTCGTTTTGAATGAACATTTTAATTGATGGCATTAAGAATGTTAAATTTCAATATTAAACTCGCTGAATTAATTGCGTATTGAAATTAGAAATTTGAACGCTTATTAAGCGCATGATTAATTTATTAAATGAATTGAATTTATGGAATTAATTGTTTATTTTATTTGTTTGCGGGACATAAATAAAATATATTTAAATACGTTTATTAATTTTAGCTGAAGAACTGAAAATCATAAAGGCAGCATAAATAGAGCGATGCGTATAAGTAAAGGGGAAAAAAACTTGAAAAGTAAAATAATAAATGAGCTAATTTAGCAAACTCAACAGGTTTTCGTTCGCAAGAAAGTCTCACAAGAAGTAAAAAGCACACGAACAAGTAGCACAAATTTGAAAGTTCTAGTTAGAATTCTCAAATCAGCTTTTTGAATCTTAGTAAATTTCAATAAAAGTTTAAAACTTTTATTCGTGTGCGTAATATTATTTAAAAAAAAAAAAAAATAGCAAGTATGAATATTAAGTGTATAAAGTCATAAAATTTTGTTTATATCGTAATAAATATACGAGCGTTTTATCTTACAAACTGAAATGAATTTTAAACTATACTGCGTAAACATTTTTCTCATTCTGTATTGTAATTCTATGTTCGAATTGGTGCTTCTAGGATAAAAGTACAGTAAAATGCGGATAAGCAAGAAAGTTTATTTTAATATCAGCCAGCAAACCATCATGCAAAAGTTCGCACTCGAATTTTATATCATTTTGAAAATTTCGATTCCCGGACGAATCGCCGAAAAAGAAAAATAAGTTAATTACTTCGCTCGCGCACGTAAATCCAATCGACGAACCTTCCAGAAAATTTATCGTCAATCCCAACAGGCAGCCTCATAATAAAGCGGAAGCATCACCTCGCAATCGACGCGTCTGCGCCTCGTCTTCCCGGATAGCCTCGCCGCGTCTCTCGAATTACGCTCCTAATCTGTCAAACTGCACAACCACTACAAACGCATTATTCGCGAGCAAATGCACACTCCACCCCCCCCCCTACCCTCCTGCCCCGTCTAACGCCCCGAGTATAATCCCATTTGGAATCAACACCAAGGCGCCGCATTAACGACTCGAAATGCGTTTCGGGTTATGGGTACATATTTCGCAAGCTCCTCCTTTCAGCTCGGAAGAGAGCGGAAAAAGGGGGTTGCTTTAACAAGAGGTCTTCGTGCCCTTCAAAAGTTAAAGAGGCTCCCGGGAGAAGCGGGGAAGAGCGTTTTCTTTCCTGTGTTTGCTGGACCCACTCGCGAAGGAGATACTCCCCTCGCGATTTTATTTCTGTTTTCTTTTTTTTTTTTTTTTTCTAGGTGCTAAAGTTTCGAGGACTTTGTGTTATTTACCCTCATAAACCAGGATTACAGCTGAATATTAAGGAGAGATGTATAAAGCTTGGAGAAAAAAATTGTTTTAAATCAGGGATTCAGCAAAAGTTTTTTCATCTATTTATTTCTGTTATTTAAAGCAGCTACGCGCAGGTGCATCGTGTAATGAAATCGCATAACAGAGCTTATAAAAAATAAAATTTTATAACAGAAATACAGTTCTTTGCACGTTTAGAAGAGGTAAAAAATTGTTATACATTGCAGCGCTGAATACAAAATCTCTGTTGCAAAATAACCTTTTCTTCAGTCCGGATTATAAAGAAACTTAAAGCAACCCCCGTCATCCCTCCCTTTCTCGCCGCAACGAACGAGTTCGAGGGTCATTGGAATTAGGGGCACGAGCAATTCGTTACCGCGGAATAATGGCTGGCATCAAGACTTACGTGCGTGTGTCATTCGGGCATAATTGAATCGGCGCTGCATTGTGTCGCGGAATGAGTCTCGTCGAGCCGCCGCTGTACTTATCGAGCGGTGCTCCCGAGCAGACGAATAAATACGTGTTTACTTAGAGATATCGTGGCTTCGTGAGGTTCATTATTTCGAGCGCGGGGCAAAGAGGAGATTATCCAAGGAACATTTTCCCGTCCCCTTTCATCACGAGGCATTCGGAACAGAGGGGTGAATTCTGCTGTTTTTTTTTTTGCTGCAAGTGAAACTAGACACCGTGTATTTTGATTCCTGACACCTTAAAATACAATTATAACATGTTTTTACAACCCCGAAAATTACTGTCATATTGCGTCCTCTAGTAGGTAGCAGAGATGGAGTGCTCATTTCGAATTTTTTCAGTAATTAGTTTTGAAAAGTAACTTTACATTGCATTCAATTACCAGAGAAAGTGACTATTAATATTCACTAGAGTACGAAGCACACCGTCGATCCATCCATAAAATACGAAATCCGATTAGAACCGAGCACTCTCCGCCGGCAGAAGTTAATGCCACCTTATCCCGACCATCGATCACGAAATCTCTGGAGTCCGGCATCCCCGGCAGCCTGCAGCCATTGTACTCCGGTAATCACCAGCCATCCTTCCGATCAGCCTTTTCACAATGAGCGTACCCCCTTCGAAAGTCAACATGCACCAGGCACAGTCGTTCGTTCGGAAAAACTGGATCGATGTTTGACTCCTCCTCCCTTCCGTCGCACTGTGAGTTTGAAGGGTCGCCGCCGGAATTAAAAGGGGCCTCCGCGCGCGCTCGCGCGGCGCGACGGAAGGCTGAATTTACTCGTTGCCGAGAGACTCCCTGCGTGAAACGTGAAAGCCCCCTTTTTTTCCTGACTTCCTTTGTCGGGGCGCACGCGTGTCGTTGCCCAACGGGACGCGGACGGGTAAGGTGAAAGCTTTCTTCGGGTGTCAATGCATCAAAGCAAATGGAGCCCGGGCGCGAGTTTTATGAAGTCGGGCGAAGTGAGTTTATGAGGAACTGATTAATGTACAAAGATGACGCACGCTACTTTTTTTTAAAATCTTGGATTAAGAGATTTCGGTACGAGGAAGCGTTAAAAACTTTCCTTAAACCCGACTGGTTTAAAGGCTCGCATTCGAAAAGATCTGTAACTCAATGTACGAAATTACTTGTGAACTTTGAAATAAAAAAAAAGAAATCCCACCGCCAAATTAATTCAGCGAAAAATGAAGAAGAATTACCTCGCCATCTCTGCCCCATCCACCCTCTCTCTCTCTCTCTGCTCATCAGCGCATCTCGCGTGAACTTTCCTCATTTTCGGGCTTCACGGTGAGCCGCGCTCACGTTTCTTGGAATAATTAAGACCAATTAATATTCGCGACTCGTTTCCTCCCAGCGCTTCAGTGTTCCCCGTCACCCCCATCCCACCTCGGCGTCGCGCATCCGCGCGTCTCTGTCTAAGCAGAAAAATCGAATATTCCCTCTGCCCTATTCGCTTTGCGTCTCGGTGTCAGCTGCAATTACGATATTCCGGCCTTTCGCCGTGGGGAGAAGAGCGGGAGACCAAGAGAGCGCGGTTGCACGCGCCCCGTCGAGTCGAATCATTTTTGCAATGGTTATTAGGGGCTTTTTTTAAAGGGGCAGCTTTCAGCTCTCGAATTCGCTATTAATTTTGAATAATTTCGTGGAAACTTTCATTATTTTTAGAGATTGGATACGGAAAGAAATTTGCTTCTGTTTGTCATCCGTTTTAAAATGATGAAAATTAGAATGAGCTAAGGGTATACGAGTAGGTATTTAAATATTATAGACACTTTATCTTATTTTTCCACTTTAATTCTTCACGCACTTTGCACATAAATCTGACGTTATGAATAAACAATTTTCTAAAAAAAAAAACCCGTTTTTCAATATTCCCTACTAACGAAAAAGACGATAACAATAATTTTTCATCATCCTCGATTACCCATCGAAGATCGCGTCAGCTGCCATCAAAGAAGCAATAGATTCATCAAATGAATCCACTCCGCGCAGCTTCCCGTCCCTCTACCCCGCGTCACCTAGTAAAACAAAGCAAGTCAGACGCATCGAAAGGGCCGGAAAAACTGTTTGTCGCGACGCGGCTGCCGGGCTCGCCTCCCTCTCAGGCGGGTAATGACGCTGTAGCAATTTCCCCGAGGCGCTTAGGAATGCGATTAAGCGTTGATGGTTTCCTAAATGCAAACGAGCCCCATAGAGTCCCTCCCGAGAGCGACGTCGCGCTATCCTTGAACCGGGAGCGGGAGATGGAGAGAGAGAGAGAGAGAGAGAGAGAGGAGGCAATCGCCGTGCTGGGAATGGCGTTTACGTTACGCGTAGCGGAACGGCGCTGCGATGGAGAGAGCAAGTGCTTCCGAACTCGCTCCCCTCCTTCCCCCCTCGAGCACCGCGAAAACGCCTCTGGATCGTTTTCCTCGCTGTTTTGGTTAACTAACCGGGTTTTGTCGGATTGATTTACAGCGGCGCTGCTGAGAAAATGATGACGGCTGTGTTCTTTTTTCGGAGGGTTGAGTTAGAGCACTGCCGAGTTTGAGTATCGTACGAATGTATCGCAGTAACGGTAGATTATCGAATGCGTTACTGACGAGGAGGCGAGAGATAAAACGTTACGGGTCGACGAAAACTTTTAATACGCGAATGCAAATAAGACATTTATGAATGCCCATCGGCTGTACTTATAGACACTCGTGCGTTTCAAACTAAGGATTTTAATGGGACGTTTCCTCGCGCTCGTAATAGATTTTGTATAATTAAATGTTTTATGCAGTGTTTTCGCAGCAACTGTATCTCCCGCGATCTAGAATGTTCTAATTTAACGGAGCTCTCCGACTTATCGTGCCATTTTTCACAAACGGAAAAACTCGCGTTTGCAACGGCGGAGCAACGGGTTAATTAATGATATTGATCAAGTGAGAGAGGAACGAAACACTGCGCGCATTCGCGAATATATATCTATACGTCGCGCGCAGTCACGTGCAAGTTTGCCTGCTGGGGGGAAAAAGAAATTCCGACAGCTTTTATCAGCTTTTCCCCGGATTTTCTACATACGGAGACCGGGGCGCTATAAAAATTTTTAAATGATGATAACGTACGTTATCGCTTCAGGGTTTAAATGAGATTTTCAAAAAGAATTTTTTTGAGTATATACTTGAGCTAATTTTAACAAATGTATCTTCTGACTGCGATTATATCATTAATTTTAATGCAATGTAACGTGATTTACTTCGCCGACGGGTTTTCAGAAAAAAAAAAAACAAAAAAAAACAAAAAAAACTGTAGTATACTTCACGTGAATATATTAATGTAAAAGAAGTTTCAAGTGAATATTCAAAACTTGTCTTGCACGAATTTTAGAGAATTTTATTTTTAATTTCTAAAAGATATGTTACACGAGATTCCTAAAGATACGTCAGAGTCGTTTTGAAAGCTTCAAAACTGTAAAAGATCGTTGAATATAACAAATTTTATACTTAGAAAATGTCAAGCGAGTAAAAACATCTAAAAATATTATAAGCAAAATTTTAATGCTGACATTAAATAATGGCATATTAAAAGATCAGCAATCGTTCGCGCATAAATTTCCAAAGTAACTGTGTCGGCATTGCCGGCAATCCAGCGACTGAAAGAAGGAGAGGAAAAAAAATTTTCGCGCGGAAGCACGTATTCCTACAGCCGTCATCGCTTCCGGTAATTAAAGCTTTCTGAAGCGCAAAGCAGAAACCGTTTCAATTACTTTCAGCTTGTCTAGAACTGCCTGATTTTCTTTCCTTCTAGTTATAATCTTCGCGCCGAGTCATTGTTTCACTGTTCTCTAATCTTCGCCTCTCTTTCACACCTACCCTTCTTCCGTCCCCTTATATGCAGTTTTAGCTGTTTTCGCTTTAAAAGACCTCTCTTTGAAATAGAAATGTCGGCTTACTTTTCATTTCGTTAATTTAGGCGAAAGTTAAAACTCAGCTTAATTTTTTTTCTGCAGTGCAAAATATAATTTTTATATGTATTTAAAATTACCCAATTAACATATCGAACGTGTATTTCAAAACGTTTGATACATCAATTGCTTAAACATTGCACAAGGCGTTACGATATTTTATATGTATGTAATTATAAACAGTTAATTAACCATCAAATTAAACTGAATACTTAATAGTTTCAGCGGAACGATCTCATTGGAACGCAATAAGTAAATTTTCAAAGAAGCAAAGAACCTCTCGGAAACAATTCTTCATTTTTCTTTATGTCAATTTCCCTGCAGTTGTGCTTTATCGCTTTCCTCTCAACCTCTCTTCTATTTTCATCTGACGCATTCTTCTCCTGTGAACATAAATCTGTTGGGAGTAGGCATAATTATAGATGCTTACCTTTAGTACGGCATTAGCAGCGGCACGCCAGTTGGTTGATGCTATTATAATTCCCGCAGTTCTTCTTTTCCTTTAGTTCTCGCGCTTCACTTTATGGCCCGACAAACCTGGAGAGTACATTCCATTGGCGGGTTATCTTCGGGTTTCGCACGTTTATTATATTTTGGAATGTTACCCTATGATATTGTTTTTCAATGCGACATCAGGCGAATTTTATTTGTTGGGAATATCCATTTAATGGTTCTAAGAGCCGTCATATAAGATAATAAAAAGTTATTTATAGTTTATTTGAAACATATTTAATGAAAAATGAAAATAGCTTTTGTTTTTAAATTTCCGTTAAATTATAAAGGCACAATAAAATAATATATATTGAATTTTTAGCCTGCTGTTACGGTGTCATTTATTATTATCACCGCGAAACATTGACATTTAATATTCTTTTATATTTGATATTAATTTGACATTAATTTGAAAAAAAAAAAAAAACAAATAACGCATATCCTTGTATATTTTTGTGCATTCGTTGGTTTATTTTTTAAGGTGGCTCCGGCGATTTTTTAAATCCATAAAAAATGAAAAAGAAAAATACGAACTGATAGATAAAAT
>JAWWEM010000054.1:8423681-8457060 GCA_035582935.1 Ormyrus thymus | reverse complement strand
TTCTAGCCATAAACTACTTTGCGATTAAAAAATGGCCAATTTCTACTTCAAAAATGTTTTCAGTTTCCACCAGGGTAATAATGTTGCTATTCTACATGAAACTTTATCTCATGAAACTACGTATATTTTCCTAATCTAGACTGCCCAATAAAAATTATTATTACTGTCCATTATTGTGCATAAATATAATCGCGATTTTCCTCTACATTGGGTCCTGAAAAGGTTAAAGTTGACTAAATTCCTAATTAGCCTAAAATCCAAGAAGCAACAAAGCCCCAGCATCCCTCGTTCCTTCCCGCGCGACTCCTTCGCGCTCGAATTGAGCGGCCTCGTAAAATCCGGGAGGGCAAAGGAAAACAAACCAGGCAGCTGTGCAGTCGGGGCTCCGCCGCCGTAAAAATTGCCTCGTTAAAGGAGCCCCATTGTCGGCTTCGACTCGATAACACGGCAGCGCAGGTGCGCCGCCCGCCGCGGGAGCTCGCTCGGAATCTCAAGTCGCATTTACATTTCAAATGCTCGCGGCAAGCGGCGGGGAGCGTGTACAGCTCTCGCTCGGTTACACCCGCGGAGGAATGTGATGCACGACGAGAAGCAATTTAGCGTAATGAAATGTCTTCTCACTCGGTGCGATGCCCCCCCCCCTCACCCTGTACACGCGCGCGAGGGCGGAATCAGTTCCTGCGCTTCCCGCGCCTCGTGCTCGGCTTCCGATGTATGAGAGAGAGAGAGCCTCGACGGCGGTGCTTGCACTTTTTACGACGGATTCGGCGTAACAAAGGGTTACGTAGCTGCCGCTGCAGCTATCTGTCGGTTTATGCCTGCGTTTACGTGAACGCGACTTTATGCCGCTGCTCGCGGGACTTTATTTGATTTAGCGAATTTATTTTCATATTTTGGTAATAAATAACTTTCATCTGCGCGGGGGAAAAAAAACGGTTTAGTTCGATATTAATTTTAAAAAAGTATACGTCGAAAAATAAACGAAGAAATATATAGCAAAAGTATAATAAATCACTTGGCAATCGAAGCTTTCACTCGGAGTTCTAACGAAAAAGAAAAAAAAAACTCATCATCTGCAAGGAAGGGTTGAAAAAAAAGGGAACGCCCCGCAAGCTCACGTGGTCAGTTAAAGCTTTCATTAGGCTCCCTTAAAAAAGCGGATAAGGGGTCGGGAGGTAAAAGGAAGGCAGGGAGAAAAACGAGCGCGGGCATTAAAATGAACAAAAGAGTGGGCTCCAGCGCCTTCGAGTTCTTTTTATCGAAAATCTATTAAATTTTCGCTGTGCAAGTAAATAGAGCGAATGGGGGGAAGGGCGGGAGGGACTGACGGAAGGAGCGGCAGGACAGACGGGAGAAGCGGCCAGTTTGCAGCTTACGCGGCCGTTTTCGCGCCGACTCGGTTAAAGCGCCGCGAGCCGTGCGCAGAAATTGTTTGGCCTCTCTCTCTCTCTCTCTCTCTCTCTCTATCCCCGAGCTGCGTTAATTAGTTCGCCCACCTCTGGCGAGCTTCTGAAAACTGTTTGTTTTAGCTTCGGAAAACGAAGGGAGCGGAATCGAGCCGACACGATGGGATGGAGGCTCTGTTGTTTCAGACGTCGGTTATACCGCGCCGGCAAGCCGGGCCCTCCTCGCGCCCCGTCTTCTTTTGGGGCTCTCGGCGCGGCAAAGCTCAACGGAGGATAACTTGGGCGGCGTTTTTATCGGGGATTTTAGGGCTTTCGATTTTAATCCCTCGGTTTTCGCGGCGCGCGGAGGGACGGGGAAAGCTTTTTAATGTCGGTCGCAGCTTTTGGAGATCCGAATGTACGGAGAGTTCACTTTATCGCCGTGCAACGTTTGCATTCTAGGCAAGTGGGTTATTAAAATGTAATTTATGAAAATTGTAAATTAATTCCCAGTCCACTTCGGAAAGGAGCCGCGTAAAATATAAAATGATTTTATACGAAAACGTGGTATTACTGGACCGTATTTTCCGATAATCCTCTAAACTTCACTTTCGGAAACCAATCTTTATTTTGAATCGTAAAACCTTTTACAGCTCCACTATATATAATCTTCAGCCGCTCGAGGCTTCCGCCGTAACAAGTTTTTTATTATTCACGAAAAAGAAAAAGAGAGAAAAAAACTAATTCCGGACCGACGACTCACGAAAACTCGAAAGACCTGCAGTCCTCGAAAAATATTGCGATATTTCACTATTAAATGAAACTTCAGCCGAAAGTTTCGGAGCGCAGCAACTCGCACCTTAGAGGCTCCTCGCCCGTATCCATTCGAAACTTCTAAACAGCCCCTCCCCCGTCGTCCTCGCCCCTTGTAGTACACGAGGAAGGCAAGCACCGTAGAAAAGAAGGAGAAAAGAGGATTTGCCGAAGCTCCGGCGCGCGTCGAACGTCAGTTTACTTTGTTATTACCGCGAGCGAGTCCTCTCTCCCTCTCTCTCTTAACAACAATAAACGCGCGCTCGCGCCCAGCTGGCGGGGAACTTCTTCCTCAGCCGCGCGTGTAAATGTAGCCTCTTGTGCCGCGCACTCGTTTTCGCGTCTGCATGCACACGAGCGAAGGAGATCAACATTGTCTTTGCGAGAGAGAGAGCCCCCCCCCGCAGCGGGATAAGAGCGTGCGCGCGGGTTTCCACGGGAGCTGCCGCGCCGCGTAACGTAGGCAACGAGTGCGAGCTTCTCGCCGGGGGGGGGGGGGGGGCGGGGTGCAGAGGAGAAAGGCGTGCGAGTGAGAATCGATGGGGGTGTAACGATTGTTTTCAAGGGCAGTATCGGGTTTTGTAAATACACCGGTTAGATTGGGTTTAGTTTTTAGCTTGATTTGAAATATTCTTTTTTTTTTTTTAACACTACGGAAAATGAAGTTTATTTTAACAGTTACTAGTTTGTGGACGATTATCGATAAGCCGATTAATTACCGATAAGTCACTGAAGTAACGCGTCTCGTCGGTAAATTCAATCGTCGCGGACGGATAGGGCAAAACCTTTGAGGCGCCGCCGACAGTAGTCGAACAAAAACAACGAGATAAAGGCCAACCAAGTAGAAAGCAAACAAGTAGAAGCACACGGGGAAAAGAGAGAGGGACGGGGGAATATAAACCGCCGGGGCGCAACGCCACGTAAACAGCAGACAGTACCGAAACAACTCAGCTACGCACAACTAAAGGCCAAGAGAGCGGGATAACGCTTGTTTCGCGATCGCCGAATAAACAAACGTCCTCCGCGCAAAGCCTCTCGCTCCGTCTCCGTCCCTCCGGTCGTGCTCCACTTTGGTAACTTCAAGCCTCCTCGTCGGAGAACGGGATTGCCGGGATTTCGAGTGCTTAGTGTGCACTTCGCTGCACTTACTTGGGATCCACTGTCATCGTCGTCTTGCACCGCCGTTTAGGGGGGGGAGGAGCTGCGAGTGCGCGATCGGAGAGGGACGCGCGAGGTTTGGGGCCGACTGACATTTTTGAGGGCTTTAATGTTGCTAAAAGAGAGGGTCGTCGAGGCGATGGCCATTTTTATAGGTAATTATTTATAGGTGCTTATTTTTACAGGCCATTATCTGTGGGTCATTAACCTTTAGAGGGACGATATTTGTTTTTAATAAAGTCGTAATACGTTTTAAACAATATTTTTTTACAAGCGCGTTCAATATCCTCGAAATTCTGTTTTAACTTTTAGGAAGCAGGTGGTATTCCGGCGTTAGAAATTTTCTTTTTTTATGGACGTATTCTGTTCAATACCTTTTGTACTTTTTGGGCTTGTTCTTTTTTTTCTCTCCTTGATCGTCTCGCGATGTTTCTCACCTGCCTGTATCAATTTTTTATTTTTCGCAATTTTTTTTTGTTTAATCTTATTCAAGAAAGCATGGTAGTGTTTCTCGGGCGCTTGTTTTCTCTAATATAGCGGGGAAATCGTGCTGTTTCTCTTGAAATTGCTTTCATTTTCCTAACTCACTCTCTTGTTACTTATACTGCGTCTAATGTTCCCCCCTTCTCGTTTCCATTGTCAGTGTTTTCCTCTGCAATTCTCGTTTCCTCTTTCTCAGATCCCCGCCTGCTTGAATCCGAGTTTTCGAAGATTGGCACGCGTGGAGGATTATTTTTTGTTTAATTGATTTGTGTTTTTCTTTTAGTTCCATTTGTTCTATACATTTGTCGGCCTTTTTCGCGGCTTCGATTTAAATAATTTTTATGAGCTTCATTCTTTAATATATACTTTTTGTTTTACATAAGTTATATTTAATCTAAAATACTGAAAGTTTAATTGTTCAATTTAGAAATAAACTTGAAAAACGACAATAGTTTCTTAAAATGTTCACTTATTAACTGCAAAAATTATTCTGTAATCAATTTCTCGAATATGTTTCTACGGCAGACTTTATTTCTACTACTTGTACGTATCAAAAAGTGAAACTAAAAAGGTACAAATCGAAAAGTTAAAAATTAAAGCAGACGCGATGCCGGACGAGCAGACGGATTATCGAATTGCAAAGCACTCTGGGATTGACCGAGGGAGATGGATCAAACAGAATTTGCAATTAAGCGCAATAAGAAAACAACACGCCGCCAATATTGAGGCGCGATAAATACACCTCATTTGCCTCCGCTGTTTTATTGATGTGAATTTTTGCCGGGACTTTTCTGAAATTATAAAATTTTCTCGTTAAGGGTATAAATTGGTCGATCCTTTTGCAAAATAAACATGGGAAACCAAATGACAGGCTTTCGCGCGGTATGTTTGCCCATCGATTTTTAGGATAAAGGAAGAGTGAAATAAATCTGTCCTGTGAAATATTTGCAATTTTCAGGCTTCAAATTGTAAATATGACTTGTTTTCTTTTCCGAATTCACGTGTCGCGCGTTCAAATCAGACGTTAATATTACATCAATTTTTAAAAGCAATCTTCAAATTCAGAAAATCTTGGCCACGTATAGAAAATACACATTTTTCCCTACATAACCAGCCCCGATCATTCAATTTTCCCGCAACACGACCAGTTGAAAACCCGTGCTAATTAATCTTCCGTCAGAAGAATGCGCATACCAGCAGAACTTACGCAGACGCACCGCGCTCGTCAGTTCTCTTTGGACAAACAAAAGAGAGAGAGAGAGAGAGACTGTTATCGCTCGCCCAGCACTCCATGTACTGCAGCTTTCCCCGCCACCAGGTCGATGCGCGCCGCGCGAAACTAAAGCTCTCTCTCCCCCCCCTCCCCCTCCCTGGTAAGCGTCGCAACGCCGCATTACGCATTTACGCGCAAGGCTGCGCAGCCGCCGCGCGTGTATTAGCGGTCCGCCGTGAGGATTTTCAAGGGCTGCCGGGATTTGCATGATTCGCCGATCGGGCCGGGCTCCTTTTTTCTCTCCGCTACGCTGCCGTCGGTTTATCGGATCCGGGGGAGCTGCCCGCTAATGTTGCCATTGTGGTTCGAGCTCCGTTGAGCATTCAGAATGCACCTCTGTTTGGAGAGCGCAATTTTTGGGGCGCTCCCCGCCGCCGCGGCGATGCTAATTGGCTAATTTGCTGGCTTTTGTTAAGTTCCTCTTCGGGCTTGCCGATATGCAAGATGCCTCTGACCCGCGCCGAATTATCCGCCGAGCTTTCTTGAGGAAGGGCTCATAAATATTCACGGTGCGTCACCGAACTTCCCAGCCAAGATTCTAATTAAAAATATAACGCAAAATTAAGCTCATGAAACCGCTGATCCTCGGTAAATCCGGGGTGTATATACACGTGTATACACCCCCTCCATCCGTGGAAGCTGCGCCAACAGAGCTCGGCGTACGTTTGAGGATTAGACTTGCTATTGCGGATCCCGCCTCTCGTGCGTCGACACGAGGACGGCTCCGCGGCACTTCCTTCCTTCGTTTCCTTCCTTATTTGTCTGTCTCCTTATATATCGTTACGTCGTTAAGCGGGCGCGACGGCAAAGCCGACGTCTTGACGCGGGCGAGCGAGTTTCGGTTCTCCCCCTGCCGTTCTTCATCCTCTAAGTGCACGACCGAGCCCTGAATTTGTACGACTTCGCGCGTTTAAGCTCGAATCGCCCGATTGACGCGAGCTCGTCATAAAAGCACAGAGGGAGCTCCGCTTCTTTTATGCTCGTCTGAATCTGAAAATAAAAGCGGAGAAGGCGCAGAGGCGTGATTTTTACGGGGGACGAAGTGAATTCCCGATGGTGTGTAGATTTTTAAATTTTCTCAAGTCGAAGTAAATGGATTTAGAATGGTTTTTCTTATTTGTAAAATTGGGGGCGAATTTTGGCTTGTGCACAATGGATTTTCGCTTTAAAAACACTTACCTGTAAATGACTTATTCAGACTAATATGAGACTTTGTAACAGTTTTTCAAAAATAATTAATCAAAGTACTTGCAAGACCGTTTAATCAAAGTCCAAACTTTTCATCAAATCATTTATCACGATGCGGTCTCGGTGTTTCTAATACTACAAGACAAGCCGTTAAAACAACACAAATCGCTTACAATTAATCTGTAAATCTAAAATTCCACCATAATCATAAATAGTTTCATTCCGAAAAAAACAGCCGTAAGTCAATCACAAGTCGAACGCGGCAAAAAAAGAGTTGGAGAAGCTTGGGGGATTTCCGTTGCGCCGCGGAACGAAAAACAAGCGTGCATTCAAGCAAGTTGAGCGCGCAGCCCCCCCCCCCCCCCGGAAAAGTTTGTGGTGTCAGCGAGCCCCGAGTTTCTTTTTCAGGCTGCGCGCGCGTGAAAATTCGACGGCGAGTTTACGTCGGCGCGCACTTTTTCGCGACGGACGCCGCTGACATTGAATGCTTAATTTATGGCTTACGAGCAAGATTTATTACGAATGGATTGGGCTTTGTTCTTTTAGGTCAACATGGGCTGAGAAGTTTTTTTGCATTGGCTGTAAGGCATTGTACAGATGGTCGCCTTTTTTGCTGGGGTCTGCTCTGCTGCATGGTTTAAATAGCTATAAGTGAAGGAATTTACAAAATTCGAAACGTAATTTTACATGCTAAACTTAAATGCAGAATGGGCTTAACTTTTGTTTCTTTGGCTGGTGGATACTAAAGTAAGGTCCACGACTATCAGTATAAACTCTTTTGGAAGGCACAGATGATTTTTCCATAAATTGATTTATTTTTATATTAAAAATAGTCTAGCTATCCAGGAAAATCAAAGTTTTATACATCCACGAACAGCGAGATATTAAACTTGATTTAAAAAATCAGACTAACTGCTCTTATCAGCAGCTGATTTCGATAATTTCTTTTATGCACTGTACACATATTGAATAAAAATAAAGAATCACACACAATGATATTCACAATATTATTAACTACATTGGATTAGTCGTATGCTTCCTTGTCTTTATTTTATAAAAACTTTATATTTTATCTAAATAATTTGAAATCGTCATCTACTATATCAGAATATTAGAATGCGCATTATTCTGTATCCGAATGATTAATTGCATAAACATCACTTACCTCCTTTATGCAATAAAACCTAATATAGAAGCTACATCCATACGAACATCAGTCACTGCTCATGACTACGCATCACGAATTGTGCGTGAATTTCCTCCACGCGGAAAATAATAAGTCAGAAATAAGAAACCAGAACCGACCAAAGCTGCGATTTCGAAAAAGCAATAAGTTCACCGCTCCCCTTCTCTATTTTCTTCCCGTTCGATATTGCTCCCCGATTCCCGTACGCCCAGAGAAAGAAACCTGTTCCTCGCGGAGCGAGATCGAAAAGTAGAGGGTGCGAATTGTAGCCTATGGGAAGGAGGCGCGGGTCCTTTAAGCCGGGAAGCTACTTGGATTACGGTATCGTTGTAGCACTAGACGCTGAATTATTCAGAACAGGCGAAACTTTCTCCACTCTCCTTGCCGCGTCGTCGTCGTCGTGACCTCGGGCATCCCGCGTGTAAATTCCCTCTCGGGATATTTAGCCGCACGTCGCAGGCAGGCGCCATCTTCCTCCCGTTCCTTTTTTTTTCGCCCTCGGCGTCCAAGTTTAGCTTCAGCGCGATCTCTCCCCCGGCTTTTTACTCTCGGTGCGAGTGCGTTAAATAGCGCCCAGGAGCGTGCGTCAGCATTCATTATTAATTCCAGCTGCCGTTTTTCTGCTGTTGCAGGGTCCGCCTTGATGAGGATCGTCGAAGTTTACAAGGAGATTCAAGAGCAGGAGATCAACATCGTGAGTAAATTTTTTTTTCATAATTTTTCCTCAAGGGGGTAGTGTGTCTTTTCAGCTTTAAAGGGAATATTTAGAATACGGCATTGTGTGCGCGTTGTCAGGCGTGAAAACAAACTCAAAAGCCCCCGCTGCTTTGAAGACGAAAAACGAGCCACGGAAGGAACAAAAAAGCGCGAGTCAAAGTAAGAAGGCAAAGTTGAGGTATAATTAACTGAATTCCGGTATTTCGCACGGTTTTCGGTCTGCACGGTTTTAACAAGCCCGGCCGCGAACGCAAATAAGTCTAGAAGATCAGACACACCGCGATCCCCGCGGAAAGGATATATTAATTGGGAAGTCGCAAAAGACTGCGTTGGCTACCGCCGTTTACGGGGATTGGGGAAAAGTTGCCTGCCTTTGATCTTTCGGGTGACGTTTCACCGGTCGGTCTCGGTTGGCGCGCGAAAGTGCTAGACGAATTTGCGAGTGAGAAAAGGGTTGCCTTAAAAATTAACTTGCCCCGAGTCGCATAATTTAATCGCTCATGCATGCATTGCGGAGGATATAGTTTAGTTTCGCTGCGCGAGACTACGCTAGACGCTCGGGATCGTGAAGTCGGTTTAAACTTTGGGAACTATTTTAGAAATCGAAAATGTACATGAAATTACTCTATAAGATAAAGCTCAAGTGAAATGAATATAAAAATAAGTTTCCCCGCCATACAAATGCTAGTCATTCGTTTATAATTATTCTTGTCTTATTTTTTTCTTTTTAAATTAAGAAGTTAATATTTTATTAAGTAACATATAATTAAAAAATTGCCTTTTAATAAAGGTATATACATAAGCTAGTAAAAGTTTCTGAATGTATAAGTACTGAAATTTGTTTAGAACAGCAAGTAACTTTTTATACTTTATATATTGCTATTTATTGTTTAACTTTAGGTAATTCAGCCTTCCGAAGTAGCAAAATCCAAAATTATTGGCAAGTTCTTTTTAAGTGTTATCACTATTTTGCTTTCGACAGTGCGAAAGTTAAGATATTTGGCGTATCAAAACAAGTGTGCTAATAAACTGAACTTTGCGTACACTATTTGAAAACGAAATTGCATATTAAAGTTGTTTTCATGTTACTGGCAAAGTAATTCTTAACTTTTCTTATACGGGCATCAATTTCATTAGTATTTTTTACTAACTACGTCAATTATTCGGAAAAACGAGGTATACTTGCGGGCCCGTCGTTATGTAATTTATGGCGACTTTATTTTGGGTATATATACTTCATTTTATATGCCATGTGCATATCGTGCAGAACCCTATTTTATACTACCCGATAAACCTTCCCTTCTTTTTATACCCAAATTTCGTCCTGAAACCACGTTCGCATTACTTAGAACCGGAGGAGTAATTTGTCGCAGTTTTTCGCACTGTCTCTCCATCCATCACCCACCCACTTATGTGAAAGGAGTTATCCTAATTTTAGCATGAATTACTGCAATCTAATTATTTCATAAGTCGATGTATTAAAGATGTATTAAAAATATTTATAAATCTTTAAATTTTAATTAATTTTGGCGCGCGAAGGAAGGCTGCCGTAAAAGTGTCAGTCATTGAATGTTGAAGAAATTTTTTAATATGAAATGAAACTTTTTTCCTTTATTAAGCAGCCTTGAACGAAAATGTTAACCCGATCAAATCGTCTACGTAAACTTGTATATGCTTTAAATTAAACAGCCGTATTTGAAAAATAGCAAATTAGATGTATAAAGGTTGCAGTCGCGCCTTTTACTAGCTGGAGGCGCTCCCGCGCCCCTTGATGACTATAACTTGATCACTTTTTCAAAGCGCTCTATAAAAACTTATTCCAAAATTTAGATTTTACGAATTGATTAAACATTACTTTTTTTATTTTTTCCCTAATTTTTTATAGTGAACCTTCGCTCAAAAGTCGATTTGCTCAAAAACTTATTTTTAAAATGTTTAATATCACTTCGGTCAATTGGCAAATTTTATGAACCACACGTGCAGTCTGTCTTTCTCAACGTTTATATTCTTTTTGAGTCTCTGACCTTACTTTCTCTCACTCCAAATAATTCTCATCACCAAATAATTTTATCAAAGATCAAGTAAAATATTCCAGCTAAATTTTGAAACAGGTTCTTGAAACCTATCAGAAATATCCCAAAAGAAAGGACTGTTCCAAAAACTGATATTGGGACGCCACTGTATTTATTTACAAGTGTCTAATAACGTCAAAGCTCAAGTGGTTCTGATTCCACTATAAACTGTAGGTCCCCGTTGTTGCACTTAAGAAGAGAGCAGCACTTGGGGTAGACTGTAAAACAAATACCGCAGAATATTTCTTGCAAACAAATGAAAACGCAAAAGTTTAGAAGAAATATTAAAAAGATTTGTCAAATATATTTCACAAAATACTTTATCAAAAGCAGCGTCGACTTCAAAACAAATATCGCTTGGAATTTTTTCGCTGTCACGGACGTAAAAATGTTCCAGATACCTTTCCGAGAAATGTTCCGAACCTGTCATTTAACCTTTTTGAAACCTTTTTAAAAATGTTCTGTGCTGGGCGAGATAAGATCTGAAAAAAAATTTCTTTTTTCTAAATGATAACAAAAGTAGAAATACGAACTGCTGTAAAAATTATGGTTTGGCTTAAATTAATTGAAATCTACAAACAATGAACAAACGCAAGAATCTTGTACTTAAAACCACACCAGTTACTTGTTCGGATAAAAAGCAACTAATAAAATGTTCTTCCTCCCGAGTGGAGCTGAAATTTTTTTACTGCACTCTAAATACGAGATATTGAGTGCCCTTGTCTCGTCGCGAAATCGATTGCCAGAACTGAAAGCGAGTATCCTCGGCTCTTCTGCTTCGAAGGCTCGCCTTTTGTCGGAAGACACTGCGACCGCGGTAACGTCTTTCCCTTAGTTCAAGTGTCGCCAGCGCGACGCAATCGGTTTCGTAAAGAGCTCGAGTTCTTACCGTATACTTAGGTCTCGAAATGGGATAATAAATATTCCGCGGACAAAGGGAGGGAAAAAGGCGCAATGGTTCAATCTTCTGCTCGTGCGTTTTTATCGCGCACAAATCGAAGTCTATTACGTTTGAAGATCTGTTTACGCTGGGCGAGTTTGCGTGGATAATATTCTTTGAAGATCGTTATTTTAAAAAGAATAAATTCGTAATCTTCTGGAACTTTAAAAATATGTTTTCAATTCGACGCAATAAATTTCGCATTACTGCTCTTTTATTGCCAATAAAATAAATTACAGTATTCTTTACAGATGATCTGCTTTCTTTCACTTAATCACTTTTATTGCTGGTAAATGAAAAATTGAATCTCATAGTAGTATTTCACAAATGGGATCTAAGAAACCTTTTATCGAAACAATAATTGTCCTTAAAAATAGTTTATCGTTGTACTTTCTGCATAGTAAAAAAACTTTTACGAACGTAAGAAATTCTTTTCGTTATTGTAATTTACTGTTTAAACTATTCGTAGAATGTATACATTTTACGCATTAGAAATGTCATTGTCAAATCAATGTCGTAATTACATCATTCTCAATGTTTTAGTTCCTTATTCTAAAATTTTACAAGGCCTTTTTTTCTATCTTTCCAGGAACACCTCAACTTATTTAAAATTATCTCAAAGTTCAAAAACAATCAAAAACTTTTGCAGAACTTTACCACTATGAACGTACTCTGTCTTCATTTTATTGGTTCCGCGTAATCGTTTTCGAGATTATCCATTTCCGAACGCAAAGGAAGAGAACGCAAAGGAAAACTGCTGTGAAACCCTTAAATGATTTCTGTACATGATAGCTCTGGAGACACTTATTGTCAGAGATCGGAGTAGGATATTTATAATGAAAAAGGGTATAAGAGATTAGTATTGAGTTATTTTTCTAAAGGGTGAGTAAAACTTTCTTCGAGATAAGACAATGTCAGAATTTAACTTAATTTTGTTAAATTTAAATTCTTTCTTTTTCATACAAATAAATGTTTATTTAAACTAAATTTAAAATTTAAAAATTTAAAAAACTAAATTTAAAAATAAATTTAAAAATAGGAATGCCTTAATTTTTTTCAAATTAACTAAGCTTTTTACAAAATGTTTTCAAATTGTATTAAAGTAAAAGAAAATAACAATTACTGAAAATGGAACTGCTGTTAGTATCAAACTGCTATTAGTATTATATATACACTGCTTCTTATTAGTTTTCGCAAGTATGAATTTAAGGGTCAATTTAAAGGCGGCAGTATTTCTTTTATACTTCAGTGAAAAAGGAATCAATTTGAACTTAACCTCGGGCAGCATTTAAATCGATCGCCCTGCATTTGCGGCTCGGAAAAAAAGGAAAACCATTGCGGTAATGGTCATAAATTAATCAGTGAGCCCGGTTTCTTACGCCCTTTCACTTCGATAGAAAAATCTCTGCCAAACTTATTCTGCGCTCTCTTTCCCTTAAAAGCGACAAGAATTACTCTTCACCCCTTAAACTCTCGTCCCTTACGTCTGAAAATGTTATGGAAGTAAATATTTCTACTCACTTTCGGTACTGTTCAGCTAACGGTTGGACAGCAGCCAATTCTTAGTTTTTCTGGTGATCTGATTGAATGGGCACGTCTTTTTTAGCATCATTGTCTTTGATGAAACGCAATAAAATCTCTCTGGATTTTTGAAATAAAGAAGAAACAATGTTTCTTTTCTTAGGAATTTCAGACTAAACGTACAATATTGCTTACTCGTTTGTTTGCAGTTTACATTTCAAAATTTTACAAAATTATTTTTCATCTCTTTTCAAAGATTTTCTTTATATAAGAAAGTGAAGAGTATAAATAATAAAATATACATAAGAAAAATTTATTAGACTTAAATGTTATAAAAAGACCGAGCTTAAACATTTATGAGCCAAAATTAAAAGCAAACTATGATCCGAAGGAAATAAGCAGACTCCGGAAAGAAGCAAAAAAGTTTGTCCCCAGTAAGCAACACCGCTGGCTTCAGAAGCGACGGCAAATTTGCACGTAAAAAAACACTGAGATATTACTTGAATGCAAGGAATAAGGCTCTTCGCTTATATATATATTCAAACGTACATTTCGGGAGTTTTCCAACTTTCAATTTACCAAACTTCTTTTTCCGACCTGCGCTTTCGGGCAGCGCCGGATTCCGACTTTTCATTTCCATGTTTCCTTCTGTTTTTTCTGCGCAAATTGAATTTTAGCCATTAGTCGCTGCGGGCATGCACTTGTTCGGTCGTGGTCTGAATACTTTTTTTCTTTGAAATTGGATTCGAAGTAGTATTATGCGATTCGACCTTTGACTTTATCGTGCTTTTATAAAATGCTTCTTACATTTATTAAAATTTACTTCGGACGTGAAATTTTCACAGAGGAGCGAAAATCTAATAAACCAAGTTGAAGATCAATTGAATGCTTAAGCTCAAAAACTTTTTAAAAAGCCGTTTTGCACAAAGATTCGAACTATATATATTCTCACGCCCTTGTAAACCCGCGCCTGCGAAATTTTCAAATTTAAACTTCAATCCCGTCGAAGTTTATAATCTCACATTCGAATGAGCGACACGAAGGGGGGAATGGCGTGAAAGAAAAAAAAGGAAAAAAAAAAATTAGCTTCGCTTCTCGCGTGCTGCGCGAAAAAGGATTCCGCGCGTACCGCCATGTAAATCCCGGGACGGCGGCGCCGCGCAGACTCATTTTCTCTTTCCCCTCCGCGGCTTTTTGACTGCGAAACAAGGTGAAACTCATTCCCTCGGATTCTCGAAGCTGTCTTAGTCAGAGGTCGGGTGAAGGATATGCAGGCCGACCCTGGCCGCGTGGCTTGTTAAAATTCAACGTTAATTTGCATGAAATTTCACTAATTTATTGCAATAAGTGGCCGCACGCCTCGCTCTTGAAATTCTTTTTAAGCGGACCTGCGCCCGGAGGAAATTGGGGGAAATAGATTCCAGTCGTAAATTTTTTAAGAGTATTTTTGTATATTTTTCGCGGTCTAATTAATAAAGGCTTTTTGTTATCTACCTATCTTTCTTTTATTACAATAAAGATAGAAGAATATTTATCAATTTCTTGGCAAAGATCGGGTTACACCTTTATGAAATACTTTGATAGTAAAATATTTAAATAATTTAAAAATTTAAGGGGATAAATTATTTTTCTTCCTTCTAAAAAGCAGCTAAAATTCTTTTTTTAAAAAACGAAGAAACGTTGTACCAAAAATGCAATTTTCCGAGGGTTAACCAAGCATTTCGACTTGACAATATACGTTCATTAAAAAGAACGGCCTGACGTTAAAAGCAGCACTAACGGATCAACGAACGGTTGCGATTAATGTTTATTAAACCGAAACTGAGACTTAAAAGTCGCGGCGTTGTTTTGGGCGCGCGCCGTCGCGAGATAGCCGATCCGCCGGCGAAAAGCGAGAAACAGAATGGGGAGCATTGGTTATTGGATTTGCACGCCGCGGCTCGTGGTTATAATTCAGCGGCGCATGGCCGCGCGGAAATATTTCGTCGCTCGCTTCACTTTGTTATTTCGTAGCAAAAAATACTTTTCTATTCCAGTTTCTCGCTATTGTATTTTCGCAGCGTTTCGTTAAGCTAGTTCCGATGGGGCACGCTTTGTTTTCCATTCGAGCGCACAGGTTTGTTGACGCAGTTTTCCTTCCTTGGAAAATCATGCGTCGCTCTCGGAATTTTCAGGGATTTGCCGTTTTTCAGAAGTAAATTACATTATTAAAACGAAACCACTCGATAATTTCCCTAGCAAAAAAGATTATTGCATATACGTTTTCCTAGGAATGGACATTTAAAGAATATACATAGTATATGCATAATTAACCTATAAACTACAAAAAAAAAGCACAAAGAACAGAAAATTTTTCGCTAAGCTTTCTGCTTTTGTGTTTTGTTTTTTCCACATTTGACGTGGAAGACATTTATAGGTTAATTATGCATATACTATGTATACTCTATGAATGTCCATTCCTGGGTAAACGCATATGCAATAATTATGTATATTCTATACCATTTTTTTACACGGGTTAGATAAATCTTTAATTACTCAAAGCCTACCACCGGGAATCGAATTTTAACAACATTGAACAGATGGCAACATTGAAAATATGCATACAGATACTTGATGTAAAACAAAATGGTTTAGCTGTATTGCACAAACTCTTAAGTCACTGCGCCTTTGCCATTACCTTACATCCAGGTCAGCTCAAGTGTGAAGAGCACTTGCTGCTTTCCTACGCCTTTTAGATCTTGCATTTCTTAAATGCGTTTAAGAGAAAGAAATTGTCTCTGCCCGTCTCTTGCTCTTTGTATCTTTAACTAATGCTTGCAGCTTCTTTAGTTGAAAAATCTCGGCAGAGAAGAAGGTAAGAGCAAGTGAGACCATAAAGGCAAAATAACGAGTTGCGCTTCTTGCTAAGGTTCCTTTTTTTTTTATGAAAAGCCACGCGGTAAACTTAGTATAACTAATTCTTAATTTTTCCCCTTTTCAGCTGAAAGCATTTTACGTGGATCTGCTGGTGCCGCTGGAGACGAATCTGGAGAAGGACACAAAAGTCGTTCAGGTAATAACGCGCAAATGACTTCTAAGCAGGTCCGCTCGCGAGGGGCCGAGGCTCTAAAAGAATTGATGTTTGCAGAGCGAGCAAAAGAAGTTCCTGCAGCAGCACAAGACGCGCAGCGAGACCTACAGCAAGGCGGCGGCGACGATGAAGAAGCAGAGGAAAAAGTCGCGCGGCGCTAACAAAAGTGGCCTCCCCATGGACAAAGAGCTCAAGAACATGCAGATCCTCGAGGAGGAGAAGTCCAAGCTCGATGCCTTCTGCGAGCAGAGTCTGAAAAATGTATGCGATGCCTTTATGCCGGCGCCGGCGACGCCGTCTTTTTTTTTTTTGCCCCTGCTTTTTTTTCACTCGGCGCGACCCAAAAACACCTCGTTTCTCTCGCCTGGACATACTTGCGCAGAAGCGAGGATGGATAGTGTCGACGAGTGCGCGCTTTACGCATCCGTACTTGTGATTTATCAAAAGAATCCTTTTCATCTAGTTTCTTCGTTTTTGTTTTGATCGCGTGTTTCAAAAGATTAAACTTCCTTGCAGCTTCATTATTTTTATTAGTAAATAAAAACTTTCTCTTCTACATCTTTATTTAAAAAGCTGCTTACTTTTTTTACTAATTTAAGTTTTTTAATCAGCAAATTTCGTCAAAAGAATATAAAAAAAAAAAAAAAAACTTGTCGGACAGTAATGATAATCGCCGAAAAGTTATCCGCAGCCCACGGCGCAGGCACAGCTTTGATAATCCGGCCATAATTCCGCTCGAGCCAGGGGCGCTTCCCGAGCTCGGAGGGCCAGGCAAGGAGCGTAAGCAAGCGCGGCGCGTGTAACCATATTCCCCGATGTTCGCAGGCGATGACGCAGGAGAGGAGGAGATACGGCTTCGTGCTCGAGCGGCAGTGCTCCCTGGCCAAGCACTACGCGAGCTTTCACGAGGTCGCCCTGGCCGCGCTCCATCCGTCCGTCGACGAGTGGCGCGAGATCGCCGCCACTCGCGAGTATCTGCCCCAGTCGGTCGAGGATATGTTCGCCTCGAGGCTCAGGGTGAGTTATCCCGCCAACTAACCGTTCGCTCGCGTCCGTTTGGAATTTTCATCTGCGGGAGGAGAGAGAGAGAGAGAGAGAGGCAATTTAAAGGGTTCGAATGCCCGGGTAAAGCGGGAAACGCGTGAGGGGGGAATTTCAAAGGGGAAGGTACGTATAAGCTCTATGTTGATTTAATGAGCCACTTCCTCTGATATTAATTTAAGTGTATTGACACGTCTAACTGCGTGAGCCCGGCCTCTACGAAGGATGCTAAACTTTTAATTGTTTAAAAAATGTAAGTGAT
This sequence comes from Ormyrus thymus, assembly GCA_035582935.1. Classification (NCBI taxonomy): domain Eukaryota; kingdom Metazoa; phylum Arthropoda; class Insecta; order Hymenoptera; family Ormyridae; genus Ormyrus; species Ormyrus thymus. The sequence goes on along the minus strand of JAWWEM010000054.1, from coordinate 8,439,951 downwards.
TTGGTTTTTTTATATTCAATACTTCATGTATGAAAATTTATTCATATCTAAGGAATAATTTAGCATAAAATTTCATAACCTTATAGTTGCAACGTTTTTAAATCAAAATATATATTAGAATTTTTCTTTCTTTACTTAAAATTCTCGGGATAAGACTTAAATCTAATAAAGTTAAAGTGACATAAATCTTCTTGAGAGGCGCTAGAGTCTCTTAAATCCGCTACACCAAAGGCCATTTTTCATCGTTTCTAAAAAATATATATATTCGGCTTAAGTTGAGAAAAACATACAGTCAAAAGAATTGAAATTGAATCAATGTTTAAAATGCACTGTACGGTAAGTATTTCGAATTTTCCTTAATAATATTCGATCAATTTCGTTATTTTCCCAAAAACCGCTTCCACCATTTTCCATTCGAATCGGAAATTCCCCCGGAGGAAAGCAAATCACTTACCGCAAATTTAAAGCAAAGAAAGGAGTATAAAATAGCCCAGCCGGACACTCGGACAGAGCAGAAAAGCCCGAACGCGGCCGCAATAAAAAATGCAGGAACGGCCGCAATCGAGCCTTCCCGGGGCGCCCCGAGGAAAGCTTCCCGGCGCTGATTGCCGCCCGCCGAGTCCGCAATCCACTCAAGCTGGCGGCCCGTTGCATGTTGCAGCAAGTGTCATTCTGGCCGGAGGACGAGGAGAACGGTGGCTCGGAATTGACGATGAGCTCGCAGCTGCGCAAGACCCGCAGCATGGACAGCTCGTGCCTGGAGCTGCGGCTGGGACCGCCGCAGAGCCAGTCCACCGGCAGCGGACTCCTTCACGGACACGCTCACCAGGGGCCGGCACATCTGCCCTCGGCGCTCTCGCGCGCCAGGTCCGAGGCTAATCTGCACGCCTCGACGCTCTCCTTGGGACCTGGTAAGGATTTATCTTCGTCGTCTTGGGAGAAGGAGGAGAAAAGAAAAATCGTCGACGGTCTGACTAAAGCTGCATAAATCTACTTATTTTCGAATGCGAGCCTTTTAGGGATTTATTTGCGGATTGTCGTTTATTATCGTGTTTGTGAATGCACTAATGTTTTTTGTAGCTTTTCGCTTGAACTGATTGCGTTCAAACATTCCTCTGGATCAAATAAATATTCGATTAACGGGAAATCGCTTCGGACGTAAAAACTACAAAAGGTGTGAATTGCGTTTTACAAACTTTTGAAAAGCAAATGTATTTTCACCCCAGAATTAAATGGATTTAAATATATTTGCGTTTTTAATTAATTATTTAGATTAATAAACACTTTCGCAAATAGATTTATTAATAATTAATTTAATATTCAGATTTGTTTTCCCGCGCGAACTAAGATTAGAGACGGAATGTCCCATAAACTTAATTGAGAATCTCGCAGAATTACAGCAAACCTCTCGTCACACTTGAGACATGTATACATATAATTTTGCCGGTGCCTGCCCCGTCATCAAATTGAATAGGGTTGTAATCGCGTCTGATTCTGAGCCGTGTTAACCGCTCTTCATTATCGCGAGTCTAAGGCTGAGCAAATATTTCATTTTTTATTTATTGAAAGCCATCTTGAACGGTTAATCATAAAAATAGTTTTGTAAAAAATGCACTCGTAAAATTCGAGGTGATTAATTTATTCGATTGCCGAAGAAGGTATTTTGTCGAGTTATTAGATAAACATAATTATTTCTGCAAATGTTTTTTCAATTAAATATGAAAATTAATCGTAACAAATATTTCTCTATTGAGTTTAGTACACACTTTTCAACGTTTAAACTTTATTATAAAGAATAGAAAACTCCTCAAATCAATTTGCACAGCCTATAGTCCAAACGAAAATATTCCTATCCTCTAATTGATCTTTATCCCGTCCTCGACAAGCACAAGTTACTCGCGAGATTCCAGCGCGAAGTATCCCAGAGCCGCTAACCCGCGTCCCCACATCTACACTGTCCAAGCACACTGCGCGCACTTACCGCAATAACTCCCCCCCCCCCCCCCGAAAATTCACGCGGCAATAATTGCCGGGCTAACGAACGTTTTTGCCCGCGCCAGAGGTGCCGGACACCCCGCCGAGGCCCCGGTCCATGGCGCCGGTGTCGCGTAACAGCGGCGGCATAAGCGCCGGCCTGATCGCCGCCGGATGGGGCGAGACGCCCCTTGCGCGCGCCCTCTTCGCCTACCTCAGCTCCGGGGAGAACCAGCTCAGCTTCCACGAAGGCGATCTTATCGCGCTGATGGGTAAGTGCGGCCGCCGCTTTGGTAATGGAGCCGCGCGGGCGGCTATTTTTCCGGGGGCAGATTGTTATTGTACGGCCGGCGTCGATGTGGCTTTTGAGTGTCGGAAATTTCGGGGCGCCGGGAGTGCGTTTGCGAAACACGTCGAGGGCACCTTTTTCTAAGAGGGGGTAGTTATGGATATCCTCTCTTAAAAAACTGATGGATGAAATCTAGGACTATTTTTATTGGTCTGCTCAGAGTAGGAGTCAAAACTTTGAATTTTTAACATTTAATTTTTGAGTTTGAGTAATTTTTAAATAGATCAAATTAAACTATATTAAATTAAATAGATTTATTAATTAAATTAAAATAATATGAAAAAAAATGTAGTTATTTTGTCTATAAAAATTATATATATATATAGGTATATTGTAGTGATGTTAGTCTTATCGTACAGCGTATTTTATATGATTAGACCTCAAATAGGAGGTATTATTCTTTTCTGTGGGGTTATAGAATTATATGTAACTTACTTTCATGTACTCCGGATAAGTAAATAAATTTAACTAATTTATATAACAGAATCATGTTCGTAACCGCGGAAAGAGAAAAATACGCGCCAGGCGCGTTGAATATAGCTAGTTTGATCTATAATAGATTATATTATTTCTCTAGAAGTAAGTTAATTCAGAAGTTTATAAATAATAGTCGAATAACAAGCTTAAATCTCGTTTGCACTTCTGGGCTAAGCCGCTAGTTCATGCTAGCATTCCCGCATACGCGATAAGACCCCGGATAAGACTTAATTATTGGCTTTTGTTTTGCGCTTCCAAGGCGATCGACAAAAGGGTTGGCAATTTGGCGAGAATCTACGCACTCAGTGTTCCGGATGGTTCCCCTTGGCTTATACAGAAATCGTCATCGACGAAGCACTGGGGTAAGCGAAACAATTTCAAAATAAATCAAAACCACTAACAGCCATATCCAAAAAAAGCTTCATCCGCATTCCGTGCGAAAACTAATTCCCTGTCCCGCACTTAATAAGCTCGTCGAAAATCGACGCGTCTGCCCGTGTCCTCCCTCGCATCAGCAATAACCATCTCCCACATCCCATCTTGACAAAACAGCGTTTAATCCGGCCGTTGAGCCCCCTCCCACGCCAGCCGGAGCGGACAGAAGCCTCAAACAATAAAGCGCCCTTGTCCTCCCCGTAGATCGCCAAATCACGGCACAAGCAACGGCCGAGCCAACGGGACGGACTCGAAGGCGACGCCGCCGTGCAAGCCGCCGCCGTCGCGACCCCCGATGCCGAACAACAGCGAGGACGCGTCTGGCCAGGGTGGCGAGGCCAACGGCCACTCGCACAGCAGTATCGCGGCGAACGGCAGCGCCGCGGGGAACAACAATGGCGCGCCGGGCGCCGCCGTGTCCAAAAGCAACAGTTCACACAACATCGCCAATCCCTCCGGCCGACAGGCTAAAGCTGTAAGGATCACGGTGTTATATGATTAGGCGACATGCCTCGCCGGTTTCCGATTGCTCGGGCGGCAACGGCCTGGAGTGCTGCAATGTGCGCCCGTGTAGTTCAATGAGATTCGAAAGTTCTGCGAGCTTGACGGAATGTTGAGGATAGATTGAAGGCTCGGTGAAAGAGGCGGATACATTTTTTTTTTTATGAAATCAAGTGGCGCGTTAATTTGAGATAAAAAATACTTCATTTTATCTATACTCGATACATAAACCTGCTCGAAGCATAACAGATTTTTTCGCCTTGAACCATAAGATAACGCGAATTACATAACGACCAGTCGATTTAATTTAATTTTTGAAAAATCAATGCATCGCGCAAGTTCAGAAGCCTCTTCTAAAAGCAGCGTTTTCTCGTTATCCTTACGAAAATATAATTTCGTTGAGCCTCGGTGAGCAACGCGTACCTCGCGCAGAGCAAAAGTGACGCTCGTCGCCTCTGAATAATCGCGAGGCAGAAAAAGTCATGGAGCCCGCGTCGAAAATCAGCATTCCCGGCGCGTTTTGCACAATCGCGCATAATCAAGCTCGGCAAATAAAGCAGCGCAGCGGACCGCGGAGGGCGGGGGGGGGGGGGTGGGAATGTAGAGTCCGAAAAAACAAAAGCTAGCCCGGCCGGCTGACGAGCGTGACGTCCGTTTCCCCGCAGATTCGCCCGACTGGAACGCTGCCGACGATGCTGGTGGGAGGGCGCAGAGTCCAGCCGCCGGTGCCGCCGGTTCCGCCACCTCAGGCCGTCACGTCGCTCCACAGCAGCAACGACAGCGGCTTCTCCAACGAGCCGCCCGTCCAGCCGGACATCGACTACAGCGACGACGAGGCTATGAGGTGAGCTTGTTCGGGGAGTTAGAAGAAGAGAGAGTAAGAGGCCGGAGACGGGGACGGAGGAGGAGCGCCGAATGGCTGCATTCAAGCTCGATAAAGGGGGAAAAAAAAGAGCTGCAAAGCCGGCCGCGAAAGCTTCTCGTTCTTTTTGCTTCTCGACTCGTTAGGAGCAGTTTGTCTCGCAGTTGTGATTGATAGCTTCTATTGAATTGTACACCTTGGCTGCGAGTATTTGCTATATTGCTGCACGCACGACGATGCCTCGTAAATTTATTTAATTATGAAAACGCGCGTGAGAATTAAACATGATTAATTATAATTGGATGATATTTTGAGAATGCTGAAAAATGTAGAAGGAACGAAAGCCGCAGTGGCTGAGCTTTTAACGAATCTTATTATTCTTTAACTACATCTCCGCGAACGGAAAGTTTCGATTTTTCTTTATTATTTTTTCAAATTTCATTTAATAGTCCCTTAAGTAGTTGCTTTTTTCGTAGTCTAACTATTGAATTGGCATGTTAACTCAAGCTTTGTACAAATTTTTGCAATTTTTTATCTGCGGACTCTATTTATAAAGTCGAACCTAAAGCTTTCATCCTTTAATAGTATTTTCAATTTCCAAATTTTATAATATAAAGTTATTAATAATTTACCTGTAATGGATCCCCAAGCTGTTAAACGCTACTTTAATATGTCATGCGAAAGTAATTAAATGAAAGTCTTTACATTGGGCTTTTTTACGAGAGCATTTAAATAAAATTTAGTTTTATTCCAAAATTTCATAGTATTATGTATAAAGACTTTTGCCGTTGATAAATTCTAAAGTCATTCAATAAAACATCCTTCTATAAATTATTCGTTGCAATGAAAGTAATGATAATTCCCGCTTAAGTGCCAATTTGTATTAGATAATATAAAGACCATATTTTCATTGAATGAACTTGAGTAAACAGACTTTCCCCCTCTCGCCTTGTTATTTCGGATCAGCTTTTACTCTTTAGAATTACGTTTCGTTTTGTTTTTTTCTCTCGTTCTTTGTAGATTCCGCATGCGTTACTGCGATCAATGGAATTAAATGCGACGGTGGTGGACTTTGTACCGACCCTCCATTCTCACATCTCCTGTCCTAGTCTTTCTTTAAGATCATGAAATGTCTGATCATGACTGCATTCTGGACTCCGTTTGTTTTGAAATAAAAAAACAATCCTTTCCGTCCTCAATTTGGCACGTAGCGTCTTCGTCTGGTTCTTGGTATTTTGGCACTATTAAAGTTTTTATTTATTTCTTTAATTTCTTTGTTAATTATTTTTTTCGTTTACTTTAAGTTTTTTTGAGTGAAATGCCGTGAGTTTAAGTGTATAGATTTTCTTGTTTATAACATGTATATTTTCTTATATCTTTGTATCATAAGAATAATTAAACTGATTTTATGTATGTTATTATTGTACAGTTGTAATATGTTAAATATTGATTTATTTCATTTATTTTTTGTATGATAAAGTGTTGTTAATATATTTTAATGCTGAAACTATTGACAAAGATTACATTCTAGTGTATAAATTAAAGTACGAGTCATCTAGTGATAGTTATAATCACCGTTTGTAATTTTAAAATAAAAAATACTTTCAAAAAAAAAAAAAAAAAAAAAATGAAGAAGTAAAGATTAAGCTGCTGATGTTGAAATACATTTTTAAAAGGATTATATGAGAATTCACTCCAAAAAATTTACTAGTACAACTTTTTACCTTCCGTTTGAACTTTTATATCTTTTGAATCCGTTCGTTCTTTTTCCGCTTTTTTCTTTGTTTTCTTTTCTCTACGTTCACAAAACCCACTCCCTATAAAGCAGACTGCGACGACGCAAGGCCGCCGACCGACCCACCAAGCAGCCGAAGCACAAGCAGCAGCACCAGACAAACAGCAGCAATAAAGATGACCGCAAAAAGTCAAGCGAGAGCAAGGACTGGGAAAATGACTCTTGGAAAACCATACCGCGCGACGACAAGTCTTGGCACGTTTACCGCAGCGCGATGACCGAATACTGGTCGGACGCCAGTATCAAGGCCGAGCAGCAGCCCAACGGAAAGTCCGGCCGACACGACTCGGAAGAGCGCAGGAATATGAGGAATCTAGAGCACGACAGCGGAAGCCCGACGAAGAAGGAGAGGAAGCAGCAGCAGCAGCAGCAGCAGCAACACGACAAGAACGAGTACGAGAATACTCGAGCCGTTGCGAGAAACCCGAATTCCGATCGGAACAACGGCGGCAAATTCTCCTCCAACGAAGAGCACGGAAACCGAGGGTACAGCCGTAGAAGCGAAAGAGACGAAGAAAGGTCGAGGCGTTCCCGTCGAGACGTTGAAACGGAGGACGAGATCGAGGTCGAGGTGGACGTTGAAGAGGAGGAGGACGAGAGCTACAATGTCAGCATGGAGTACCGTTCGGAAAAGTACGAGATGAAAAAGTACTACGACAGTCACAACAACGACGATCGCCGCTCAGACTATCGTCGCATCAGCGATTCGACGAAATACGACAATGAAAAAACCAGCGACTCCTGCTCGTCCCAGTCCTCTGAATCGGAGGATGAAACCATCCCGGAAACCGGGAGGAAGGTCGAGCAAATAACTCAGAAGCTCGAGCAGACGGCTCAGAAGTACGCGCGCGAAAACAGCCCACCCAAGTTCATGGAGCGACGCAGCACCGAGTACGGCGGCAAGCAGAGCAATATGCACAGCGAGCGAGCATCCCACGACGAGATTAAGAACGAGAGGGAAATGCGAGTAAGTCGATCTGCCATCCAGAGGAATAACGAACAGCGCGACCGCGATCGTTACACCGATAAATCTATGGCTTCGTCCCGACAGTCGACTTTAACTTACGAGCGCGAGCAGAGGCTCCATAATGACAAGGCTTCAGAGAGGAAGCGCGCGGGCAATAATCGAGCTTTCGATAGGCCGAGGCCTCCGTCCCAGGAAGCACCTGAAAGACCTTCGGAGCAGCCACCTCGTTATCGCGATCGGGGATACTCCGATAGGGAAGACATTTACGGAGAGACGACCACAATGGGATTCGCTAACGACTCCATTATAGTCGATAAGGATCGCGGCTACGAGTCAAATTTTGAAACCAAGCTGGAGAGAACGAAAATATTAGAGCGCCACGGATACACCAGAAGTTCCAGGCTCGTCGAGAGCCCCAACGAAAGGAACGACACGAACAACAACACTCTGAACACCGAGAGAAAACCACTGATGCCAAGACAAAGCACTGCCATGGGACACTTGATCCAGACGGGTCGTGGCTTCGACCTCGAAAACAAGAGCCCGAAATTGGTGAAGAGAACCAAAAGCTTCTGGCGCTTCCGCCGGGATTCCGAGGTGCTCGAGGGCATGGCCCTTTGGCAGCACCGCTCGCTCGTCGACATTCCCAAAATGCTGAAAAAGGACAACGGACGAGGCCCCAAGGAGGAAGGCGCCAAGTCCCGCGACGAATCGCGCAAGTCGAGCTCCGAGGGCAGTCCCGGGACCTCGCACAGGAGCCTCGAGCGCAAGAACAGCGGCTCGACGATCACCAACGAGCGCGTCAACGGCATAGACCATCAGCAGCAGCCCGACGAGCCGAAAGCCGCCGAGCGAATGCACTTGCCCGACAAGTCGTCCTCGTCCGTCGCGGACTACTTCGAAGATGCATTGCCGACTCCGGCCGAGAGACCGAAGATGTCCGAGTATCGATCCCGGCACGAGGAGCAGCAGCAGCGGCCCTACTTCGTCGGCAACATATCCAGAAAGGCCATTTTAGAGAACGAACGCAAGCGCAGCCTCGAGGCGAAGAGGAACCTGATCGTGGCAGAGCTGAAGGAGAACAATCAGGTGAAGAGGAGCGACAGGAGGAAAAAGGCCTACGGCGACGACGACGACGGCCTCATGATTCAGCACTTCACGGAAACGGAGGCGTCGGACGAAGAGTCGACTTACAGCTGCATCATCGTCAAGGATCAGGCGGTGCCGGAGAAGACGCTTCTGCCGCGAACGAAGTTAAGGAGGGACAGCGAGCGCACGGACAGGAACAAGAAGACCTGCGGCCCCTGGCACGATCTCTGGGGATCCGATCAATCGGTGAACAAGAAGAAGAAGAAGAAGCAGCAGTGATCGAACCCGTCTTTTAAGTTTTGCAATTGCCCTTTTTCATTTTTGATTTTTATTTGTAATTTCATATCCATTGTGTTTTTTTGAGTTTTTATGTATCGTTTCATTTTGGTTATTACCTCACATAATATATATATATATTTTTGTAGTTCGTATTGCGCGTCTTTATTGCTCGAAGCTCTATGTATTTTTTATACCGCATTAATTCAATCGCTTCAGCTTCGAAAGATATTCTATTTTACAATTGTTTTCACTTTACTTATACACTGTTGATAGTTACGTGACGAATAGTGTCACTTATAAAAGGAGTCTCGAAGCGATTGGACTAATTTTCCGCTAATGCACTCATACGTTTTCGTTCAATTATTCCGCACTGAGAAAAAGGTACAGTCCAACCAACGAATTAAATAGCAAACTAAATCTGTCAAATTAAAAGAGTAGTTCACTTTGTTACGTGCAATCAGCAGCGCAAATTCTGTTGAGTCACCCATATTTTTTTCTCAGCGTGCTTGCTTGAGAGTTATTTTGAATTTTTAACCGCGCGCGCAGGCAACGCCGCTCGTTTTACGTACAAGCCAGCCTAGATTATTAATGTACTGGAACGTAATAGCTGACGCAGAGTCGGCCCGAAGTTGCGCGCGCCGGATAAGCGAAAATTTGACGGGGCAAAATAGGTTGAAATTACGAAACTTGCTTTCCAACTTATTACGCACTCGACCTTGCCGAATTGGCTTAGCCCGCGCGCCGGCTTGATAATTGTTCGAAGCTCTGGGCATGAATGACCGGACTTACCCTCCGAGGGGCGCGTAAGTCAGAGGTCGGTAATTGCAATTGGCTAATCGCGCTTCTGAACGAATTCGTCACTGAGAAATAAAAGTTATCAATGCGTTGTTGGTTTGTTAAACTGTTTCGTCGACTACTTAAATTGATAATAATCCATTGATCTTGTTTGTCAAAATTTTGTCGGATCTTAAGAAGCAAAATATACGTATTCTCTTATCCCTCGGTGATTAAGCGAAGAAGCAGCGAATGATGGAATGACTTTTCGAGGCCACCGTTAGAAAAAAAGCACGTTTCCCGCCACTATTAACGAATATTCTTAAAAAAGCATTTGCGCACTGGCTTTCTTTCAGGAACAACATTTTTGCGACGGTGAAGCTACGCAAAACAAAGACCAATGACCGCTCGGCACCTGCCATTTCGTAAAACTAAGTCGAGAGTGAGAGATTGAAAGCGAAGAGTTCCTTTCCTTTATCACCTCGCGGCACGCTAACTGAAGTGGCTGCGCCGCCGTGATTATAGAGCCGATTTGTAAGAGGATTAAAAAACAAACGGAATTAAAACGCGAAGGAGACGAAGTAAAATAAAAACAAAGGACCGGCGGACTTAAGAAAAGAAGAGTCTTTTTTACGCGAAGTCCTTTCGTGCCTCTATGCATTAAACGAAATCTGACGCTGCTTAGTGATAATATAAAAGTACTTTGAATGGAATAGCCTTAGTTCGAAATTTTCATTTGACTTTGATAAGTCGATCTGTTGGTTAAAATCTCGTTTCGATGAAATTTATTTACGAGTAACGAATCGAATGAGTGAATGAGACAATTTGAAAGGTAACCTTTTAGGTTTTTATCCTAACGGAGATGATTGTTAAACAATATAATTTTTAGGTAAAAAGAGAAACTTATAATTTACTCCTTTTATAGGTAGGTATAAAAATTCAAAATGTCGTACCTACATTTGGGTATTTAAAAAAGTACTTTTGCGCTTGAATGAAATACCGATATTGAATTTGTAATGAAAATGTTCATGTAAAAGCTTAAATAATTTCGTTTTTTACCCACCGCTTCATCAAAATCAATTCTTTATTAAAATAAAATACAGTTAATCGATACTTAAACATTTATTTAAATAATTATTTGTAATAAATAATACACGGAAATAAGAGAATGAATTACATTGCTAATAATAAATGCATAAAACAACGAATTTAATTCGTCCAATTTTGTGCGAACGTATCGGTAAACGTGTAATTCATTAAAATTCTTGGATCAAATTATTTAAATGAATGTTTAATCAATCTTAATATAAGAAAAACGTCGTCAATTTGAACCAGTCAAATATTGTAATTTTTTATACCGTTCAGAAATCAATTCTCAATGCCCGATCCACTAATACAATTAGAGAAGTGAGCGAAACAATCATTTTTAAGGTACTTCACCTGCAAACTTAACGAGCAAGTTTGAAAACTCCTTGCCGCGTCGACGATTTTCCGCCGATTCCTTCGAACCCGACAGGAGTCACGACTCTTCTGTCCGAGCGGAGCTTGACCGTCAGGAGAAAATCATCGGATGACGTTGCCTCAACGCGGAGAGCGCAGGCGGCGATCTTTCGGAAAAAGATCGAGAAGGAGGAGACATAATCATCGATCCGTCCGAACGGAGAAGTAATCTTCGCGCTATCGCCCGGAATAGATTGACGGAGGGAAGCCGAAAAGGAAAAAAAGAAATACGGTCAAAAAGATGGAAGCGGATGAGAAGTAACCGAATAAGAAGGGACGCTTCGGCGACGTGGGCCAGCGTATATATACTCATACGGTCTCGAACTTATTCCTCTCGGCTTTTCCGTGTCCGGGGGAAAAGGGGGGAGGGTGGGGCGGGGGGAGCGAAACGAGATGAAAGTTTCATCGCTGTCAGTCGTAAAAGCGTCTTTACGCGCTGCTCTCATAAAATTTCGAGGTTCGCAAACGTTTGTCGAAGCCTGCCCGGTTTACGTTTTTCCTCGTGCGCCGCGCAACTTTTCGCGATGCTTCCTCTCTCGTCGATGGATTAACTTGGTAATGGTCGCGTGCGGCTGCTTCGCGAGATAAAACCCGTGGAAAGAGGAGGGGGAGGGGAGGGGGGAAAGCTACGCGCGCGACGTGCTTTTTTCCCTCGCGCTTTTCCTCTATGATTTACGACTCGTTTAAAATGATACGTCCGTAAAAGATTTAAACTTTTCACTCGTTTTTTCCGCTGGTCTCACCTGGATAATGCCAATAAAATTGCATGTAAAGTTCCGAGATATACGGCTTGTTGAACGCAGAATGAAAACAGCGAGAGGCCGGGGGCTTGCGACGTTAACTTTTTAAGGCCATAAATAAGCGCGAGGCGGTAATGATTTGAAATTGAAAGCTCTTTAAATGGGAACGAAAATTACTTCGATTCTTGCAAATCTTTATGGAAGATTTTAGTGCTTGCATTAATACCTAATAAAGTTGTACGTGTAAATACGTAATAAACCCGAAGAAATTTTCTACGATTCTTTACGTTAAAATATTTTATGGTACATCGGCTGCCACGAATTCTCGACAAACAGATTTAGCACTTAAATCCAGGAGATTTTTTTCCATCATTAGTAATATCAGGTATTTCTAATTCTGAGAAACATCCAATTGGAAGTTTAAGTAAAGAAGAAAAATAAATAAAAAAGAAAACTGAAATTGCTCGCTCTCTACGCTCTCTCGTGTAAGAGAGACGCCGATGCAGAACGAGCCCAGTTTGAAAATACGAAACACCTTTTTCTTTGCACGCCGGTCGAAACTCCGTCAGAACGTTGCTGTAAAAATCCCATCAGTGCGCGGTGCAAAAAACTAAAAGCTGCCTTCGAAATTCAAACGGCGGTTGTATAAAGAAAAGCTCAATAAATAATTTGAAAAGCAATTTAACGCGGCAAACTTGACTCGGCAACGGGAAGGGAGAACGCAAACATCGCTTTCGAAAAGTCGAAAACATCAATCCGAAACAACGAGCGCGCGCGCGAAAGACGGCGAGCATCGTGGCGGCTGTTGTCAGCGGGTGTACGTAGAACAAAAACTTCCAAATAGCCGCGGCCACCGATCGGGGGGGGGGGGGGATCGAAGAGCGCGCACTTTTCATATTGCGAGCGGCGAGAACTGCCGCGCTCGGTGCGCTCGCGGCACGTCAATAATGCGTCCCGATATTTGTCCAATCGATGGCGCGGTGACGCCGCTGCTACTTTTTCATCGCTATTTTGCGGCGACGAGGCCTTCGGCGCCCCCACGCCATTCAGCTCGAATAACAAAGACCCACTCAAGTTTCTCAACCCCTCGTCCAGCGGCCGCGTAATGAGGAACATGAGAGCGTGGCGAATGGTTTTCGTTTTATGTAGAGTTAAATAATACTTGGAGAAATGCATTTGATTGGTGGGCTTTCGACGGCTGCGGGAAACGACATGAACTATACGCTTTTACGATATCGCCCGAGTTTAAAGCTCTATTATTTGTTTTTATTGCAACACTTTCTAATGAATTTGTGAGAAATTAAAGGATTTCGTTCACGAATCTGTGCGTTTCTCCAGAGTTATTTTAAAATATTTTTATCGTCCGAGCATTCCGTCTAATCATTCCGTCTTTATTCACTAAACGATGTGAGTAAACCTGCCATTCAAACAATGATAGAAAGCGAAAAATAAAAAAAAAGTAAATCGGATTTTTATCGAACAATGTGCTTGCACAGTGTTTGCAGATTCTGCAAGGTTAGAATCAAATTAGGAGAAAGAAAAACGGTGATTTTATTGTCAAAGCAAAAAGATTTATAGCGATAAGCGGAATCGAACGTATCCCGCAGGAGAAAACTCTACACGCCGTTGGTTCTGCTTATCTACGCAGGAGGAAAGGCGCGTGGAGTTTTTACTGCGGGATATGCTCGGTGCCCGATAAGTGGAATACATACATTACTGCTAATTAAAGAGGTTTAGGGTACCGTTTTTTGTACAATTATACAACTACAGTAGGTTAAGAACCTTATATACACGATTATTACTCCGCCAATGCTAGAAATGGAAGATGTTAATATATGAATATAAATAAAGAAAATAATTATACATATTACATTGTATGATTTACGTAGGCGAGAGAAAATCGTTAATAAAAAAAAAAGGACAAAGTAATGAACAAACGATATGTGCGCATTCGTCAAAAGCTGGTGCTCGACCTTGTCTGTAGGCTAGGAAAAATACAAACTTGAAAATTGTTGTATGAATCATGTATACAGGCATATATGTTATATATTATTGTTATTATACTTATGAAAAATGTGTTTTTATTTTTTCCACTCCCTGTATTCATTGATTGACGTAATTAAAATAACTGATTTATAAAAAAATGTATTTCGACTGAATTATTAACTCTCTGAAAACTCTTTGAGCTCTCGAATTCCACGATAAATATTGTTACTAAATTATTGTACTAACTTTGTTCGCCGGGAATAATTACTTTATTCAATCAAAATTAATACTAAATTTTCAATCTTCAATTCTCATCTTGCCAAAGATTTTAAAATACAACCAAATCGTCGCGCCAACAAGTGAAGTCTGCAATCGCCTCATTCGCACGACAAAAAGGTAAGTACTGCATTAAACACAAGTTGCAAAAATAATCTTACTCCGCGCGTGAAAAACATCCGCAATGCGCGCGCCCTCGTCCTGGCGTCACGTATATAAGAGAAGAGATCAGGAGTGAAAAGTTCACGCGCGCTCGATTTCCCGCGGGGCCTCGCCCTCCCGGCTTTTTGATGGATGCGAGGAGGCGCTCGCGACACATCCTTCTCTTTCGATTGCTCGGAACTGCAAAGTATCGCAGCGCACTCCCCGAAGAAGGCCTAAAGAAAATAAGGAGCCGATCAGACTCCCCGAGCCGAGAGGTGCGATATCCTCGCCGAGCTCTCCGGGCGCTCGCGCAAACTGCACGGGAAATCGCTTTAGTTTCCTCGGAACTCGCCGAGGACAGAAATATCGAGAAGTAGAAAGTTGCCCGATTTTATCGCGATTCTCCAAGCGCGTGGAACGCGAACTTTCGAGAAATCAATTTCGCGCGCTCGCCGCGGGAATTTTAATTTCATGTTCTTGCGGGTCGAAAGCGTTCGCTTCGCTGCGCCGAGAAGGGACGGCGAAAAATGCTTAACCCCTCGATCCGGCGTTGCGTAATCATTAACGAATCGTGACTGCGCGACAATAGGCGGCATTCCTCATAAGGAGGCACAAAAAGTCCATTCGTATGCGCGACCCCTCGTCGTTGCGTCTTCGTAATAACGCAAATAACGTTGGCCCTCCGTTGATCGCGCAAAAATTAGCCCCGACAGGAGAAAAAGCTGCCCCGGCCCCCTTTAACGCACGAAACGCGGACGCGCGTTTCATAATAAGAACGCACGCAAACACGCGCAGCGGCCGTGCCGCGTTTCGTGCAGTCGGGGGTGTGGGATCGGATAAAGTGGATTGCGCTAGTACGACTCATGAGAGAGGGAGGGAGACAGAGGGGGAAGCGGGCGGCCCCATCGCGTATTTGCTTTAGAACGAGAGATTGCCGCTATCCTGGCTTTTTGGCCCCTCTACAGCCGGTGGAATGCGGCGTGTGTTTGCGAGTGCTTAATTATCATGCCGGCGAATCCTCTATCTTCGCCGGTTCCCTCTGCTCCTCCCGCCCCCTTTTTGTCTGGCCGTCTGCATCCCCGCGATTGAGCGTACGTCACACATCGCGCCGAGCGAAGCTTTTTTTTTTTGGGCAAATAGAAAAAAACGTCCTCCGGGCCAAGTGGGAAAAACAGGGGATTTCGAAGTCGATCGGGCGACGCGGATTTACGTCGGCGGGAGGCACATTTACATGTTAGTTGTCGCGTTTGGGCGCCGGACGAGCGTGCAAGAATCTATTTTCATTTTTTTCATTTAAGAGGTGTTTATTATAACGCTCTAGCATTACTCCTCTTAAGCGCGGCTTTAACTATATCAGGTCTCGCTGATACATAATGAAATTACAATTTTTCACTTGTATTTTGAATATATGTAAACAATAAATATGTGTCAGTGCATCCATTTTTTAATGAGATTAAGAAAAGCGCCGTTGACTTCTTTATACAGATAGATGTCAAAATAATCCTTAAACTTCAGTAGTAAACTTTTTACCAGCGACAAGACCCGGAAATGAGTGTATCGTGGGGATTTAATCGAGTGCTTCCAACGCGTCGCACGTGAAAAAGTTCCACGGCGCGAGCGGCGAAAAAAGAACGGGAGAGAGAGAGAGAGAGAGAGAAATGCCGCCTTCCAAAAGGGACCACCGCGCCGCTCGCGCCTAGTCATTTAATATTTCAAGGTATTACTGCAGAGAGCACGGATTATTCTCCAAGGGGGTTTGCGCGCACTCGAGAGTTAGGTGTCACGGGAGAAAGGGTCGAGTCTGCCAATCGCCGATAAAGCTGAATTACCGACGTTAATAATCCAAACTCCGACTTGTCCAGATACCTAAGCTCTTTGTTTTAAAAGATTGACTCTGAGTAACTCTATTTTAACTTTCGGGACTCGGTGGTGGCAAACTATTTACTAAAATGTAGTTTTGGTTCTGTTAGTTCAGTGTTAAACTATGTTGTATATTCTACACGCAGAAAAATTTTGGTGAAAAATTACCCCTATATTTGAGTGAATCTCGGGCGATTTTGACAATAAGGTGAACTTTATCCGCATTTGCGTGAAATATTTAATAAATCATGCTATAAATTTT